>OY757025.1:63005365-63465365 GCA_963580285.1 Lucinisca nassula
GGATTCGAACGCACAACCTCTCGATCATAAGTCGAACGCGCTTACCACTGCGCTATCGAGGCTGACAAGGAACATTTCTGTGAAAGTTTTGTCAAAATATCTGCAGAGGCTTGGCAGTAATTGTCATTTTTCAATTTTCCACAAATGTTATAAGCCTATGGAAACTCTAAGTTGCCATGGCAACCGAACTTTGAGACGATTTTCATTAAAAACACACATTCAATCCCCCAGCCCAAGGATACTAAAGATGAAAATTTGGGTTGAATCGGCCCAGTGGCTTCAGAGGATTTTTGTTAGTTTGTATTGGATTTTAACGGCAGTTTACCTATACACACTTTTCCTGGACAGGCTTATACGTAAGCGGTTATCCAGTACAATGCACATTCTTTCGCCAGAAACTGACAACTGCCGTTCTTGAACCAGCGGAAGGGAGAGAATTACCGTAGAAAAAAATTTCATGATCAATCTCCACGAAAGAATGTTGCCAACCCCGACAGGTATCGGACCCGCGTCCTCCTGACCAGTGACCACCAGTCAGACGCGCATCCGACTGAGTTACCGAGGCCGGCAATTTTTAGGACACATCGAATTCACAAACAGTAAAAAAAAGTATTTTCACTGTTTGTTCAAAACAGTGACGATATCGATTTAGATTTCACTGATAAATCTCTATATTTCATTGAAAAGCATGTAAGAAATTCTTTTGTTTGATTGTATGGCGTTTCCTGGTGGTGATCTTATCTTAATCTCATTTTATTTCCAATACATAATTTATAAACTTCTGTTTATTGTAACGATCAACCTGATCCGGGATATTTCAAGAGATTATGTTCTGGATTTTACATTAAGCCATTTAAGAAATGAAGTTTATTTTCTGCAGTTCATGGAAATATGAACGCAGTGGATATGGATTGCGCGCAAAGTAAATTAACCCCTCCGGGGTTCATGTAAACTTTGCTAGCGACCCACTGTCGTTCATACTTTCATGAAAAGCAGAAAATTATTATTTTTTTTTATTTACATTATTTGCCCCTCATGACTGCTCGAAAAAATGCTTGTAGGGCAAACTGAAAAAGCTGAAAAACATTTACACGCTGTTTTTCTACAAAGAGCGGAGCAGCGTTGACGTCATCAACGCCCGTAGAGAACACTGGTTTAGAGTGACGTCACTTAGCGTCACTGAAAATCATGTGATTCGATGAAGTCTGTCAACCTCAAATCATATGTCGGATTGTATTACCATGCACATTGGCTGTTTTATTATTGCGCTACTGGGCTAAAGATGACACTAAACAGTTTAGAAATTTTTTATTAGTTGGTCCGGCAAGCGGTGTGGACCTTGATCGGGCTGTTCCTTATGAAGATCTTTGTTTAGTTGGTGCAGCAAGCAGTGCAGACCTTCATCAGGCTGTTCCTTTTGGAGCAGTCTGATCTGGGTATGCACTAATTGCATTTCATAGGATTAATACAGCATGTTGTGTTAAAGTCATTCGGACTACTCTAAGGGAGTGCTGTGACTGGGGTGTTTACCGCTTGCCGCTCAAATGAAGACTTATTATGCAGGAAAGCAGTAAATGATTGTCGCACAATTTTATGTTGTATGTAAATGATCTCAAATGTGTTCACATAATTAATATTGTATTTGATTGTTTATTGATTGTGTTATGTTACATACCCCTCCTGGGGGTCTTAACTATTAATGAAACTTGAAACTTGATGCGTTAATCTGTTCATGGAAGTATGAACGCAATTGTTTTCTATAGGTTTACATTAAGACTTTACACTGGAATTGTCAATATACAGGCGTAGTAACTCTTATGACGCACACTACGCCTTTACGCATTTGCGTAACGAAATAAATGCTAGAGATAGAGAAAAAAAGAAATGATTAAAAATCAAAATAGAGGGATCTATAAATAATAATAACAAACGCTTTTTAACTCACAAGAGTCAAATTGGGGGTGGGGGGGGGGGGGGTGCTTACAGGATAGGCAGTAGCCCGTCGTCGTCGTCATGTCGTAAGTCTGGCGTCAATGATTTTAAACGGCATAGTGTTTCTTATGGTTAGACACATTTTTCTTGGGCTTCAGTATCTTAAAGTAAAGCTCTATAATGCTTAAATTCACAAGAGTTAACAAAAGGACACTCCATGTGATAAGTAAAATATTTACTTTCTTTAAAGTGTCCAAAACCAAGTTCACCAGGGCGTACCGTAATGATCCTTAGTATTGGGACAGATAGGCCTAAGCAAACAGTGCCGCGCAGACCCAGATCAGACTTAGGTAATGACCAAGTATGTCCGACTCAGTATATGTAGATAGATACACTGTTTCCATTCGTGGACTCCTTGTTGGATCGTGAAATAAATATTTTAAAATTTAAGGAGAATTATAGCTAGTCCTCAATGTGTCCGAATTTTTAGGACCTTTACGGTATATGAACCGCGTCGCACGTAAACCTTTCTTCGGGGTGTGTGAACAGGTAAGACTACATCTGGCCAGCTTGGACTGCGTTGTCCCGCAAAGTATCAGCGCTTTAGTTAGCAGCTAAGTACAAAGGCGCGCATGCGTAGGCTGATCTGTGCCTTTGGTGTTCGCATATGGAATAAAATTGATTTCTTAATCCTGCTTATTAAAGGTGTCATCGCATTCTTATTCTCTATGCACGCTTTGCACTCTTAAGGTTCGATCATTCGGACCGTAGTATGAAAAAAACTGGCTTTCTTTCTTATTACTTTCAAGGCTTTCTGATTCAACTGATGTGTAATTCAAATGAAAACTCTCACAGTGGTATACATGTGCAGTAAATACAGCCAACGGACTGGCCTCGGTAGCTCAGTCGGATGTGCGTCTGTCTGGTTATCAGGAGGATGCGGGTTCGATATCTACCGGGGTCGGCAACATTCTTTCGTGGAGATTGATCATGAAATCTTTTCTACGTTCATTCTCTCCATTCCGCTGATTCAAGGAGGGCAGTTGTCAGTTTCTGGCGAAAGAATGTGCACTGCACTGCTTAACCGCTTATGTATAAGCCTGCCCAGGAAAAGTGTGGATAGGTAAACTGACCGGCTCAAAAATGACCTAAAATAATGTTAACTGGGCCGTTAAACTCTAAAACAAACAGAGCCACCGAGCCGGAGTATAGCGATGTCAAACAGCCACCTAGCCGTTTCTATCGCCGGGGTATATAGCGATGTCGGAGAGCCACCGAGCCGTTGTATTTACGCAGATCTTTAAGGCGTGTTGTAACGTGCGGACACCTGGATCTTTGGTTGTCAGCCGTGAACGATTCCTCCAACCAGAAAAACGCATCACAGCGTCCGGTACGCGTGTAGGCAACGTCCCTGTGAACTTTAGACAAACGCGGCCTGTGCAGAGTTTGCCTGTGTATACATGTGCACCATGTAAACAAACCACTTAGAGCTTTCAACGCGAGTTCTGTGTTGGTTTGTCGAGTGGAAGATCATTGCAAACGATGACGGATGTATATAAGCGATTATGACATACTACAAAATAAAACTGCCTAATTAAAAAAAACGAAGTTTCTGCTTTGATAAGCATACTTGTTTTGTTTGTTTGTATTGGGGTTTAACGGACCAGTCAACACTGTTTTAGGTCATTTTTGAGCCGGTCAGTTTACCTATCCACACTTTTCCTGGGCAGACTTACACATAAGCGGTTAAGCAGTACAGTGCACATTCTTTCGCCAGAAACTGACAACTGCCCTTCTTGAATCGGCGGAACGGAGAGAATGACCGTAGAAAAGATTTCAAGATCAATCTCCACGAAAGAATGGTCCCGACCCCGGCAGGTTATAAGCATACTTCAGTGAGTAAGTAGTAAATGAGCACTATGCTCCTTGTAACTAACACTAACAGACGGCGTATTCGTTGCCGAAACACCCACTCTTCACTTCCATCAAACCAAGGCAACAACAAATATTTGCTGAGCTCTTTATTTTGAGTGCTACATACAATACATCAACAGGGTCGGTCCAGAGAAAAGGGTTCTGCGGTGATTCAACTATGTACATGTGCGATTATGCTCGATCTTTTATACATGTACGTCGATTAAGTATATGTGCGCGAACAGCCAGGGCTTAGACGAGTTTGCGCCAGAGTCTTCACTGTTCGAGCCTTGAAAAATGCCTGAAGTCATGACCAGCTCAAACTCTTCACGCTCCACAACCCTTTTTGTACCAAATGGAATCTTCCTCCTTAAAGATAGAAGAAGTCCATTTCCAAATTTAGGGGTGTCAGCTTGTGTTTTCTTCAAAATTTGTTAGGAAAATGGCTTAACTATTTGCAAACAGTGGAGGCCCTGATCAGACGCCGCGTTCTGCTGATCTGGGCCTGCACTGTTTGTCAGGCTACCCGTTTTGGGGTTTCTGGTACTAAATGGGTTAATTATATACAAACAATGGTCAAATGCGGATCTTCATGAGAGCTTTGTTTTCCGTTTATTAAGTGATCGTAAGCGTTTCGTGTTTTAAATAGCGAAAGTTAAATTACTTATAAATGCATAGCCGAAGTACAAATAACAATATACATTGTACATGTATTCATATTAAGAGTGGCACGATAAATCTGATAATCGATTAATCGATCGATAAATTCCACAAGAATGATTATCCGTACTGATTTGCTTGTAATCGATTATTTGATAAGTGCAATTTACTACCCAAAGTTGTGCCTGAAATAGCTGGATCAGTGGCAAACAGTGCAGACCCTGATGAGACGCCGCATTTTGCGGCGTCTCATCTGGGTCTACACTGTTTGCTCAGGCCTGCCTGTTAAATTTTCATATGGTAAAGTACAACATATGCTGAGAGTCAGGCTCAGACAAAGCCAGACAGGTTAAACTATTATCAAATCTTCAGTGATTACTAATCTTTTCAGCTCCGATTAGCCAGCCCTAATTCATATCATTGCAAAACCACAAGTGTTACTTCCATATATCCTATCTCTAAAGGGGTACCTTGGCAAACAGTGCAGGCGCTTCTTAGTCAGTGCTTTCCAGTTGTTGTTCTATAGTTAGCGTTCAAACACTTGAGCTCGAATACTCATGCGCAAGTCTGAAGGCACATGTTTGACGAGGTTCGGTTATAAACCGTGTACAAACCATCATTGAGAGTTGGGGATTTTGGGTTGGCTCATTTAGTGATAGTCAATGATTTATAGTCATACATAGTCATGATGTGCATGTCATACATAGCCTAGTGTATAAGAGCGCTGACTCTTAATGCACATGTGAGACGCCCCACGGTCATTCTGTAACGGAAGCTCAGGTGTTTTTCCTTCAGCTTTCGGCTTTTCGCCCACCTCTGATCAATTATGGGCTCGAATTAAGTGGAATAATCTTGAATAATGTCATGCATGGGCCTGGAGAAAAGGGGAAAGGCCAAGGTTGGAAAATACTTTGGAAATAATAGCCTTGTTTGTGCTCGCAAAATGTAAAAAATATATGAATCGTTGATATCAAATAATAATAATTGCACAATTAACAAACCCTCTATAGCCATATATTTTCCTTGTTTCTGCTTTAGACAAGGATTTTTGCAGCTCATTAGAACCTCATCGTGGCGATCTAAAGGAGAGGCCACGATGCACGTTATCAACACGTTATCAAAATTAAGGAAATATATCCATACTATCCCCCACCCGCTTTCCTCAATATAAAAGCTGGATGATGAAGTTCTTTACATGGTGATAAACTATTTTCTTGCAACGCGCCTCAGTTGTACTACGGGCTGAGGAGCACAATAGCGTGTCCCTCTCTTTTTTACTATGTACAACCATTAGGTGTCGAAGTTGGATTGTATTTCATCATTCCTTTCACAGTTGCCTAGTTACCCTTGTTAACTGAGATTTTTTGGTCAGGGTCAACCTATAGAGTATAAGTGGATGTTTAAAGGAGTAGTAGTTCACAGGATGTCAAATTAATCTCATACATATACTACTATACAATTGATATACATGAATGTCTTCCGCTTATTATGTCAAATTGTTAAGAAGAGCCCATGTCGTGCGCGCAGCGCAGAGCGATCCTTGTACACATTTCAGTAAATTTCAATCTTTACAGAACTGTCCATGACTCGAACATGGGTTCTTCATTTCCAAGCGGCCCCGCCCATAGGGGCTTGAAGAAATATATCGGCTGCATGATGCTTCCACGCAGAGCTGAATCCGGCCCGCACACTAGTACTGGTAAACCGCGTAGAGGATCTAAGCCTGTCCAGGAACCGCGGTGCGAGGCGGACCGTCAATGATAATAAACCCTATTGGTTTCATTGGGCGAAATGGCTTGAGATGTCTTTTCATCTCAGTGTCGGGTAACAGTCCCACAAAATTGGAAGCAACGTCTCCAAAATGACCTTTATATGTGCTGACGGGGGTGTTAAACCTAAAATCAACCAAAATCTTCATTTCCCACAAAGGGAATAATTAGCTGGTTTCGGTCCAGTCCCAGTGGGCTGGTATCTTGAGCTATCTTCACGGATCATCCGTACTTTCGATGTTGGTGCACTCTTAAATATGGGTTAAAGAGGTTCACTCGCATTTTAAGGTTGCACCCACTGCATACGGGTCAATCAAAAATATGTCATCGCATATATACGCTCGGCTCCATGACGAAAACACGCATATATAATTTTGACCCCCCTTTTACCCCACTTTTATATAAACCGGGTTGTACTTATTTGAGAAAATGTTATTTTTTCTTATTTCGGCTCTAAAATATAGATTGTGGGTACTCGTTAGAACCGCCTCAATGAGGCGGTTCTAACGAGTACCCACAATCCATATTGTGAGCAGAAATAAGAAAAATATCACCATTTATCGTTTTAAAAATTTCATTTTTTCTGCGATAAAGGTTACAATGTATTTGAATAGGCGGATTCTTCATGAAAGAAAATAACCCTTGACCTGATGAATATTTATATATGCCACACCCACTACCCGTTATCAGCCAATCAGATTACTTGATGCAAATTATTGCAACAAATTCACAATCTGAATGGCAAACAATGTAGATCCTGATCAGATGGCTTCGTTGTTTGGAAAATAAGGTATATCCGGGCTCAGCAGGATAAGGGTTAACAAGAGTGGCTGATCATGTGGACAAGGCTGATCTAAGAGTGGAATCATTGTCGTTATAACCTACTAAGATGATATTACGATGCCAATACACACTATCCCAGCTCAGATTGTTTTCTCTCTCTTACAGGAACTTGAAGGCGGTGCCCAGGCTCAATCAATGGCTCGCGAATAGACGGAGAGCAGTGTTTAGGAACAATCTATTAAAGAACAAGTTTGTTTCAATGTGAATTTTATTCTAGAAATCCTGATTTTTGGCAATAATAATTTATTATTTAAAAAAAACAAAAAGCACACAAAAAACATTCTTTGACAACGACTGTCGATGAAATGAACACGGATGATGATTAATAACAAAACTGACCTGTCTATCAATATGAGTGAGAATGACTTGGTTTAAAAGTGAACAATGAAGATTTTTATTTCTGAAATATCTCACAAGGTCATATGTCATATGCCCGCTTTGAGAATACCTTTTTAATATGTCATATGTGATTATGCAAACTATACAGTGAGATCATCTAAAATTAAGACTCATTCTGCTTTAAAAAGTTTTAGTACGTTGCAGTTGTTCTTTCTTTGTGTATTCTCTGGTCAGAGACCACCTTTGGGACTGTTGAAAAGTGGTCTTCAAGACCACTTTTGAACAGTCCCAAAGGTGGTCTTAATACAGGAATTTTACTGTATATCAGGTTTCAGTCAAGATCGATTTTATAAGAACGATCCTTGACTAGAGGTACTGCGCAATCGAAAACGCCACGTGTATTATACAGTGTATACATATCATCACGAAAACACGCCTATATAATTTTGAACCCCTCGAACCCCACTTTTATATAGTAAAACTGGGGTTTGCAGGGGTAAAACTTATTTTTATATCTGCTCTAAAGTATAGATTGTGGGTACTTGTTAGAACCGCCTCAATGAGCGGCGGTTCTAACGAGTACCCACAGTCTATAATTTGAGCAGAAATAAGAAAAATATCGTAATTTTTCATCTTAAAATCTTCATTTTTTTTGGCGATAAAGGTGGCAATGTATTTGTATAGGCGTGTTTTCGTAATGTGTGCAGAGTGATCTGAGTTTGTACCGACCACATATGACATACAGAGGTTTTCTCTGAACGTGGCTTTTTTGGTGTTGAACCACAATACTGCTGACCCCACTCTGCTCCGTGCACACTGTGATAGTACCATGAGATTGTTCTATGTTTTTCACACCTTAATATTAAAGTTACAGAGTATTTTTTGGAATTGAAAGTTTGATTTTCTTTATATAATGGTGAAAGGACCAAATCGGCATATGGGATCAGGGAAGACCCCGATTAGCCGGTGTATTCACGTGTGCTGATCAGGGACCATTGATCGATCTTTTGGCCATTCCATTAAGCTATACTTAAGGGTAAAATACTGAGGATGGCTAGGATGCGATTAACTGCTGTCATAGCGCGCATTATTTTCTCCTGCAATTGTAAATATTACTGGAAATTCTTGCACACCACACAACATATAAAGGGATATGAACGCACACTGTGTTGTATTTTAACAAGGGAGATACCATATGGAGCTTCAACCTCTTACAAAAGGGTCTGCTCTTAAAGGAAGATGATTTGCTCCGCAGGAGTAAATTCTTTCCTTTAAGAGTAAGGAAGTTAGATATATTTTAAATAAGTTGCCTCCCCTGAAAGTGTATCCGTTCCCCTGTAGGGAACTGGAAATATTTGAGGGGAGGCAATTCTGTCAGACATGATTTAGCCACCAGGAAGCATCCATTCCAACCAAGAAAGGGAAAAGGATACTCCCATTTGGGAGCATCCTCTTAAAATTTGACAATGAATAGTCAAACCAATGAGGAAGTAACATTTAAGTTGTCTCCCTTTTGTAAACAATAGACACATCTGATCATGTAAATCACCATTTGATCATGAACCCTGCCCCCTATTCTTTCAGTTTCTTTGTATATATATAAGCATTTGAATAAATCCATGGCAACTACAAAATAAAGAAACAAAATTAAGAAAAGCCATCCAGTCTTGTGGAAATATAATGAAAATATATATTTTTGTAATACTTATTCTCTCTGAGTTAAGTTATGTTTATTTATGTCTGAAGTACATATTAATATTTTTATGAGTTTTGGAATGTTAGTTTACAATTTCCACTGCCAGTAAACTGAAAGATGCACACCCTTTATTGATTGTTCAC
The DNA here is from genome assembly GCA_963580285.1 of Lucinisca nassula. Lineage (NCBI taxonomy): Eukaryota > Metazoa > Mollusca > Bivalvia > Lucinida > Lucinidae > Lucinisca > Lucinisca nassula. Next base: position 63,014,662 of record OY757025.1, read on the forward strand.
AGACTACATGTATTTCCACCCCACATAGATCTGAGAGGTTTTATGTAATAAATAGAGGGATTTTAGATAATGCTAGCAAAAAAAAAAAAAAAAGTAGATCTGAGGGATTTTTAAATCATAACACACATGGAGGTCAGGGATTTTTTTTATCTCTACATCTACGGTCTTTTCACTCGGCGCATGGCGTTTCAGCAACGTCAACGTCGATGCAATGGCACATGTGTCTTGTGGTGCCGTTGTGTCGACGTTGATACGGCGCGGCCTTCTCGTGTGCCTGTCGGGTATACTTGTATCCTGAGTTTAACCCATGAACACATTTAATACATATAATGCATATTAATGATAAAAATGATAAAAATGTAAAATATAATATTAATAATCATGCAATTGAACAAGTATTATCTTTACCAAGATTTGAGTAGTGAAAATTGAGATGGACCACGTTAAACTTACTTATTGGATATAAAAAAGTGTTAAAGGTTCAAAATTTGTTTTTGGTTCAAGATTTCTTTGGGGAAAAAATAAAAAAATTAGTGCATTTGAGTCCTTAGGTTATGAAACCTTTTTAATGCTCAGCTCAAGTAAGCATCGACTTTGTCAGTCTTCTAGATAGTAACCCTTTCAACCTGTACCAACACCTATTCAAACTGTAGATCAAGATGAGACGGCCCATAGGCTGTCTCATCTTGATCTACACTGTTTATCGTTATGTAAATGATATTGACTAGTCCAACCGTGTTTACAAAAGTGTCCATATTCAAAGGAGAAAGAGTCCCCAGCAGGCACATGACGTCAGACTAACCGTATGCTGTTTATGCTGTATACGACCGACATTGATTCGACGTTGCCCTAGCGACGTGTGCCTGCTTGGTCTATTTCAGAAATTCCGGGATTACAATTTAATTGAACCTATTAGCAGTCATGAAAAACTTATCATTTCCTGAATTGTTTCAAATTTTATTATTAACTGTACAAATGTCGTGCTCAGTTGATAAGAGCATGGAGTGGTGCATAACCTTTGAGCCTAATTATAAGAATTATTATAAACCCATCTATAGGGTGATCTAATTCATCCATACCATATAGTTCTCTTTAGTTTCATATATATGATAAAGTTTCAAGTTTATATGTTTTTAAATAAAATTACAAAGACAAACACTCTCTTTGTCATTTGAGTCGCATTTATTCTTTGTTATTTGAGAAAACATATTGATGGCCCTGTGACATCGACCATTGTATCTGTACAGACAGATATGAACAAAAGCTTTTGGCCTCTGTGGCCTACTGGTTAAGAGCATGCCACGCTTAGACATTAGGTCTTCCACCACAGAGGGGGTCCAAGCCACTTCGGATCACATGTGGGACGCCAATGGAAGAACGGGTGGTTATTTGATTTGAGGATTAACGTCCCCATCAACTCTATTTTTGTCATTTTGGAGACGTTACTTCCTATTTTGTGGGACTTTCATCCAACATTGAGATAAAATGACAAATCAAGCCTTGCCGCCTATACGCATGGACGGCCCTACTTTGCTTGGGCAGGCTTGGACCTGAGCGGTTTGTCAGTTGTTCCAGCTCTGCATGGAAGCATCGTGCAGCCCAGTCTATTTCTCCAAGCCCGATGTGCGGCAGCAGTTTCCTCCGGGTACTCCGATAATCGCCCACCTGATTAATGATTGGCTCCCTATGCGAAATAATCTTGAAAGGGTCATATGAATCAGTGCCGTTTGCCCAAGAGTTAGGCCGTTGAAGCATCCCACGGATAAGTCTCTAATCAGACAGCGGGCATATGCACAGTCTAAACCTTTGCAATAAAAAACTGCAGTTGAACTTCGTTGGCTCGAACATCGATGGCTCGTTTACCATGGATGAGTCGAACCCGTTCTTGAGTCCCTAGCGAAATCCTTTACATAAGAAATAGTGGGGGAAAATTAAATGTATGCTGTGTGTACTCATTAGAATCGCCTCGATGAGGCGATTCTAATGAGTACACACAGCATACATTTTCATTATATGACACTGAAAAGATGTCCAAAAGTATATCGTATACCTCCTGGCAGTATCCCTCAGAGGCTCGAACTACCCCTGTCTCGAACAGATTTCCAAGGTGCTCGAGCTATTGAAGTTCGACTGTAAATGTATCCATTCAGTAACTGAATCATATGCGCGTCTGACTTGTGATCAGGAAGCCACGAACTCGATATTTGCCGGGTGATATGTTTCGTCCATCCGCTGACTCTAGAAGGGCAGTCGCCAGGACGTGCGTCCAACTGGTGATCAGGAGATCGCGGGTTCGATACCTGTCGGGTCAGCAACATTCTTTTCGTAGAAATTGCTCATGAAATCTTGTCTTCGGTCATTATTCCTTCGGACAGTTATCAGTTTCCTGCGAAAGAATGATAAACATTTGAATAAGCCTGACCAAGGTAAACTGTCCGCTCGTTATCGGTTAAGGGGAATGGATTTTTCCGCGATTTTTCAAAGGAGATAACTTTCGGGACTTCCTGTTCACTTTTCTACAAGCCCTGTCTCACTGAAAAAGGGTTCTGCCCTTAAAGGAAAAAAATTTGTCCTTCCGGGGCAAATTCTTTGAGAGAGTTAACCCTATTGACATGGGTGACACAAATACTTTGGAAGAGTTGTCTCCCCTGAAGGTGTATCGGACTATCCATTTCCCTTAAACTGCAATTCTAACACCAAAACTTACTGAAAATGTCCAAATATAAAGACTGCTACGATTTCAAAGAAGTTGCTTACGAAATGGCTTTTGATTTTGAACCTTATGGACTACTCATGGACAGAACTTCAAGCTCCTGTGAATAGATCAGCTGTAGTGGCTTGATTTATTGAGTGATATATCACTGTCGGTCAGTTGTAAGTAGACACATCACTCGCGCTAAGCGTTCGTTTGATCTACTTTACAGCTAACCTAAACAGTGATATATTACTCAATAAATCACTGCTAGAGCTGGTCTATTTCTTGTTCTCATGTTGTCCCCACTGCAGTTACGGTGTAACGAGCCACGGCAAGAAAAATCGTGTCTTATGGCATCCACATGGGGAAGACAAAACTTAACTCGCGACAACCCATATCTTTGGAAACAGTGTAGATTCAGATCTTTGGAAACAGTGTAGATGCAGATCAGATGGCTTCTGGAGAAGCCATCTGATCAGGATCTACACTGTTTGACATTCAGTTTATGAATTTGTAGGAATAATTTACATGAAGAAATCTGATTGGTTCAAAGTCAGAAATGGGTGTGGCTTACCTGAATATTCAACAGGAGAAGGGTTAAGACTGCGCATAAGGCCGGTATGAAATCAATTTGAAGAAGCTTTTAGCAGTGTTTCCCTTGGCCCTCAAAATGCCTTTACAATCGAGATGTCCCGTAACACATCAGGGGGGAAATACATTTGTTCCCAGAGATATTAACCCTTTTAGTACCAAATGGAATCTTCCTCCTTATATAAAGCAGAATTCCATTTCAAAATTTAGGGGTGTCAGGTTTTCTTTTTCTTCAAAATTTATTTGGAAAATGGCTGAACTGTTTGCAAACAGTGTAGGCGCTGATCAGACCGCCGCGTTCTGCGGCGTCTGATCTGGGCCTGCACTGTTTGCCAGGGTACCCGTTTGGGGGTTTCTGGTACTAAACGGGTTAATATGCCCGTCCGTCTGTAACAACAAATTTTCACTAAACAGAATGATATTGACAATGCCTCGCTTGAGTTTGTCATTTTGACATATACTAGATTGTCCTCTAAATTTGCCCAAGCAGTCCGTTAAATCTATGCCGTGTTAGACATATCAAGGGTGACAACCTACGTCATAGCAGAGATGTCGTACCCATTTTAGTAGCGGCCATATTGGTGTGAATAGGGTAGATAAAAATGCGTCAAACTAGATATGTACATTACGAGTCTTAGAAAGCATACTTCAGCTGGAAACGAACAATATTTGCATCCCATCGGTGAGCTACTTTTACCAAGAAACATTGAAAAGGCTTCGATAGCTTCGCCACAAGATTTGGTTCGGCGCTGTAAACAATTGTAGTTGCAAAATCAGCTTGTGTCTATCTATCTATCTTCTGATACTGCGTCGGTCACATTTGACCATTACCGCAGGTGTATATAACATACACTGCAGGTTCGAATTATTTAAAGAAAATGCCACATCTCTGAGACAGATTTCAGTATTTTTTTTATTCTTTTATGACCTAATGCACCGACTGCGCCTACTTGTAACACATGCTTTTTGTGTAGTAAACGCCGGCAAATATACTAATGGTTACGACATCACGGCTCTGACGTAGGTTGTTCCCCCTGCATAAGCCCCCCCCCCCCCCCCCCCCCGAAATAAAATTTCAAGTTAAATCTCCGTTTATGTGATGGTAGTCATCATGTAAACACTGACTAGATTGTATAATTTCATAAATCTTGCAGGGCACACGTGCCTTTAGGCATATACTCGCATGATTTGGCTCACAATCTGCCATCATAACCAAGCATATTTTCAGATCTGAGGTAGCAGTGCGAACTGATCATACTGCTCCAACAAGTCTGATCTGGTCAATCTAATTCCAATATAGGGATCCTGCATTAACATTCGCCTGGTCCCGAGGAAGCTGTTTGAACACGAGGTTCAAATATCTTCCGAGGGATCCGGCAAATGTTAATGCAATGAAATAACCATGGATGATCGTTGTTCTTGCATAACTTACGATTCCGACAGCAAATTTTGACGAAAACGCCCAAAAGCTCCATATAACTCCATATAAACTCTTCAAATGTGACTGGCGAACCAACATGGCGGCCAGTTCAGAATGTTGTTAACAATGACGTTGTTACGCAGTAACCATCTGACGTCATCATAAAACCCTAAAACACAGGGCGATAATGTTACGTCGCTCAACGTAAGGTAACAAAGCAATGCCCGTCTTGTGATATCAAAAGCTCAAAATCCACGTTCAAACAGCACGCGAAATCATTATTTGAACATGGTTTTTACTGTGTGACCATTTGACAACGGGTTCAAACAGCCATGCGCATAGTTATTTATGCAAGAATATGGGGATCAACCATGGTTTTTCATGCATTAACATTCGCCGGGTCCCGAAGAAGCTGTTTGAACATGAGGCCGCTAGGCCGAATGTTCAGACATCTTCCGAGGGATCCGGCAAATGTTAATGCAATGAAATAGCCATGGATGATCGTGGTTCTTGCATAACTTACGAATTGACGAAAACGCCCAAAAGATCCATATAAATTCCATATAAACTCTTCAAATGCGACAGGCAAATCAAAATGGTGGCCAGTTCAGAATGTTGTTTACAATGACGTCATGCAGTAACCTTCTGACGTCATCATAGAACCCTAAAACGCTGCGTTCAGGGAGATAACGTTACGTCACTAAACGTAACGTAAACAACGCAAGACCCGTCTTGTGATATCAAAAGCTTAAAATCCATGTTCAAACAGCACGCGAATTTCATGATTTGAACATGTTTTTTTGCTGTTTGAGCACGGCTTTCGGTCCATATGACAATGGCTTAAAACAGCCATGCGCATGGGCATTTATGCAAGAACGTAACTTCATTGACTCGAACATCGATTGCTTATTTTTAAGGCTGTCACGATCGGATAATCGATTAATCTATCGATAAATTCCACAAAAATGACTATAATTATTGATGTGCTTGTAATCGATTTTTTTTGTTAAGTACAGTTTACTACCCAAAGTTGTGTCTTAAACAAGTGGATGAGTGGCAAACAGTGCAGTCCCTGGTGAGTTCTGCGGCGTCTCACCTGGGTCTACACAGTTTGTTCAGGCCTGTCTGTTCAAACACATATGGTAAAGTACAACATACTGTAGGAGTCATGCTGAGACAGAGAGCCAGACAGGTAAAATTATGACCAAATCTTCAGTGACTACTTATCGATTATCGATCACAATGGCTGGACTGATAATCGATCTTTTCTGCTCCGATTAGCTAGTCCAACTCATTTTCCATGTCTGATCCGAACTCGGTTACACAGTCTCGAAGAAGTTCTTCCCATACCTCAAAATAATACATATAATAAAATTTCTATATTAAGAACATCTTTAGGACTGTTCGAGTTGTCTTTACAACCACGCAACCAGCAGTTTAGCAATAAGACTTCTCCCCGTCGCACGCGTGTGATGCTGTTTGCAACGAAAATCAAAGACACGCCGAAAGTTTGTCGCACCGTGTTGAAATTTCCGTTATGGGTTTCCAAACAGGTTTAGAGATGATTGGCATCGGGGGCGGAACGATTGCATAGCTAGTCCTTTTCAGTTCATTCGCCGAAACTTTCAGACAACTGCCGTAATCACGGTTTATATGCGGCGCAAATCTGAAGAAGGCTGGATCGCAGTGGAATATATTTTTTGACAATCGCTAAGCTCCGCCCCAACTTTCTGTGTGAAGCGTAAATTTTCCACTAAATAATTGGGCCCCGTCAAGCGATTTTGGTACTTATCGCCTATGCGAGCAGCGAAGGTTCAGGTGAGCCTACGCATCCGCGCAGTTTCGCCAGAACCTTCGCTGCTCGCTCATAAAAGCACTGAATCAAGAGGAACCTTCAGACAGAAAGCCATATCCCTCGCCCCTCTGAATGGCTGGGCATGCACAATTAAAATTTGTCATAACGGATTGCTCGAAGACACAAATTCGCTTGGCGGGGCTCATATGGATTACGGTTTCTTTGTACTCTAACAAAAATGTCACTTGTGACGGGGTTTCTTGTTCAGCGTATCATTGTGTTGTGAAGTATTTGCCCTTTAATCGGAACCGACGACAGCTTTCGTATTGCTAAACTTCTAGTTGCACGGCTGTTAGACCAGCTAAAACTGTACAAAAGATGGTCCCTTACTGCAGGACGTCTGGTGTAGTAGACACAAAAATCTTTCAAATACGCTTTCTGAGGAAGAATCAGTCACAATTTCAGCTGATTTCACTGCATTAGTTTTTGTTATAATCTAGGGATGTTTACTTCTTATTTGATTTATATCTCCTGGCGTCCGTTCGTAAAATCGTGTGATACATCCTTTGAGATACATTGAAGGTACTTAGTACAATTGTATAGGGGGTTGAGTAAGCGAGTCATGCACAAGAACCACAACTCTAGGTGCCATTGTATTTGGGTTATCTCACCTGACGATATTCCCTTGTGATCACTGTAGCTCCAATACACTTTGAGATATATTGTTGGTACTTGGTACAATTATACATGAAGTTGAGAAGGCGACCCATGCGCAAGAACCACAACTCTGGGCGACATTGTATGAGCATTATCTCCCCTAATAATTTAACCTAGTGATCGCCGTAACTACATCCTTCTTGAATATATATTGATGATACATGTACTTATAACTACATCCTCATTGAAGATATATTGATGATACATGTACTTATAACTACATCCTCCTTGAAGATATATTGATGATACATGAACTTATAACTACATCCTCCTTGAAGATATATTGATGATACATGAACTTATAACTACATCCTCCTTGAAGATATATTGATGATACATGTACTTATAACTAAATCCTCCTTGAAGATATATTGACGATACATGTACTTGGTACAGTTGTACATGTGGTTTCAGCAGGAACCAGAGCTTTTGGAGTTATCTTCCTCGACAATATAACCTTGTGATCACCATAACTCAAATACTGATTGTATTGGTGGTACATGGTGCAATTTTATATTAGCTGAGAAGGTTTGTCATGCGCAAGAACGACAAAGCACGGTGCCATGGTATTGAGTAATATCCCCTGATAATACAATCTTGTGATAAATGTTAATGAATTATACAATTTATACACCAGAAGGCGTGTCATGAGCAAGAACCATGCGCCTGATTCCCCCAACAATATAATCTTGTCCACCATAACTCTTTTTGAGACCTACTAATGGACAAGAACCACAACTCTGGATGCCACGGTGGTTTGGTTTACTCCCCTCACAATAATCTCGTGATCAGTGCTCATAACTCCAACACCCTTTTTTCAGATATACAGTAAAATTCCTATGTTAAGACCACCTTTGGGACTGTTCAAATGTGGTCTTTAAGACCACTTTTGAACAGTCCCAAAAGGTTGTCTCTTATAAGGAGATAATGGGCATAGAAAACACAAACAAAGAATAACTGAAACGTTCTCATTAAGCTTTTAAATGCAGATTTAGTCTTAATTTTAGGTGGTCTTAATTGTGGAATGGTACTTGGTAAAATTGTACACCGGGCTAAGAAGGCGTGTCATGTGCTAGATCCACAACTTTGCGTGCCACGGTATTTGAGTTATCTCTTCTGACAATGTAGCATTGTGACTTCTATGGCTAGAAAACCCTTTGAGATACATGTATATAGATAGTGTGTGTGTGAACTCAGGGTTAACGTCGCTTTCAACAATTTTTCAGTCATATCACGACGGTGTTTGGTTGCGACAGGGAGCTCAATGCTCACTTTTATAGTGCTGCCTCACTGAAGTATCATGTACCAGACACATTACATGCTACCATACCCAGTCACATTATCCTGACACTGGGTCGACCAGTACAAGCTCTACCCCGTAAATCTGAGTGCCAAGCGAGGAGCAGCTCGTACCATTTTTAACGACTTTGCTATGTCGCGGCCCGGGATCGAACCCGTGACCTCTCGTTCCCCGGAGCGGACACACTACCAACTGAGCTATCGGGGCCGGTGTATTTAGATAGTATCTCGTAGTGTAGGACCAAAGGTTGAAATACAAAAGCCGATAATTCAAGTAGCAAAGGACCAATCATTGTCCGAGTATATCTGTGGCATATACCAGTTCTCTGTACAGATGATCATGTTTTCCATGATTTTCAGAAAGGGTCATCTATATCATCAGTTACCCCCTATATGAATTTCATTGTTACACATTGACCTGATAAACATATGCTATCTCAGGACAAGTGAGCTTTCTCAGGTCAACGTGACGTTGCACTTCTATGAACTGAACTGCTGGAAAAAAATGGCAAAACTGTAAGAGAGTACAATGGGATTAACTGATAAATGGAATACCAGATTCGTGCAATTTTATATCAAGTTTATCAGGCTCGGCTTCAAGAACGCATGTAGAATCGCTCGGCAAGCCTCGCGATTCTACAAACGTTCTCGAAGCTTTGCCTGATAAACTTGATATCAAAGGACACGAACTTGGTATTCTCTATTTATCAGTTACCCCCTATATATATTGCATTGGCATTGCAACGCATTGACCTGATAAAGATATGCTATCTCAGCTCAAGTGAGCTTTATCACGTCAACATGACATTGCACTTTTTTTAATGAAACGGACAACCGGAAAAATGGCCAAAATGTTATTATTACTAGAAAAAATGAAAAAAAAAAAAAAAAAAAAAACATTAAAAAAATCAAAAGAAAAATAACGATCAGCTGATAGTAAATATACTGATCGATTATATTCCGCATCGGAATATAGGGACGCACTAAGGACAATCGGTAACTGATCGTAAACTGCCAATTTAAAGAGTTTTCAAGGTGATAAACTGATAAATAGAATACCAGATTCGTGTCATTTGATATCAAGTTTATCAGGCTCGGCTTCGAGAACGCACGTAGAATCGCTCGGCAAGCCTCGCGATTCTACAAGCGTTCTCGAAGCCTTGCCTGATAAACTTAATGTTGTGCGTCTCGATGTGGTGACTGTAATATGTGACACAGCACGTTGCAACAAAAGATTGTACGAAACGATAACCATTACGTCTATTTATCAGTTACCCCCTATATTGATTACATTGTAGCACATTGACCTGGTAAATATATGCTATCTCAGAACAAGTGAGCTTAATTAGGCCAACGCAACAATGCATTTTTATAAATGAACCGGTCTACTGGAGAAATGACAAAGTTACTGGAAAACATGGAAAAATTACTTGAAAAAAAATATCATAGGAAAAATTTATGGGGCGCCCTTTTACTGTTTATTCGATATTTATAGATATCCATAATTATTTATGGATATCCATAATTCGAATTATGGATATCCATAATTATTTATGGATATCAATAATTACTTATTGATATCTATAATTCGAATTAATGATATTCATAAAAAAATTCGAATGATGATATCCATAAATCGATCTGAATTGTGGATATCCATAAATCGAATTATGGATTTCCATTATTCGATTTATGGATTTCTATAATTCGAATAATGGATATCCATAAATAAGTCGAATTATGGAGATCCATAATTCGAATTATCCATAAATAGATGGATAGCCATAATTCGATTTATGGATATCCATAATTCAGATAGATTGATGAATATCCATAATTCGAATTGTGGATATCATTAATTCGAATTATAGATATCCATAATTCGGTCCATTTATAGATATCCATAATTCGATTTATGGATATCCACAATTCGTTTTGGCAAATAAATACAATAAATAATGCATGAAACCAAAGGCTTTTGTGGTGATTTAAGGATATCCATAATTCGAAATATGGATAACCATAATTCAGCCCGATTTATGGATATCAATAATTCGGCTGATTTATGGATATACATAATTCGAATTATGGATATCCATAAATCAAGTTATGGATATCTATAAATATGGATAAAATAGTAAAACGGGACCCCATAAAACATGGTCAGCTGATACTAAATATATCGTCCGCCGGAATTTGGGGACGAACTGAGACCCATCGATAACTGATCATAAATTGCTAATTCAAGAGTGTAAAGGGGGTTAAACTGATAATCCAGCACTGGTCGCCTATATAGCCAGTGGTTAAATCCAGCGATATATTGGGTGACAAATCACTAGGCGAAAAAGCGTGACGCGAACAGTCGCCATTTTATAACGTTTTGCGACGTCATCGATCGTTTCCTTGAGGTTAGACGGAATAACGTGTTTTTCACGCATCAAGTCCGTTACAAATGTGTAACAGTCAAACATGTTGACGGGATTTCTTCAAACAATGGCGGAAGATTGAGGGAATATGAAGGAATACAGCATTTGTCGACTTTCCGTGTGTTAGAATCGAAATAGATCAACTCTATTGCGAGATTTGAGAGTAATATATCATTTTTGTTGGTTAGTTGTAAGTATATAAATCACTCGTGCTACGCGCTCGTGATTCGATCTACTTACAAATGACCTCCAAACATTGATATATTACTCAACAAATCATTGCTAGAGCTGATGTATCGCTAAAATAGAATACCAAATTCATTCCATTTTATATCAAGTTTATCAGGGCTCGGATTCGAGAACGCATGTAGAATCGCTCGGCAAGCCTCGCGATTCTTCAAGCGTTCTCGAAGCCTTGTTCTCGAAGCCTTGCCTGATAAACTTGATATCAAAAGACACTCATCTGATATTCTTTATTTACACGGCGTTGTTATTAACCCACATTGGTTAGAATTGTCCCTATCTAGAACAAAGTAGTGTCTTTAAATGATGCTCGAGCCGCTCAATTTGGACCATGATATACCATCACGCTCCGAGTGAGGCCCTCGTGCAAGACCGGTTTAAAGTCTTGTCTTAAGGGGAATGGGAACACCTGGCATATTTTTCAAAGGGAGACAACTTTCGGGACTTCCTGTTCGATTTTCTATAGGCTCAGTCCAACTGAAAAAGGGGTCTCTCTTAAAGGAAAGAATTTTCTCCTTAGGAGCAAATTCTTTCCTTTAAGAGTTGACCCGTATTGACAAGGGAGACAAAAATACTTTTGCAGGAGTTGCCTCCCCTGAAGGTGAATTCATTTTCCTTAATAAACAACTATCACACTCAGGCTTACAATATTTTCTATGCAACCACTAAGTAAACCACTATCAGGAGCACGGTAACAGTTTTGCTTTAGAAAACCACGATCAAGATCATTATAACAGCATTAACTGGGCAAACAGGCTTATCGAAGTAACCACAATAAAACTCAGCCTTGCCTAAGTAAATCACTATCAAACCCGGTATTACAGTCTTGTCTAGGAAAATCAAAATCAGACTCAGGATAACAGTCTTGTCTTGGCAAACCACTATCAGCATTAGGGTAACAGCATTGTCTAGGTAAACCACATCAGACTCGTGGTAACAGCCTTGTTAACCTTGTAAACTACTATCAGACTCATGGTAACAGCATTATCTAGGTAAACCACTATCAGACTCGTGGTAACAGCATTGTCTAGATAAACCACTATCACACTAATGATAACAGTATTGTCCGGCTAAGTAAACAACAATCAGACTCGTGGTAACAGTTTTGTCTAGGTAAACCACTATCAGACTAATGATAACAGTATCCTATCAGACTAATGATAACAGTATTGTCTAGGTAAACCACTATCAGACTAATGATAACAATATACTATCAGACTAATGATAACAGTATTGTCTAGGTAAACCACTATCAGACTCGTGGTAAAATATTGTCTAGGTAAACCACTATCAGACTAATGATAACAGTTTTGTCTAGGTAAACCACTATCAGACTCATGGTAACAGCCTTGTCTAGGTAAACCACTATCAGACTCATGGTAACAGCTTTGTCTATGTAAACCATTATCAGATTCGTGGTAACAGCCACGAATGCTGAACTGATTAATCCTTTCTAGAACATATTTAACGTCACAACAGCTGGTGTCTGGGAATGTGTGGCGGCCGTAAAAAGTCTCCCTGCCCTACATCATAGTGTAGTTTATATTTTTTGTCCTCAGGGATCATTGATTCCATTGTTGAATTTTGAAAATACTTGTAGGTCACTGATGAGGCCTAATTGGCCGAAACTAGCTAGTCTGGCACAGGAAACATGTACATCCCATATTTTCCAGCTCTGTGGTGTATTCCTTGCTTACAAAGGATAATCCTTTCTAGAACATATTTAACGTCACTACAGCTGGTGTCTGAGAATGTGTGGCGGTCGGAAAATGTCTCCCTGCCCTACATCATAGTGTAGTTTATATGTTCTTGTCCTTTGGGATCATTGATTCCATTGTTGAATTTTGAAAAATATCTGAGGGTCACTGATGAGGCCTAATTGGCCGAAACTAGCTAGTCTTTGACAGGAAACATGTACACCCTATATTTTCCAGTTCTGCCTTGCTTCCAAAGGATAATCCTTTCTAGAACATATTGTATAGGTAAACCACTACCAGAACCAGGACAACAGCCTTGTCTAGGTAAACCACTATCAGACTCAGGATAACAGCCTTGTCTCCACTATCAGACTCAGGATAACAGCCTTGTCTAGGTAAACCACTATCAGACTCAGGATAACAGTCTTGTCTAAGAAAACCACTATCAGCCCTGTCAAAGTAAAGCACTACCAGACTCGTGGTAAAATCCTTGTCTAGGTAAACCACTATCAGATTCATGATAACAGCCTTGTCTAGGTAAACCACTATCGGATTCATGATAACAGCCTTGTCTAGGTAAACCGGTATCAGACTCAGGATAACAGCATTGTCAATGTTAACCATTATCAGACTCATGGTAACAGCCCTGTCAAAGTAAAGCACCATCAGACTCGTGGTAACAGCCAAGTCAGAGTAAACCGCCATTAAGACTCGGGATGAGTGTTGTTCAGGATAACAGTCTTGACTAGTTTGTTTGTTTGATTTGATGTTTAACGTCCCCATCAACACTTTATAGGTCATTTTGGAGATGTTGCTTCCAATTTTGTGGGACATTTACCCGACATTGAGATGAAACGATATCTCAATACCTGTCGCCCAATGAAACAAATAGGGTTTACAAGCATAGACAGTGTAACTCGCACCGCTTTGCCTGCGCAGGCTTAGATCCTCTAAGCGGTTTACCAGTACTCGTGTGCGGTCGGATTCAGCTCTGCGTGGAAGCATCATGCAGCCCATTTATTTCTTCAAGCCCCGATGGGCGGGGGCCTAACAGTCTTGACTAGGAAAACCACTATCAGACTCATTGTAACAGCCTTGTCAAAGCAAACCACTATCAGACTCAAGGTAACAGCACTTTCTAGGTAAACCGCAATCAGACTCCTGGAAACGGCCTTGTGAAACTAAGCTACTATCAGACTCGTGGTAACAGCATTGTCAAAGTAAACCACTATCAGATTCATGGTACCAGCCTTGTCCAAGTAAACAGGATAACACGCTTGTCTAAGCAAACAGAGTAACAGTCTTGTCTTAAAGCGATACAAAAAATTCCATCGAATTAATGAGGGTCGTGTAAACGAATAAGGTACTAATGCGCACTTAACAGGGTAAAAGAAAACTACTATTAAACTCAGGAAACAGCTTTGCGTAAGTAGACTACTATAAGAGTAATAGTCTTGTCTAAGAAACCCACTATATAAGTCGGAGTGACAGGCTTTGTGTTGAGGTTTTACGCCCCCTTCAACACTATCTAGGTTATTTTGGTAATGTCGCTTTTGGTAATGTCGGTGGGACCTTTAGCAGACATGGGGACAAAATGTCATCTCAAGGGGAGATAATTCGGATAAGAAAAAATACTGGTCATCTAGTTATTCATGAGAAATCCTTATATGAAGTTTCAAAACACTAGCGTACATGATTAAAAAATTATGCTATATACCAGAAAGCAACACAAATAGCCAGAAAATGCAAAAGGCCATAACCCTAACAAATTTCCATTTAACTGTTTTAAAATTTAATCAGGTGATCTCCTCCTCAGCCCCAATCAGTATATCTAGTCTCTAGCTCAAATTCTTTTGGAGATACGTGTATCTTGCGAGCTTTCCGTATTATTTAATTAAAAGGGAAATAACTCGAAAAGGATAATGACCATTCGGGTAAGAAAAAAAATACGGGTGTTACAACGCATAATGAAGTAATGTAGTAATTTCTTCGTTTTGATTTTTTTTTATTTCATTATGCGTTGGCGTAGTCGACGCGAAATGAAGTAAAAAAATTATTTCATTTCGCGTTGATATGCAGTTTATCGACGCAAAATGAAGTAATGACGGAAGAACATAGCTGTCTACGAAAGGAGACCAAAGACTTAGGAAACAATACAGGTAAATTCCAATATAAAGACCACATCTGAGACAGTTCAAAAGTGGTCTTTAAGACCACATTTGAACAGTCCCAAAGATGGTCTTCCACAAGAGCACACTGAATGTCGCAACCACAAAGAAAATGTACCTTTAACCTTCAAAATATGCTTTAAAAACAAAATTTGTCTTAATGTTAGGTGGTCTTAATAGCGGAATTTCACTGTATTTGATTATGTTGGTAGAGTTTAAACTGAACGCCTTACGGTATTTTGGTCTCATTTCTGTATTTTCCCTCATATGTGTTCACATGAGTACTGTTTTCTGCTTAGAAGGTCTAAGCCTGCCCAGGAAAACTGCTGCGAGTCGGCCCATCCATGCATATAAACCCTTTTGGGTTTAATTAGACGGCAGGGATTGAGATGTCATTTAATCTCAATGTCGGGTAAAAGTCCAACAAAATTGGAAGCAACGTCTCCAAAATGACCTAAATAGTGTTGACGGTGACGTTTAACATCAAATCAAACAAACAAACTGTCGACGCATAATGAAGTAAAATTAAGTATGCCACCTATCACCGCAAAATGAAATAATTCTTTCATTTTACACAAACCTCTTAGTATCGGCGCATAATGAAGTAAAAACTACATTTTATTTCATTTCGCATCGACTATGCCAACGCATAATGAAGTAAAAATTTCAAAATGAAGAAATTACTACATTACTTCATTATGCGTTGTAACATACGGGTCAACTATTTTCTTCGCGACAAATCCATATATGAAATTTCAAAACACTAGCATCCTTGGTTCTTAAGTTATGCTATGCACCAGAAAGCAATACAATTTAATGGTCAGAAACAGCAAAAGGCCAAAACTCATAATTTCATTAAGTTGGTTGAAAATTTAATCAGGTGATCATCTCCGCAGTCCCAATCGGTATACCAAATATCAAGGCTCCAGCTCAAATACTTTTTGAGATATCTTGCTAACTAAATGTCTATATTATTTAATGAAAAGGGAAATAACTCAAAAGGGGAGATAATTCGGATAAGAAAACAAATACAGGTCAACTATTTTTTCATGAGGAATCCATATATGAAATTTAAAAATACTAGGATACATGGTTCTTAAGTTATGCTATGCACAAAACAGCGTGCCGAACGAACGAACGGACAAACCAGAAGCAATATGCCCCCCCCCCCCCCGCCACCCCCTCCCACCCTCCCAACTTTCAAAGTTTGGCATACAGTTTGACGAATTCATGCCCCTTTTTGGACTTAGGCATTTGGCATAGGAAAAGCTTGTAAGCAAAATATCTCAAGAACCGCTTAGGCTAAGCTTTTGAAACTTTGCAGGCTGTTTGGAACAAAAGTGTGAAGATGAACTGATTAAATTTTGGTGTACATTTATGAACAATTAACCAAATTATGCCACTTTACAGATTAGGAAAAGCTTTCAGAACCGCTTGTGCTAGACCCTTGCAATTTTGCAAGCTATTTGGAACCAATGTGAAGATGAAGTGTTTAAATTTTGGTATAAATTTGTGAAAAATTAACCAAATAATGCCACTTTGTGGACTTAAAGCATTTTGGCTAAGAGAAGCTTGTGAGCAAAATATCACAAGGACTGCTTGGGCTAGGCTCTTGGAATTTCGCAGGCTGTTTGGTACTAATATAAAAATGATCTGATAACATTTTGGTATAAATATATGGAACATTGACCAAATTAACCCTCTTTGCAAACATAGGCATTTTGCAATAGCAAAATATCTCAAGCAACACATGGGCTAGACTCTTGAAATTTTGTAAGCTGTTTGGAACCAATGTGAAGATGATCTGATTCTTTATCTTGCATACCTTTCATTTTTTAGCGCGGATGTTTTATTATCCAGTCATTTCGTCATTTCAATTGCCTAAATCCGCCATACTGTGAGTCACGTCACGTGACGCAGTAACGTCATGCTTAACGAACGTGAGGCAACTCAATTTTATTGTGTTCCTGGATAGGATAAGTATTTCTATCCAATGGTACGATCCAGGATTTCCTTATTTGAGCCAGCACATGACAAAACATACAATAAGACATGTGCGCCCAGCGAAGACTCAGATCAGCCTGCGCATCCATATAGGCTAACCAGAGCCTTTTCTTGCTGCATGAAGGAGCATTGGCCCCTTAATTAGCTATCCAGAGTGCACAACGAAGACTCTGATCAGACTGCGCGGATGCGCAGGCTGATCTGAGTCTTCGTTGGGCGCACATGTCTTATTGTAGGTTATGTTATGCGCTGTCTCATTTGGTGTGCAGGAAATAGCTTAAAGAAAGGTCAATTGTTTCCTTTGTAAATCGTATGCCAAATTTAAGTATTGAGATTAGCAAATTTTACATGCAGCTTAACATTTAATAGGATGAAGTACGGAACAAATACCAACTAGGAGATTTGACCCTTTCAATCCTAAGTTTTCCATCTTTGATTTCGGACTCATCAGATGGTTCAGTCAGAATCAGCAACAGAACTGAAGCAGTGCTGATCCTGATCAACACTGTTCGCACAGGTATCTGTTCTGGACCACAGAATTGAAAGGCACATTCCTTTGGTTTTAAGCCTACAGTAGAACTTCAGTGGCTCGAACTACCCCAGTCTCGAACAGATTTTCATGGTCCCAAAGGTGTTCGAGCCATTGAAGTTCGAATTTATTAGCTCACCTGAGCCGAAGGCTCATGTGAGGTATTAGTATACCACGAGCCGGCGTCCGTCGTCCGTCGTCCGTCGTCGTCGTCCGTCGTCGTCGTCCGTCGTCCGTCGTCGTCCGTCGTCCACACTTTCAAAGAAGTATATCTCCGGAACCAGTGGGCCAATCTTGATCAAATTTCATGTGAAGCATTATCAGGTAGGGGGAAAGGCTGCATACTGCTTTTGGGCAGATTGGATTGGAACTCTGGTTGCCATGGCAACAAATAGCTCCCATAGACTTAACATAGGAAAAAGTTTGTCATCACTCTAGCTCCGTCAATTTTTTTCTGATTGTCTTCATTCTTGCAGATAACGAGGACAGGCATGAAATCTCGATCAAGTTCGATTTTGGGCTGAATCGGATTATTCACTCAGGAGTTACGTGCCCTTGAGCGTTAGGAAAAAGCTTGTCATCACTCTAGCTCCGTCAATTTTTTTCTGATCGACTTCATTCTTGCAGATAACGAGGACAGGCATGAAATCTCGATCAAGTTCGATTTTGGGCTGAATCGGATTATTCACTCAGGAGTTACGTGCCCTTGAGCGTTGAAAAAATTGCCTATTGACTTAACATGGGGAGAATGTTGTCATCACCGTAGCTGCTTCAATTATTTTCAGATTGGCTTTATTCTTGCAGATAACCAGCACAGCCATGAAATCTCGGTCAAGTTCGATAACTGGCAGAATCGGATCATTCACTTAGGAGTTACCTGCCCTTGTGTGTTTTTGCATTAGGGTTAATGGGAATTTCAAAAATGTATATCTTAAAGACTACTTGGCCAACTTTGATCAAATTTCATGTGTCGCATTATTGGGCAAGTGGAAAGGCTTCATTAGGTTTTCAGGCAGATCTGAGTGGAACTCTGGTTGCCATGGCAACATCTAGCTCCCATAGACTTCACATAGGAAAAAGCTTGTCATCACTCTAGCTCCGTCAATTTTTTTCTGATCGACTTCATTCTTGCTGATAACCAGTACAGGCATAAAATCTCGGTCAAGTTCGATTTTGGGCCGAATCAGATAATTCACTCAAGAGTTACGTCCCTTGAGCGCCCGAAAAATTGCCTATCGACTTAACATGGGGAAAATGTTGTCATCACTGTAGCTAGTAACGAGGACAGGCATAAAATCTCGGTTAAGTTCGATTTTGGGCAGAATCGGAATATTGACCTCGGAGTTACGTGACCTTGAGCGACAAAAAATTTGCCCATAGACTTAACATAGGGAAATGTTGTGACTACGATAGCGACTTGAATTTTTTTTCAGATCAGCTTCAAACTTGCAGGTAACGAGGACAGACATAAAATCACGGTTAAGTTCGATTTTGGGCCGAATCGGATTATTTGCCTTGGAGTTACCTGCCCTTGAGCATGAAAAAATACGTTGTGACCACGATAGCAACTTTATTTTTATTCAGATCAGCTACAAACTTGCAGGTAACGAGGACAGGCATAAAATCCCGGTTAAGTTCGATTTTGGGCCAAATCAGAATATTGACCTCGGAGTTACGTGACCTTGAGCGACAAAAAATTTGCCCATAGACTTAACATAGGGAAAATGTTGTGACTACGATAGCGACTTGAATTTTTTTCAGATCAGCTTCAAACTTGCAGGTAACGAGGACAGACATAAAATCTCGGTTAAGTTCGATTTTGGGCCGAATCGGATTATTTGCCTTGGAGTTACCTGCCCTTGAGCATAAAAAAATACGTTGTGACCACGATAGCAACTTTATTTTTATTCAGATCAGCTTCAAACTTGCAGGTAACGTGGACAGGCATAAAATCTCAGTTAAGTTCGAATCGGAATATTGACCTCGGAGTTACATGACCTTGAGCAACAAAAAATTTGCCCATAGACTTTACATAGGGAAAATGTTGTGACTACGATAGCGACTTGAATTTTTTTCAGATCAGCTTCAAACTTGCAGGTAACGAGGACAGACATAAAATCTCGGTTAAGTTCGATTTTGGGCCGAATCAGATTATTTGCCTTGGAGTTACCTGTCCTTGAGCATAAAAAAATACGTTGTGACCACGATAGCAACTTTATTTTTATTCATATCAGCTTCAAACTTGCAGGTAACGAGGACAGGCATAAAATCTCGGTTAAGTTCGATTTTGGGCCGAATCGGAATATTGACCTCGGAGTAACGTGACCTTGAGAGACAAAAAAAAAATTGCCCATAGACTTAACGTAGGGAAAATGTTGTGACAGAAATAGCGACTTGAATTTTTAGCTCACCTGAGCCAAAGGCTCCAGTGAGCCGATAGTATACCAAGGCTCCGGAGTCCGTCGTCTGTCGTCCGTCCATCCGTCGTCCACACTTTCAATGAAGCATATCTCAGAAGGCAGTCGACCAATCTTGTTTAAATTTTATGTGTAGCGCCATTGGGCAAGGGGAAAGGCTGCATTAGGTTTTGGAGCTAGTCTGGTTCATTTGTTCCTTCATTCTTCTTTCTCTCCATATAGAGATAATAGACCAATGTTAAATTTTTAATCAAAGATTTCTCAGGAACTATAAAAGCTAGAAGCATCAAATTTGGTATTCAATAGAATAATGATGACTTATTTTGTGTAAGAGACATTGGGCTTTCTCAGCTTATTTGTTCATCTGTTCTTTCATTCTTCTTTCTCTCCATTTTGACCAATGTTAAATTTTCGTCAAAGATTTCTCAGGAACTATAGAAGCTAGAAGTCTCAAACTTGGAATGCAATGCAATAATCATGACTTATATCCTGTAAGGGTCAATGGGCTGGTTTCTATTAGCAGATTTAGTAGTCAAGTCTGTGAATTGTTAATACTTAAGTTCCTCAGGTGAGCGGTTTAGGCTCATTGAGCCTCTTGTTTTCTCTAGAGACGCGTTAAGCGAAAATGTGTCTTCGGCCGTGTCTCGCACGGAATACCCAAATCAGCTCGCGCGTCCTGGCATTCTGATCAGCGCAAATGGATGCGCGATGTTCCAAAGTTTCATCACATAGACAGGGAAGGTTGTATTCTGCGGGGAGACGCAGAGTGATCACGCACAGCCCCGAATACAAAGCACTTTTGCCTGACTCGATGTACGTAACCCCCTAAACCCTGTAAATCAGTACGGATGTGTCGAACCAGATGAGATTGCTCATAACGTGATCAACAATGTTTTCCATTTTGTTAATCCACGTATTTATGCCCAAAAGATAGTTGTTGGCATGCCGAAATAAGGTAAGGGTCGAGGGTGGTGTGTGTCGGATTTATTATTATTATTATTATTATTATTATTATTATTATTGTCAACTTTTTATTTGATGAAAGAAGAAGAAAGAACTTTAACCCATAAAATGTCAATCATGACAAGTGTCATTTGCTTTGTTGTCTGCCGGTTACTTTAAAAGTCATTTTTTTGCAAACAGTGTGGGCCCAGATCAGGAGCAGTCTGATCAGGGTCAACACTGTTTGCGTGTATGCAAAATATTTTGAAAAAGTTTGCAAAAAGATTCAGCAGACGACATAAACAGACGACATTTCAGATGTAGTTTTATTCGGCGTCTTAAGGGTTAAAATGGCTAAATTACAACCCTTTTATCAGAAAACATTCAAATAATGAGGTTTATAGCATCAAGTTAGTAAGGAACAGGCTTTTCCGTTTACGTTTTGTAATTTAGTCAAAAATAAGAGATTCTATCTGCGATGCACAACTATCACACGAGTTTTCAACTTGGCCATGACTTTCACCGCCGTCCGCACAAAAATGTAGTCCGGCTCATATTCAGTTCACTCAACATTTTCTCGCGCATGTTTGAATGCATGTGTTAGTTTATTTTTTTGAAAAACAAAAACAGAAGAAAAGAAAATAAAAAACGAAAAATGCATAATTATTATTTAAACAAGCGTGTTAATCTATCCCTAAAGCACCATAAAAAGTTTGAAGCAAACGACTTTGCAATTTTCCTTATTTTTCAGAGATTAGATTCAGCATTTCACATGAATCAGCTTGCAGCAGAGGAATGGCATGAAATATGAAGTCACGTTTTCTGTGACGAAATATGAGAAACAAATGAAAATGAACTCTGCTACAGTAAACAAAATAGCCAGGTTACGATTTAACCCTTTCACTCCCGAGCTTCTCATAACGAAAACACGCCTATACAAATTCATTGCCACCTTTATCGCCGAAAAAATGAAAATTTTATGATGAAAAATTGTGATATTTATTTTATTTCTGCTCAAAATATAGATTTGGGCACTCGTTAGAACCGCCTCATCGAGGCGGTTCTAACAAGTACCCACAATCTATATATGAGAGCAGAAATAAGAAAAATAAGGCATACCTCCGGAAACCCCAGTTTTACTATATAAAAGTGGGGTTCAAGGGGGTCAAAATTATATAGGCGTGTTTTCGTGATGGAAGTGCACTCTTCCATTCTACTTCATGTAAATAGGGTGTCTAGCCAATAATGCACAACATAGCTGCAAGCCATGACCCGGGTGAGATTGCTCATTATTTTCCATCTCATCAGGATATACACTGTTTGCATAGGTATATGCACGGTGCTTCAGGGCTGAAAGCGTAATGGTATCACTACGCTATGGTCCTAATACTCAAGACTAAAGTGCGATGCAAGAAATTTCAACCGTACGGAGGCAAACAGTGTGGACACACAATGCGGTGTCTGATCACGGTTCCATTTTTTTGGACGCTAAGCTTTTGGTTGAGATGCGTGGAAACCGCATCATCACTTTCATAGCGGTATTCTTCAAGGACGGGTCTTGTTAAGACATGTATAAATGTATGAACTTATGAATTCATTTCAACTAAAGATAAAAGGCTTATAGTTAAATATTAAATACGTAATGTCAATATGGTTTTGAATAAATACAATCCATTCATTGCTCGGTTATGAACCACTAATGCCATTATTCAACAGTTTTAAGCCTCGCAGCGAGTTCAGTGCTGTCGCTGTACATTGTGTTATCGTGCGATGTTCGATTTATCCAGTCATGTATTTTTTTTCCAATATTGCTTTTCATTTTCACAAGATTTGTCCCGTGACAACAAATTTTAAGTTTTTGTTTACTTTGCTAAAATACGAGTTCCATCTGTATTACTTCCACAACCTATTCACCTTATTTTCATTATCTGCTGGTTCCTAGTCTGAAGGTAATCAAAGTTGGAAAAATAGCCATCGGAAGAGATAGCAAATCCCCCGACCAAAAGCCAATATGGCCTTCAGAAGATTGTTCACCAATAGAAAGTGCACCAGAAATAAACCAGCAATATATCACAAAAGTATTCAAGTTATGGCCATCACAAGATTATACTGTCAGGGGAGATGTGTTTGTTTGTTTGTTTGATTTGAGGTTTAACGTCCCCGTCAACACTGAAAAGGTCATTTTCGTTACGTTGCTTCCAATTTTGTGGGACTTTTGAGATGAAATGACACCTCAAACCCTGTCGCCCAATGAAACACGTGGACGGTCCGCCTCGCACCGCGGTTCCTGAACAGGCTAAGATTTTCTAAGCGGTTTACCAGTACTAGTGTGCGGGCCTGATTCAATTCTGCGTGGAAGCATCATGCAGCCCATATATTTCTTCAAGCCCCTATGGGCTGGGGGCGCTGTCAGGGGAGATAACTGAAAAACCAGGGCACTCAGAAATGTGGTTCTTGCTTATGATGGCATGCCTGCTTCAGCTCATGTATTTCTGTACAAAGTTTGTTTGTTTGATTTTAGGTTTAACGTCCCCGTCACCACTGTAAAGGTCATTTTGGAGACGTTGCTTCCAATTTTCTTTGACTTTTACCCGACATTAAGATGAAATAAAATCTCAAGCCCTGTCGCCAAATGAAACCAATAGGGTTTATAAGAATGGGCGGTTTGGCCCATACTGCTTTGCCAGGGCAGGCTTAAATCCTCTGAGCGGTTTACCAGTACTCTTGTGCGGTAGGTTTCAGCTCTGCGTGGAAGCATCATGCAGCCCATCTGTTTCTTCAGGCCCCGATGGGCGAGGGCTGTTCTGTACAAAGTACCATCAATATGTCTCAAAGGGTATTGGAGATATGGTGATCACAAGCTGGTAATACTGTTATATTGGAGGGTAGATGACTCAAATAGCACAGCACCAACAGTTGTGGTTCTTGCACATGACACCCATTCTGTACCTTGTATACAATTGCGCCAAGTTCCTTCAATATATCTCAAAGGGTGTTGGAGTTTTGGCCATCACAAGGTTATAATATCAGGGGAGATAACTAAAAAACCATAGCACCCAGAGTTTGGGTTCTTGCATGTGACACACCTGCTTAACCTCATGTACTACTGTACCAAGTACCATCAATATACATGTATCTCAAAGAGTATTGGAGATGTGACCATCACAAGGTAGTGGTTCTATATTATTGGAAGGAGAGATAACTAAAACACCATGGCACCCAGATTTGTGGTTCTTATGCCTGACACACTGTCTCGGCCTTGTGAACAACTGTGCCAGTTATCATCAATATATCTTAAAGGGTGCATGACACAACTGCTTAACCTAATGTAGATCTGCATCAAGTGCCATCAGTATGTCTCAAGGGTATTAAAGGTACGGTGATAACAAGGTGGTCATAATTTTATATTGGAATGGAAGATAACTCAAATACCATAGCACCCAGAGTTGTGGTTCTTAGGCATGAAGCGCCGGCTCAACCTTGTATACAATTATGCCAAGTACCATCAATACATCTCAAAGGGTATTGGAGATGTGGCCATCACAAGGTAGTGATTCTATATTATTGGAAGGGGAGATAACTAAAAAACAACGGCACCCAGAGTTGTGGTTCTTGTGCATGACACACTGTCTCGGCCTTGTGAACAACCGTGCCAGGTATCATCAATATATCTTAAAGGTATTGGAGTTAAGGCCAACACAAGGTAGTCACTCTATTTTATTGGAAGGGGAGATAACACATAAACATGGCAACCAGAGTTGCGGTTCTTGTGCATGACACGCCGTCTCAGCCTTGTGAACAACTGTGCCAGGTACCATCATTATATCTCAAAGGGTATTGGAGTTATGGCCATCACAAAGCAGTCGTTATATTTTATTACAAGGGGAGATAACTCAAAAAGTATGTCATCCAGAGTTCTGGTTCTTGCGCATGACAAGCTATACAAGAGCTCATCATACACATAAGTCCCTTGGCTCTGTTGTATATAGAAGTGGGATTACTACAGTAAACTTCCTATATTAAGACCACTTAAGCACACAGTGTGTAGAAAATGTACATGAAACCTTCTAAATATGCTTTTAAAAGCATCAGTTAATTGTCTTATTTTTATGTGGTATCAATAGCGGATTTTCACTGTATATCTAAATGATACGAAGGCAAAGTTGTTATCCGCGCAAACAAATTACTGGTAACAAATGTGCAAAATATACTGTAAGAGGATTGATATTTGGACCATTTCAGTCCCCAAATGGGCTTAACTGTCCGTTACTGAGACCGCACCTCGGGCGGGACCACTTCTCAACGGTCCCGGTGTGCTTTTACTTCATAGCCTATATTATGCCTTCAATTTTTCAAAGTTTTAACCTAACACCTTATCGCCTTATCATATGTACTTTGCTATATCCTATTCCTTATGTATACATTGTGTTGGTTGAATCGCAATTTTGACAATTAGTTTCTCAACCCAACATTAACCCCAGTATTTTCTAAAAAGAAACAAACTAATGAATGTGGTTCTGTACTGAAATGAATAGTGCACTTGACAATCAGGAAGCGATCGATGAGAGAGAAAAAAACTGGGCAAGCCCGGGCTGTGGAAAAAACCGTAGCAAGCACTGGTCTCAGAATAGAAATACTTACTCCCTGGGAATGTTGGGAACCTTCCGGGCATCAGCCCAAATGGGGTCCTGCCCAACTATAAAAGGTTCCCATATGGGCTACTTACTTTATTTGCCAATAAAATTGTATCGAAGCGTTTATTTTTTTAAACAGTTACTTAATTGTCTAACTTGGTCAATATTGCAGTTGTGGCTACTGATCCTTGTTGTCAAAACAAAAACGTTAACTCTTGCAACCCTGTAGACTGGTGCAGAATCAGATGCAAACAATGAAGATCCGAATCAGACGATATTTAATGAGCCGTGTCAGCAAGGTCTGCACTATTTACCACGCTGCTGATGGCTTGACTGAAACCCCTCGTAGGAACAATGGACATACCCAAATGCAATGATGATAAAGTCTACGCAAGAAACTCGGGGACGAAAGGGTTAAAAATAGTTCCCCCGCATCAAATCAATATGCGTATTCACATACCAATGCAGACCAGGACTAGGTCCAATGAAAAGTCCAGAACTTTAAATAATACTTGATTTCTTGCACGTAATATAACACATGGACGTTTCCTTTCTCATCCTGCATGGAATTCTTTTAGATCAGTTTTCAAAATAATAATAATAATAATAATAACAATAATAGATGAGAATAGATAATAATTAGAAATATGGCCTTATACTGTGACGCGTATCTTACAATTAACTGCATATGCATGACATGAGCTGTTGTAATTTATTTCTATTTCTATCTGACAAAGGCGTACAGTGGTTCCTTTTTTTTTTTTTTTTTTGAGACAAAGGTATTAATTACACCAGTTACATGTAGGCAGGACACAGACAAACACTGCCGGGCCCGATCAGAAGCCACGTTCTGTGATGTCGGGTCTATCCATCACTGCTTTTCCCGACTGAACGGATCCCTTAACCCATTGCACCTAAAGGGGTGTCTTAGCAAACAGTACAGGCCCAGATCAGAGGGCCTGCATTATTTGCTAACAGAATCGTAATTAGAATAAAAACGAAAAAATAGGCCCGGTATCCCTTACATGACGAATGGACTTGTCCAACATATAGCAATGGAAGGGTCCACCAGTATACAATGGGTTGAAGGAAATGAAATGAAACACGACCAAATCCCCCTAGCAATAATGATACAGATCTGTTTGCCGGATGCGAGTCGTTGTTGTTTTTCCGCGAGCGATCGAATGGGTTTCTTGAATCTCATATCATTTTCTGGTCTCGGCGCATTTTCGACGAATCTTGTTTCGGCGCGTATTTATTTTTGCCGTCAACATGGATGGGTAGTTATGGCGTATTTATACTGTCAAGTACCCAGTTACGGATCGTACCCAGTTACGGATCGTACCCAGTTACGGATCAAGATGACCTTAACAGTTTGAATGTCATTCAGCATAAAATTTATATCTTCAGTCATACTTTAAACATGTAAAATCCAGAAAAATCCATTTTTATAAATTACACCTTTGTCAGAATGACGTGGGTATTTCAGATGTCTAAATTTAGACGCACTGGTGTCAAGCTGCTAGAAACGGAGATCAGACGACCAGAACCTGCGTACATATAAGGGTAGATTTATAAAAAAAAAAAAAAAAAAAAAAAAAGTGAATGTGAAAAATACGAAGGTATATGTATTTTTCTAAACGGTTAAATTGGATTTTTTAGACCCCATTTATTTTCATACATTGTTTTTCACAGAAATTGAATGCAAAGTTCAGTTTCTTTTAACCAAATCAGATTACTGTATTGCATTTGGAGTCTTTCGTTATAATAATTCAGTCATCTGCAAGTAGGTTTTTTTCCTTCAGAGCGCTGATGCGACATCTGATCTGATCGCCCATTGCATATAAGCCAACATATTTCATTGGGTTGCAGGGCTTGAGGTATCATTTCACCTCAATATCGAGTAAAAGTCCCACACAATTTGAAGCAACGTCTCCAAAATGACTAAATAGTGTTGACGGGGACGCTAAACCCCGATTCAAACAAACGAACAAATAAAAAATAGTACAGACCTATACCAGGTTAATTTAGTTTGCTGAATATTCGACAGCAATCGTTTTGCACGTTCTTATGAATATGCTGTCGGACTGCATATGTATTTGCACGACCCGCAGAAAAAGCGACCGACGGAAGTCGGTTGATTTTCTAAGAGTGCCCTAAAATCACCGTGTCATTCTGTCAGTCTGTCTGTCCGTCCGTAACCCGTTTGTGAAAATTGGTGATAGTGACTTAACCGCTTGGAATATTTAAACAATTTTTGGCATACTGATAGATTTCAATGAGATCTAACCAATGAACTTGTAAAAAATTACATTCCATTTAGTATAGCCTCGCCGAGGCGAAAAATGTGAAAATTTTCGAACTGCTTCTCCTCGGAAACCGTTGGGCCGATTGAAGTCAAATTTCATATGGAGCCTCTATGGGATGGGGGAAACCAAACTTTGCTCATGGGGTCCAGGTCACATGACAAAAATGGCCGGCAAGCCATATATGGTCTGTCTGTCTGTCCGTCCATAACCCGTTTGTGAAATGTGGTGATAGTGACTTAACCGCTTGTAATATTTAAACAATTTTTGGCATACTGATAGATATCAATAAGATCTAACCAATGAACTTGCGAAATATTACATTCCATTTAGTATAGCCTCGCCGAGGCAAAAAATCCGTAACCCGTTTGTGAAAAGTGGTGATAGTGACTTAACCGTTTGGAATATTTAAACAATTTTTGGCATACTGATAGATATCAATGAGATCTAACCAACGAACTTGCGAAATATTACATTCCATTTAGTTTAGCCTCGCCGAGGCAAAAAATCCGTAACCCGTTTGTGAAAAGTGGTGATAGGGACTTAACCGTTTGGAATATTTAAACAATTTTTGGCATACTGATAGATATCAATGAGATCTAACCAATGAACTTACGAAATATTACATTCCATTTAGTATAGCCTCGCCGAGGCGAAAAATGTGAAAATTTTCGAACTGCTTCTCCTCAGAAACCGTTGGGCCGATTGAAGTCAAATTTAATATGGAGCCTCTATCACACCGGTTACCGCAGTACAACGAACGCGACAGAGTACAACGAACGCTACAGAAATCATGACGTCACAGCAGTATTTTCGGTAAGAAAAAAGGTTTATTTTAGCCCAGATCCTAATCTTTTTGGGTGGTTATTTTGCATAGCTGCAGAGTAATGGTATTACCATTTACTGATACAGTTGCAGAGAATTCTATTCATTATCAACGAAAACACAAACAATTTTCTTTCGTCTAGTGTGTTTTCACCAACCCCAGCATACTTCGGTAAATGTTTTTTGACAGTAACACATCTTTTGTGCACATGATTTTGTGATTAATATGTTATTGCGATTTCAGAGCATCCATTGATTCATTTGCTTGAGCCCCAGTTCATGTCAATACCCACTGAATCCGTGGATGGTTCAATGGTTGATTTTTTGTTAGGGTACACCTTACCACGGGTTATGATACACCATAACGCGGTTAGTCAGCACAATTTGGGTACAACAAACACGGTTTATATTCTTCATAAATTGAAATATTTGTTTGAATTGGGATTTAACGTTCCCGTAAACACTATTTAGGTCAATTTGGAGACGTTGCTTACAATTCTGTGGGACTTTTAACCGACATTGAGATGAAATGACATCTCAAGCCCTGCCGCGCAATGAAACCAGAAGGCTTACATGCATTGGACGATCTGGCTCACACCGCTTTGCCTGGGCAGGCTTAGTCCTTCTAAGCGGTTTACAAGTACTCGTTTGTGGTCAGATTCAGCTCTGCGTGGAAGCACCATGCAGCCCAATTTATTTCTCAAACCCCGATGGGCGGGGGCGAAATAAATTGAAATAAAACTCTTTAATCCGCCAGCGAAGGCATGATAAATGATGTTGTTTTTAATTCAAAACGATCCATTTTGCTGTTACATACTCTTTAATGCCTGTTTATTTCTCATTATGATCTCCGAACTTATACACGTGCGAATTTAAAGGGTTGGGTAAAACTCTCGGACAAAGGGGACGGGTGAACACATTTATTCTGGCTTTCCAGAACGTTTTTACCACATCCCCCACTTATGAACAACTGAAACCCAACTTATTTAGTTTTGGCATTGTTGAGGAGGGGAGACTCTTGAATTTATAGATTCCTTTCTTTGCTACTGAAAATAGTAAGTTTTTATGCCACCCCCCCCCCTCCCCCACCGAGAAGCTTTGATTCGGTGTGTGTGTGTGGGGGGGGGGGGCATATAGTATTTGCCTATTCTGACCAAGGGCCATAACTCTGTTTCATTTTTGGCTGAATTATCTCCCCGTGAAATTTTGCAAAAACTCAGAAAGTGGCTCTCACGTGGGGTGGTGGAGGGGGGGGGGGGGGGGCATATGTCACCTATAGTTTCAGCTCTTGTTGGACTGTTCTTAGTCCTCTGTATACTCCCTGTATATTAATCATATTCCACCGACATTGACTCAGAAATAACTGCCGGGAAATTAGAGTTACAGAGGACTAACGTAAACTTCGGAACCAAATGAATAGACTAGGATGTAGGAAGTGTGGTATGGTATCATACGAACAAGTCCGTGAAATGAACACCCCTTACTTTATATAGAGAAAACTGTGATTTAAGGGGATATACATACTTTTTTATTATATCTGCTACAGGACTTAGGTTGTGGGTACACGTTAGAACCACCTCCTTGAGACGATTCTAACGAGCACCCACAACCTATGTTTGCAGTATAAATAAGAAACATATCACGGATTTTCATCAGAGAAGTAGCCATTTAGGAGATGTGATAAAATACACTATGTCGCACGGGTGTGTTACAGGAGTGAGTTTTCAGGCCATTTAAAGCAATACATTAAGCAGATAACTAGGCAGAGAACCAATAAAATTGAGGGTTCGTGCATTAGAACTCCTTGAGTATCATTTCACATGATTCTCGGACTCCCAGAAATTCGAGGGCGAACTTCAATGTGGAGGAGGAGAATGTCATAGCGTATAGGTATATAGCACACTTGTACTGCCTTTCGGTACAAGCCGGCTTTTACAGCAACGTGGTAGATTTGCTTATCAATCGGGCATCCCGGGTTCGAACCCCGGCCGGGCCAAAGGTGTGTAGCATTTTTGTCACCTGTTACACAATGTGAGTAAAAATGTCATAAATGTCCACGAAGAACAAAACTGGACCGAAAACGGCACCTTGTGAGACACCAGACAAAACTTGAGCCCAATTCTAAGTTTCACTGTTAGGTTCGGCAATAGTATACATGGTGTTGGGGTCATCTGGATGACCAGCATCGCTAAACTCAAACTCAGCCATAATGTATCTTCCTGAAATAAAGAATGTAAGACTCTTACTTGAGGATTCTTACGACATGAATGTCGTAGCAATGGAGAGAAGCATAGTTGTAAAAAGGGGAAAAAACGCTTATGGTGAGATTCGAACCTGGGACAATCGGGTAAAATCAACTACTCTAAGCACTAAGCCAAAGAGTCAACTGTCTTCCTCAGTTGTCTTCCGCATAATCAACCAAGGCAGGTATAATGTAGGTTAGGTGCTACGGGCCGTAACACCTCACCCCTTTTCTTCAAGTCCGTATGTTGACGCGAGGTCATTTTTGCGAAGAAAGTCAAATCCTGGGCGAGCCACCATCTTCCCAAATGACAGCCATAATGAAGGAATGGAGCATAGCTGAAAAAGAATAATCGACTCTGTGCGAAAGAGTCGTATCCATGACGCAGTTGTCAGTGGTTATAAACCTGTAGGACAAGGAAGATAATTCAGGATTAGAAGTTGTGGGTCGTAACAGTATCAGGGGCGTAGCTGGAAGAAAATCATTTGTACGCAAACCAAAGAAAATACTACTAATAATAACTCCGTTTACCAAATGGGGACCACTCTTACAGGAAAGAATTTGCTCCCATCAGGGAGCAAATTCTTTCCTGTAAGTGCGGTCCCCGTGGCAGAGGAGGAAACTATGCTAGCTAATAAATAGTGTTGCGTATATCCTAGAAAAATACAGTTTTTCTTTTTCTTCTTCCTCTTCTTCTTCTTCTCGTTCTTCTTCTTCTTCATCATCATCATCATCATCATCATCATCATCATCATCATCATCATCATCATCATCATCGTCATCTTCATTTTCTTCTTCTTTTTCTTCTTACTTCTTCTCTCTGCTTCTTTTTTTTCTTCCTCTTCTTCTTTTTCTACTTTTTCTTCTTCTTTTTCATCTTCTTCTTTTTCTTCTTCTTTTTTCTTTTTCTTCTTCTTCTTCCTCTTCTTTTTCTTCTTCTTTTTCTTCTACGTCTATTTTTTACGTTTGTAATGTGTACGCAAGTGCGTATCTGTGTACAGGTAGCTACGCCCCTGAGTATGATGGACAAACTTTCATATCTATCCCACACCCTGATTTCTTTGGCTGACTTGTTTCTTCGTTTGGTTGGGAGTTTAACAGCCCAGCAAGCACTATTTAGGTCACATCGAGACAGTTAGTTTACCTTGAAGGCTTATAAAACCAGCACAGTGCATATTCTTACGCCAGAATTTGACAACCACCCTTCTTGAATCAGTGAAAGGGAGAGAATGACCGTGTGTGTATTTTGAGTTATACGTCTCAGCAACCCGCTATGGTTATACAGAGAGGGGGCCTCATTTAACGACCCGTCAGAGAGTTTGGAGAAGCCAAAAATCGAACCCTGGACCCCTGGTTTATGAGGTGAGTAAAACAGAATGATTACCAAAGAGAACATTTCATGGCACACCCATTTCAGATTCTTTTTCTTGCATTACTTAAATATCAAAACATAGATTTTAAATATGCGGTCACTTCAACTGCTAACATCCATTGTGGCGTTTAGTGACGTCGCATTACGGGCAGCGTACACGACTTTCTATACAAATAGCGCACATCAGACACCCTTTGAGTTAAACACCTCAGAATTTCGTAGCCCTTCGTAGAAAATCCGGGTAGGATAAAAGTTTCTATCCTAGGGTAAAATCTAGGATTTCCTCGTCTGGTGTGCAAGAACTTGTAAAACGGGGCTAGTCTTTCGTTGCTCGCAGAATTTGATCGCTTTCGATCGCTTTCGGTGATCAGACTGTGTGCATGCACAACTTCTGTACTAACAAATTATTTTGCAGATTCTTGTGGTTGCACTGTAAGTGTTGTCTGATTGAAGTTGGTTTTGCTCAGAAAAGCTCATTGTTGGTTATTTGAACGGTCCGTCTTTAGTTTTATATTGTTTACATGTTTATGTACAAGTTATTTTTGGGCCCCATCCACCGCTGCTTGTGGAAATAAATGGACTGCATGATACTTCCACACAGTGCTGAATCCCGTCGCACAGGACTACTGGTTAACCACTTAGAAGGTCTAAGTCTTCCCAGGCAAAGCGGTGCGAGTCCGACCGTTCCTTCATTTACATGTGAACCCTATTATTCTCCTTGGGCGGTAGATTTGAGATGTCGTTAAATTTCAATGACGGATAAAAACACTTGCAAAATTGGAAACAATTCCAAAATGATCTGAATAGTGCCGACGGGGACGTTAAAGCTCAGTTCAAACAAACAACAGGTTATTTTGTGACATTTTTTGATGGATTATAGCGACTGTTTATTGTGCATCTGTTGTAAAAAGTTGTCTCCATGTCATAAACACACCTTACAACCCAAAACACTTTTTTGTTTTATGAATGGCCAAGCGCATACCGTGCATATTGTAATTTTTCAACTAAAGGGTAAATATTTATTGTTCCTCTTGGCTGTTTCTTGAAAAATGGCGCTTATAATGGGTAAAAACGTCCAGATTCGTTTTTTTTTTTTTTCATATCCGTGTTTGTTGTTCCATTTGTTCCGTGTTTAGTGTACTCAGACTCAACACATGATCCGTGGTAAGGTGTACCCGTGTTTCAAGGTAGTGAGCCAAGAAAAATCGGTACGATTCTCATTCTAAATGTTTTTATGAATTATTAAAAATAGTATACTTACTTCGATGCCTAGAGGCATGAAAAACCCAAGAATGCTCGTGTATATGTCATTTATTTCTGATTGATAGACCCTTAAAACTTGAAGTTTTGTTTTTCTACCTATTTTGGCCTAATTTATGGCTTTGATTTCCCTTCTCTGACCGTGTCATAACTTAAAATTTGGACAAAACAACAAAAACACAATCTGTTGTCATCGCAAAACCAACAGAAAAACGTAAATCGTGATATGTTCGACAAAATAAAGGAAACATTGAACTCACACTTCTCCTGTCAAAAAAAAGACGGTAGCGTTTGTTGTACCCAGTCGCGTCACGTTGTACCGCGGTAACCGGTGTGTCTATGGGATGGGGGAAACCAAACTTTGCTCATGGGGTCCAGGTCACATGACCAAAATGGCCGCCAAGCTATATATGGTCTGTCTGTCTGTCTTTCCGTCCGTAACCCGTTTGTGAATCAAAGTACTGAAAGTACTGAGAGGCGGGCGAGTAATGTCATTTCTGTAAAACGCTCTTGAAAAGAAGCGAAAGTTTGAAACTTTATATCGGATTTATCTGATAAAACTTGGAAAAAATACAGTCTTTTACGCTCTAATCACATATAACAGCTCTTGAATGTATCATTGATTGTTTTATCTTCAAACGGGCAATTTTAATAAAAGATCACACACAGGATGCATTCCTCCAACACGTTGACTGTTTTTCTAGCTGGAAAAACTGTTATTTTTTTATTTACATTTACCTTCTTTTATCTGAATTAATTTCCTCCAACTTTGCTTACGATCACGTATCTATAGACATTACGAAAACACGCCTATACAATTACATGAACAATTGTAATATTTTCCTTATTTTGTTTGTTTGATTTGCGGTTTAACGTCCCCGTATAGGTCATTTTGGAGACGTCGCTTCCAATTTTGTGGGACTTTTACCCAACATTGAGATGAAAAGACATCTCAAGCACCGATACCCAATGAAACCAATAGGGTTTATAAGCATGGCGTTGCCTGGGCAGGCTTAGATCCTCTAAGCGAAATACCAGTACTTGACAATGTTTACCTTTGAGGTGAAGGCTATTACATCCTGGCCAGTTGTCCCTCGAGATGCAGTGTCAGAATCATTTGGCTATTTAATTGCGCTGCAGTGCAGGAAAATTCTACAAAATCTGGGGCTGGGTTAGTTAAAAAGATAAAGCAGACATCAGTTTCTGTTTCTTCACCTTTTGACCAGAGGCTGTTAAAGCCGCTCTTTGGATGGTATATGGTCCGTGCATCTGTCACGAAGATTGTTTGTTTGATTTAAGGTTTACCCTCCCCGTAAACACTGTATAGGTTATTTTGGAGACTTTGCTTCCATTTTGTGGGACTTTTACCCCACATTGAGATGAAATGGCACTTCAAGCCCTCCCGCCCAATGAAACCAATATGCTTTACGAGTATATGTATGGACGGTCAAACGTTCAACACGTTTCCTGGGCTTAGAACTCCTAAGCGGTCTACCAGTACTAATGTGCGGTAGGTTCCAGCTCTGTGTGGACGCATCATGCAGCCCAATCTGTTTCAAGCCCCGATGGGTGGGAGGCAGCAGTGTACAGACTATGTGAATGCTTTATGCTGCAACTAGTGGCACCATTACATGCCTTTTGGTATAAACCTGCCTTGCTAAATCTTTGAGATACTATTATAAAGACTCCCAAGATCTATGTGACCAGCAAATTTATAACTCAAGTTTAGCTGCAGGGCCGGTTATAGACTGGTAACAATAAATTCTGAAATCTGTTCTGTATGAAAATATGGAACAGTCTGTAGATTTACCCCATCTTGAAGTGTCGAACTCTTACTGTCTTTTATGCCATGTATCCATGTGGAATCCAACCTGCTATGGAACGTGTTTTTTCTGCAGGCCCTGCTGTTTTCACAAGTTTGATTAATGTTTGTTTGTCTGATACAAAAGAACTGTTGAAAGTCTCACATAGTTCCACTTAATATTAATATTAAGACCACCTAAAATAAAAACTAAATATGTTTTAGAAAGGGTTATCCTTTGGAAGCAAAGAAAACACCACAGAACTGGAAAATATGAAATCATGTTTTCTGGGCCAGACTAGTTAGTTTCAGCCAATTAAGCCTCATCAGTGACCTAATAATATTTTCAAAACTCAACAATGGAATCAGAGATCCAAAAGGACAAGAAAATATAAAATACTTACCTATACAAACCAGTCTGATTTCAAAAACAAATTGCAGAGATTTCAGTTATCTTTCTTAGTATTTTCTAAACCAAGTTACCACATTTGGGGCAGTTCAAAAGTGGTCTTTAAAAGGCCACTTTTGAAAAGTATTAAAGATGGTCTCATTAAAGGAATTTTACAATATATAGCACTAAAAGAACGGGAGGATAATTCCTGTAGTTTTATATGCAAATAGTGTAGACGCTGTTCAGACGCCAATTTCTGCGGTATCTGGTACGGGTCTATACTGTACCACTAGAGGGTCGATTGTCTCTAAAGAGGTCCAGAGTCTGGACTTAGACTGTTTTCTTTTGTCCTTTAATTCCTGTTTGTTTTTGAGTTTTACGGCCCAGTCAACACTATTTAGGTCATTTTTGAGCCGGTCAGTTTACCTATAAACACTTTCCTGGGCAGGCTTATACGTAAGCGGTTAACCAGTACAGTGCACATTCTTTGGCCAGAAACTGACAACTGCCCTTCTTGAATCAGCGGAAGGGAGAGAATGACCGTAGAAAAGATTTTATGATCAATCTCCACGAAAGAATGTTGCCGACCCCGGCGGGAGTCGAACCCGCGTCCTCCTGATCACCAGTCAGACGCGCATCCGACTGAGCCACTGAGGCCGGCTTTAATTCCTGTAGTTCAAGCAAACAGTGAAAATCCTGTTCAAACGCCGTATTCTGTGTCGTCTGATCAGGGTCGACATTTTGAAACCATTGAAGTGGACCGGGGTCTACACTGTCTGTATCCCATTTCGGAGCCCTAGACATATGGCCTCTGATCTGGATCTACACTGTCAGTTTCGCATTTTGGAACACGAGACATGTGGTCTCTGATCGGGGTCTCCACTGTTTGTCTGACAGTATCTTATCCTGGAGCCAAAGGCATGTGGCACCTAATCTGGACCTACACTGTTTGTCAGGGTTCTATTTTGGAACCCTAGGCATGCGGCCTCTGATCTGGGTCTACACTGTCCGTGTTAAATTTTGTAACCTTAGACATGTGGCTTTTGATCTAGGGCTTTCACTGTTTGTCAGTATCCCATTTTGGAACCCTAGACACGTGGTCTCTGATCTGTGTCTACACCGCCAGTATCCCATTTTGGAACGCTAGACATATTGCCTCTGATTTAGGTCGTCACTGTTTGTCAGTATCCCATTTGTAACTCTAGACGTGGCCTCTGATATGGGTCTTAACTGTTTGCCAGTACCCCATTTCGGAACCCTAGACACGTGGCCTCTGATCTGGATCTTAACTGTTGTAAGTATCCCATTTTAGAACACCAGACATGTGGCCTCTGATCTTGGTCTAACGAGTTTGTCAGTATCCCATTTTGGAACCCAAGACATGTGGTCTCTGATCTGTGTCTTCACTGTTTTTCAGGATCCCATTTTAGAACCCTAGATATGTTGCTTCGGATCATGATCTTCACTGTTTTCAGTATCCCACTATTGAACCCTTGACAAGATGCCTCTGATCTGTGTTTTCACTGTTTGTCATTATCTCACCTCTTGGAACCCTAGACATGCAGCATCTGATCTGGGCCTACACTGTTTGTGAAGCCAAAATGCACGACCACTGAAATCTCGGATCAGCAGGCACATTTGCACAGTCTGTTCTGAGCTTTTGGTGATCACATAGGTCTTATTGGAACTTTGGCATCTTCTGGCTCAATTAAAAAGAATGAATCCTGTGTTTAGATGTTGTAATCCAGATTTTTGTAATCCGGGTTTTTGCTTGTTGCAACTCAAATCAAGCAGGAAACAAACTTGGTAAATATAATCTTGACAGGGACCCATGGGAGCAATTCTCTTCAACAGTTCCTCAAACCAGACAACAAACAAAGTTGAAAGGTCAATAACTGAGTTAAACTGACCCTATTTTACCTATGTCCTGAGTCAAACCCATTTTCATTCAAGTCCAAAAATTCGAGCCCAGACCCAGCCCATGAGCCCAGCCCAGGTTTTACAGGAAGCCAAATTCACAGCGTTGTAATTAGACCGCTCAACTGCGTGCCAACCCTTTCAACCCTGTACATCGCTGGAGATGCCGATTTAGGTACAGATACCGATACAAACCTTATAGATCCAGATCAGACGGCATGTGACGAGCAGTCTCAATCAGAATATACACTGTTTACAAGCTGTCAATGACTTGAACAATACATCTTTGAAAGATGTATTGTTCAAGTCATTGACAGCTTGTAAACAATAAGAATTAGTACACTGAATATCAAACCTAGAAGGGTTCTGTTCAGAAACTGAGGGATGAAAGGGAATGATTTCAAGCATAAACAGCAACGGCGTAGGAAAATAGTGCTAGATTTTTTAAATCAGTCTTCAGCGCAAATGTATTTGTAAAATACAACAAGCAGGTCTATTTTTACAAACTTTTGTCATTTTTCAAACTATCCGACCGAACTTAATAGAATTTATTAAGTTTATTGCTTTTTTATATTAAGATATGTTAGTTTTTCTTTCTTGAGCGGAGGACTACAAGAAGGAATGTCTAAAGAGGTGCACAGAAATCTGATGGATGAGGTGTACGGTGACTAAAGTCGGGCTAGCGCCCGCCTAAAAATGGTGATAGTGACTTAACCCCTTGGAATATTCAAACAATTTTTGGCATACTGATAGATATCAATGAGATCTAACCAATGAACTCGCGAAATATTACATTCCATTTAGTATAGCCTCGCCGAGGCGAAAAATGTGAAAATTTTCGAACTGCTTCTTCTCGGAAACCGTTGGGCCGATTGAAGTCAAATTTCATATGAATCCTCTATGGGATGGGGAACCAAAATTTGCTCATGGGGTCCAGGTCACATGACCAAAATGGCCGCCAAGCCATATATGGTCTGTCTGTCCGTCCGTAACCCGTTTGTGAAAATTGGTGATACTGACTTAACCGCTTGGAATATTTTAACAATTTTTGGCATACTGATAGATATCAATGAGATCAAACCAATGAACTTGCGAAATATTACATTCCATTTAGTATAGCCTCGCCGAGGCGAAAAAAATCCGTAACCAGTTTGTGAAAATTGGTGATAGTGACTTAACCGTTTGGAATATTTAAACAATTTTTGGCAAACTGATAGATATCAATGAGATCTAACCAATGAACTTGCGAAATATTACATGCCATTTAGTATAGCCTCGCCGAGGCGAAAAATGTGAAAATTTTCGAACTGCTTCTGCTCGGAAACCGTTGGGCCGATTGAAGTCAAATTTCATATGGAGCCTCTATGGGATGGGGGAAACCAACCTTTGCTCATGGGGTCCAGGTCACATGACCAAAATGGCCGCCAAGTCATATATGGTCTGTCTGTCTGTCTTTCCGTCCGTAACCCGTTTGTGAAAATTGGTGATAGTGACTAAACCCCTTGGAATATTTAAACAATTTTTGGCATACTGATAGATATCAATAAGATCTAACCAATGAACTCGCGAAACATTACATTCCATTTAGTAAAGCCTCGCCGAGGCGAAAAATGTGAAAATTTTCGAACTGCTTCTTCTCGGAAACCTTTGGGCCGATTGAAGTCAAATTTCATATGAAACCTCTATGGGATGGGGGAACCAAAATTTGCTCATGGGGTCCAGGTCACATGACCAAAATGGCCGCCAAGCCATATATGGTCTGTCTGTCTGTCCGTCCGTAACCCGTTTGTGAAAATTGGTGATACTGACTTAACCGCTTGGAATATTTAAACAATTTTTGGCATACTGGTAGACATCAATGAGATCTAACCAATGAACTTGCGAAATATTACATTCCATTTAGTATAGCCTCGCCGAGGCGAAAAATCCGTAACCCGTTTGTGAAAATTGGTGATAGTGACTTAACCGCTTGGAATATTTTTACAATTTTTTGCATACTGATAGATATCAATGAGATCTAACAAATGAATCAATGAGATCTAACCAATGAACTTGCAAAATATTGCATTCCATTTAGTATAGCCTCGCCGAGGCGAAAATTCAGAAAATTTTCGAACTGCTTCTCCTCGGAAACGGTTGGGCCGATTGAAGTCAAATTTCATATGGAGCCTCTATGGGATGGGGCTAACCAAAATTTGCTCATGGGGTCCATCTCACATGACCGAAATGGCCGCCCAGCCATATATGGTCTGTCTGTCTGTCCGGCCGTAGCCCGTTTGTGAAAATTGCCGATGGTGACTTAACCGCTTGGAATATTTAAACAATTTTTGGCATACTGATAGATTTCAATGAGATCTAACCAATGAACTTGCGAAATATTACATTCCATTTAGTATAGCCTCGCCGAGGCGAAAAATGAGAAAATTTTCGAACTGCTTCTTCTCGGAAACCGTTGGCCGATTGAAGTTAAATTTCATATGGAGCCTCTATGGGATGGGGGAAACCAAACTTTGCTCATGGGATCCAGGTCACATGCCCAAAATGGCCGCCAAGCCATATATGGTAAAAACCCTTCAAAAATAGTCTTCTCCAGAACCACTGGGCAGATTTCCACGAAACTTGATAAATGGCATCTGGGACGTAGGCCCATCATAAATTGCTAAAATGGTGATCCTGGGTTGACTTTGACCTTCTTTGTGCCTAGGTCAAACTTTGACACATATGCTTTTGTACTGGAAAATGTGAGAATGCATTTTATCCTGCAAACGATTCACAATACAGACTAAAGTATAAGATATATTTTTGCTCCTTACGATAAGGCGCATTTATTGGGGGAACCGCTTTAGGTCCAGGGTACATGACCAAAATGGCCGCCATACCCATATATGGTAACACTCATAAAGCTAAAAGCATCCGGCGGGTCGTGCACTTCAGCTGAAGCACTGGTTACCTTTATTGTTTATGTCTTCTTCTATTATATATTATCTTTTTATACCTTATACATGTACCTATTGCAGTCGTCAATGTATCCAGACAGAGGCTACCTTACAGACCTATTGAGGCTGGCTATCTTACGATACTTGAAGTATGGGTATAAGTGTTGATCAGTGGAGAGCCGCCTTAGGTCTGTTCGGTAGTCTCTATATACGAGGCAGTCGTAATGAATTTTACTTAAAGATGGTGTTCAGCTATTTCTATCAAAGAATTGAATGGTTATGTCTCTCTATACTTGCACTACTCTTGACAATTTCAAGATTTCTTACCGAGACTACAAGTAATAACCACTTTTGCTTTATTATTTTAATGTTGATGCTACAAGCACTTGACGTTGAAGAAAATCCTGGGCCAGCCAATGCAAACTCTAGTCATGCAGACTTATCTATTTTACATATTAACATACGTAGCATAAGGAATAAGATCGAGTACATTAAGGAACATTTTGTTGACTTTAATATTTCATGTTTTACAGAGTCTCACCTTGATCAACAGATTTTAAACGAAACACTATTTTATCTGATATGTACGATGAACCCTATAGGAAAGATAGGACCAACCACGGAGGAGGGCTTCTAGTTTATATTAACTCAGAACTTAACCACACAAGACCAACAGACTTAGAAATATATTGCCCAGAATCTATATGGGTGGAAGTCAAAACGAACAACATCAACTATCTCCTGGGCTTGTTTTACAGCCCTAGAACAGCCGATGCAACATTCTTTGAAAACTTATATCTGAATATTGAAAAAGCATACGACTTTACTAAAAATCTTATTGTTTTAGGCGACTTAAACGAGGACCTATTTAATGATAATTACCGGAATTTAAAAGACTTGATGATACTTAATTCGCTTCAAAATACAGTTACAACTGCAACGAGACAGCTTGCCCTTTTAGATCCTATAACTAGAGCTGCCGCCTAACGGGCGCCAATTATACCCCCGCATGCGTTGTCAGACAAATTTTTACAAGTATTTGACCTTGAGGAAGGTCAACGTAAAGGTCAAGGTCAGGTTTGTGTATATCAATCTTAAGTACTAGTGGCAAGGTGTGTGGTGTGTGAATATTAAAGAAATCGGTCAAAGAATAAGGAAGTTATGAGCAATGTTAAAGTTTTTTGTAACGGACCGACGACAGACAAATTTTTACAAGTATTTGACCTTGAGGAAGGTCAACGTAAAGGTCAAGGTCAGGTTTGTGTATATCAATCTTAAGTACTAGTGGCAAGGTGTGTGGTGTGTGAATATTAAAGAAATCGGTCAAAGAATAAGGAAGTTATGAGCAATGTTAAAGTTTTTTGTAACGGACCGACGACAGACGACAGACGACAAGCTGACTCCTATATACCCCCTTCAAACTTCGTTTGCGGGTGTATAATTATATCAGATGATATGCAGTTTTTAGACTCTGGCACGATAGATACTCCTCCAGATATTAGTGACCATAAAGCCACATATATGAGATTACCATTTTATTATCAGTGTAACTCATCTTACCAACGATTAATTTGGCTGTACAGAAGGGCAGATTATACCAAATTTAAAGAGCATATTCGTAATTATGATTGGCGTATTCTCTTGGAAGGATCTTTTAACGACGCATGTATTAACTTCACCGATATTTTTTTAAATTTTGCTAAAATGTGTATACCTTCTAAAACTGTAACAATAAGGCCAGGAGATAAACCATGGTTCGATTCAGTTATTCGACACAACATGCGCATCAGAGACAGGCTAAAGAAAAAATCTATTCAAACCGGAAACATCATCGACTGGAATAAGTATGAGAGCATTAGAAATAAAGTAAATAATCTTATAAAACACGCTAAAGAAAATTTTTATAATTCCTTGGAAGTTTCAATCTCTGATTTTCATAATAACGGCAAAAGGAAATTCTGGCAAGTCATTCGCCATTTTGTTAAAAATAATAAAACCTCAAACAATATCCCCCACTTATTATAGAAAAAGAAAACGGTCTTAAGTCATATTGTCATAGAACGATTATTTTTCGTCGATTTCAACAATAAATGACACTGGAGTTCAGTTGCCTAATTTTGAATCTAAAACAAGAAACTCGTTAAGTGATATTACATGTTCAGCTCTAGAAATTTCAAATTTAATTGACTTATTAAATCCAAATAAAGCGACTGGTCCTGATCTAATTTGTAACAGAATGTTGAAGACACTAGCAAACGAGATTTCAGTTCCGTTGGAAATCCTGTATAATAGGTCGTTTAGGGAGAGGGTGTTTGGAGATATATGGAAAGGGTCTCATGTTTTGCCTATGCCTAAAAAGGGGGACTTAACAAAAGTATCAAACTTCAGACCGGTGTCACTACTTAGCGGAATAGGTAAATTACAAGAAAGAATAGTACATAAAAACATTTACAACTTTTTACATGACAAAAATCTTTCATACAAATACCAATCTGGCTTTCTACCTAATCACTCCACTACTTATCAACTCGTAGATATATAGCAGCATATCTGTCAAACGTTCGATAATAAACAATTTTCGTGTATGATATTTTGTGACGTGTCTGAGGCATTCGACAGGGTTTGGCATGAAGGCCTAATTTTCAAACTCAAACAACATGGCATAAATGGTCAGTTACTTAACTGGGTTAGAGATTACCTTAGTAACAGATCCCAGAAAGTAATAATAAAATCTTCTACTTCCACGGCTAGCAAAACTAATGCTGGGGTACCCCAGGGTTCTGTTCTTGGGCCCCTATTGTTCTTAGTTTATGTAAACGATATTGCAGATTCCCTATTAAGCTTAACCAGACTTTTTGCTGATGATAGTTCTTTATTCTATTCAGCTTCACCATTGGAAGATATTCAGGGAATAATAAATCACGATCTTCGTATTTTATCGGCATGGTCAAAACAGTGGCTAGTTACTTTTAATTCACTAAAGACAGAAGCAGTTCTTTTTACTTTAAAATCTTTTGAGCAGTTTCCAGATATAGTTTTCGACGGAACCCCATTAAAATTCGGTCCGGAACATAAGCATTTAGGTATAATATTAAGTTGTAATGGTCAGTGAAAAAAAAACAAATTGAAAACATCATCTCAAGTGCAGCAAAAGTAATTGGGATAATGCGTAAACTTAAATATACATTTCACAGGGTTGCACTTAACCAAATTTATTTATCATATGTACTTCCCATTAATGAGTATTCTTGCATTGTTTGGGATGGATGCACAGCCCAAGACTGCCAGTCTTTGGAGAAACTACAGCACGAAGCAGCTCGTATTGTAACGGGTCTTACTAGGTCGGTATCCCTAGATAAGCTTTATAAAGAGTGTGGCTGGCTTACTCTTAAGCAAAGAAGGCACAAACATAAGCTATCATTTATGTATAATGTCGTACATGAAAATGTACCATCATATATTTCAGACATAATTCCTCCTTTGGTAAGAGAAATGACACAGTATCCACTAAGAAATAGTAATAACAAAACGATT
The DNA here is from genome assembly GCA_963580285.1 of Lucinisca nassula. Classification (NCBI taxonomy): domain Eukaryota; kingdom Metazoa; phylum Mollusca; class Bivalvia; order Lucinida; family Lucinidae; genus Lucinisca; species Lucinisca nassula. The sequence continues at coordinate 63,058,823 of OY757025.1, forward strand.
CCCCATACTCGGACTGAAATTTCTCGACGATCGTGCATACCATCTTCTATTTCGATTTGGAATTCCCTTGATAATAACCTTCGAGAAGCACCTAGTCTAAATTCTTTCAAATACCAAGTTAGGAATTTTTATTTTTCAAACACTTACGTTCCAAGCTATTTCATGGAAGGCGAGCGGTACATTACCGTACTGCACGCCAGAATAAGAAATAATTGTAGTAATCTGAAAAACGATCTGTATACAAATCACTTGGCTCAAAGTCCTAACTGCAACTGCTCAGAAGTTAGCGAGGATGCTGAGCATTTCTTCTTTGCTTGTTCCAATATTACAAGAGAACGAACTAGAACTGTCAGAGGATCTGACTATAGCCCCGCTATAGCCCTGTCAGAGGAGAAAGACTCATGGATTAAAGGTAAAGACTTGTGAGAGGGTTAAATCCCTAACAAGGTACCTACGCCTTATAGACTTTTTGCGTTATTAGATCTGAAAAACAGTCTAGGTTAAAAAATAAGTTTTGGATAATGAAAAAAGCACATGCACATCTTCAGACCTATATGAAAACACCTGTTAAGTTTCAAAAGGATTGACCTAGAACTGTAAGAGGAGATGCAATCACAAGGTAGCTACTCCCTATACATTTTAACATTAGTAGATCTCAAAAATTGACTAAAGTAAAAAAGGTGAAATAAATGAAAAAATTATTTAAGGATAATGAAAAAAAAAATATGCACATCTTCAGACCTATATGAAAACACCTGTAAAGTTTCAAAAGGATTGACCTAGAACTGTAAGAGGAGTTGCGGTAACAAGGTAGCTACTCCCCATACATTTTAACATTAGTAGATCTCAAAAATTGTCTAAGTTAAAAAAGGTGAAATAAGTGAAAAAAATTATTTAAGGATAATGAAAAAAGAATATGCACATCTTCAGACCTATATGAAAACACCTGTAAAGTTTCAAAAGGATTGATATAGAACTGTAAGAGGAGTTGCGGTAACAAGGTAGCTACTCCCTATACATTTTAACATTAGTAGATCTCAAAAATTGTCTAAGTTAAAAAAGGTGAAATAAGTGAAAAAAAATATTTAAGGATAATGAAAAAAGAATATGCACATCTTCAGACCTATATGAAAACACCTGTAAAGTTTCAAAAGGATTGATATAGAACTGTAAGAGGAGTTGCGGTAATAAGGTAGCTACTCCCTATACATTTTAACATTAGTAGATCTCAAAAATTGTCTAAGTTAAAAAAGGTGAAATAAGTGAAAAAAAATATTTAAGGATAATGAAAAAAGAATATGCACATCTTCAGACCTATATGAAAACACCTGTAAAGTTTCAAAAGGATTGACCTAGAACTGTAAGAGGAGTTGCGGTAACAAGGTAGCTACTCCCTATACATTTTAACATTAGTAGATCTCAAAAATTGTCTAAGTTAAAAAAGGTGAAATAAGTGAAAAAAAATATTTAAGGATAATGAAAAAAGAATATGCACATCTTCAGACCTATATGAAAACACCTGTAAAGTTTCAAAAGGATTGACCTAGAACTGTAAGAGGAGTTGCGGTAACAAGGTAGCTACTCCCTATACATTTTAACATTAGTAGATCTCAAAAATTGTCTAAGTTAAAAAAGGTGAAAAAAGTGAAAAAAAATATTTAAGGATAATGAAAAAAGAATATGCACATCTTCAGACCTATATGAAAACACCTGTAAAGTTTCAAAAGGATTGGCCTAGAACTGTAAGAGGAGTTGCGGTAACAAGGTACCCACTATCAAATATTACAGACAGACAGAAAGACAGACAGACAGACGGAATTCCGGACAAGCCAAATCCAATATAGCCCCCACTTTTTCAAAGCGGGGCTATAATTACTTTCTTTCAGTCGACACGGACATTTCATCCGCTTAATTTAAATAAGGCTCTGTTTGGTGGTGATACATTATCAGCTCAAGATAATGGTATTCTTTTTAAAGCCGTGCAAACGTATATTAAAAACACTTGGAGATTTAGCCAAAATGCCAATTTTAATTTATCTCATGTTGTAACACTTCTATATGCCTCAACCCGTGGGTTTCTTGACGACTTGCAATTAACAGTTTATTTATTATTATTTTTATTATTATTATTATTATTTGATGATTTATCTATCTGATACAATTCTGCGTTTTATGTAGTTTGCTTGTATGTGTCCTACTTGTTCATATATAATCAAATAGCCATGTTCATATGTTCTACATGTATTAGTGTCAACCTTATATGGGGAGGGCCGTAACTAATGTTGTGAGAACTTGTGGCCCGACCCATTTGCTTTGTAGTTGCAATAAAATATGATTAAACTATCACATTATTTCTAAGATCCCAGAAATCCCAGTTCTAGGTCTCTTTTCTGTACCGGACAAGTCTTATACCAAATGCAAACGCATGTGCAGATCAGGGCAAATTAGAGAATGGCGGAGTGGCTGCGCCCTTCATTACGAAAACATTAAAATACAGTAGAATTCCGATGGTTCGAGCACCGATGGCTCGTTTATCCCGGCTTAGTCATATACGTTCTTGGCCCCCTACGAAAATCCTCTACATAAGAAATAGTGGGTGATAGTTTGGATTTTTCGTCTTTTATCTTGCAAATATATATTGAGTGCTCTCATTAGAATCGCCTCGAAGAGGCGATTCCAATGAGTACACACAACATATATTTTCATAATAGAATACCGAAAAGATGTCCAAAAGTATCTCGTTATGCCTCCAGGCAGTAACCCTCAGTTGCTCGAACTACCACTATCTCGCTCGAACAGATTTTCGAGGTCCCAAAGTTGTTCGAGCCATTGAAGTTCGACTGTATAGTTAAAATTTTACCACCAAAATAAAAAGTTTTCAGACAGAAGAAATCTGATATTTTTTATATTTTGGCTTCTAATAAAGATGGAACCGCCTCGGCGAGACGGTTCTAACAAGAACCCACAATCGATGATTTTGAGCATCAATAAGAAAAATAAAGTATACCCCTTTTACCATGTATAAGTGGGTTTTAATAGGGTCAAATTTATATAGGCAGGTTTTCCTTATGAAACAAATGGCTTTGGTTTCCTTGTTCACCCAAATCAGAAATTTTGGTTTGGCAGATCACAAAAATATAATTCCGTCAGCTCATGTGATTTCCATCGACGTGATGGTGCAGATACTGATCGGCAATCCAATCAGAACGTTGTCATGAATTTCATGAGCATGCGACTGCCGAAGGATCCGATCAAACTGCACGGGTATACAGACTGTTCTGAACCGTTGCTGACGTTGCCGAAAATTGCATGCGCTGGCTAAAACTTATTTTGGTTTGGTGAGCTTTGTTCTCCTCCAAATTTGACATTGGATCTCTGGCAGAGAGAGAGAGAGAGAGAGAGAGAGAGAGAGAGAGAGAGAGAGAGAGAGAGAGAGAGAGAGAGAGAGAGAGAGAGAGAGAGAGAGAGAGAGAGATTTCTATCATTAAAAACTGAAATGCAGAGCTTCAATGACCTATTAGTAACACTGGGGAATTGTGCATCCTATCCATCCATTCGCTAAGTATGGAGAAGATTTTGATCTTGAGATTTGTTTTACGGCCCTTTCAAAATTATTTAACCTACTTCGGGCTGATCGGCAAAAATAACCTGACCTTCCGTTGCAGAACTTGGCGTCTCACGGTGAGAGATCTAATGATTAAGGGTCAGCGCTCTTGCCCATTAGGTCACTGAGATCCGTGCAAAAGTAAGATAGCCGTGTTTTTTGTCTTCTGCGCATCATCACCCCACTACATCAACCATAGTGCAGTTTATATTTTACTTTTGGTCCTTTGAGATCAGCGTGAATATTCTGAGAAATCAGAAATTAATTATTGGTTTAGACTCATATTCTAAACAGGTGTTTAATTATTTGGACCCAGTTTTGATTTATATCAGTCTTTGAATCGACTGCCTATTCGAAATTCGCAAAATTGCAGTATGTTTCCTCCGGCTTTCTTTGCCGGATCATTACAGGGTCACTGATGAGGCTTTATTAGCCGAAACTACGTAGTATGACCCGGGGGGGGGGGACATAATCAAAAATTGATATTTAGTGTTCACTGAATTCCATTTGAAAAGGAAATGACATATGACCTAGTTTTGTCGTTTCTTGCTTGACCTAAGGCATAATACACCCATGCGATAAAGTGCATTTTTTTCATCCCCAAAATGGCTAGTTTTCTGACGAAAATCTGCGATATTTTTCTTATTTATATTGCAAACAGAAATAAGGAAAATAATGTTTACCCCCGTAAACCCCAGTTTTCTCTACAGAAAGTGGGGTTTAGGGGGTGTTAATTCCACGGACATGTTCACGTCATGGAGAAGACATCATTACGATAAAACACCCGTGCGACAAGGTGTATTTTTCACACCTCCAAAATGGCTACTTTTCTGATGAAAATCTGGGATATGTTTCTTATTTATACTGCAAACATAGGTTGTGGGTGCTCGTTAGAACCGCCTCATTGAGGCGGTTCTAACGAGTACCCACAACCTATGTCTTGGAGCAGAAATAAGAACAATAATGTATACCCCCTTAAACCCCAGTTTTCTCTATATAAAGTGGGGTTTGGGGGGGGGCTTCATCTCACGGACTTGTTCACGTGATGGGAACACTTTCTAACTAAACTAGATACTGCAACAATCTCCAAAAAACATAAGGCTAAATGTTTAAGTCGTCCAAAGGGTCATGATTCTGGAAAAAAGCGGCTGGATCAGAATCATGTTTCCTTTATGCACTTGTTCAATGCATTTCTGCGCCGGCCTCGGTAGCTCAGTCGGATGCGCGTCTGACTGATGATCAGGAGGACGAGGGTTCGATACCTGCCGTCGTGGAGCTTGATCATGAAATCTTTTCTACGGTCATTCTCTCCCTTCCGCTGTTTCAAGAAGGACAGCTGTCAGTTTCTGGCGAAAGAATTGCACCGTACTGGTTAACCGCTTACGTATAAGCCTGCCCAGGAAAAGTGTGGATAGGTAAAATGGCCGGCTCAAAAATTACCTAAAATAGTATAGTGTTGACTGGGCCGTAAAACTCCAATAGAAAAAACAAAACAAACAAACAATGCATGTCAGAATTGTGTTGCAGTTTTCAATGTTCTGCACTAAACACTGTAGGAGTTATGGAGACACGAACAGTACTATTTAACCTCCTATGCTACTCATAAGACCAAAATGGTTTAAGTCGTTCAAGGGACATATTTCTGTAATAAGGGGCTGGATCAGAATTTTGTTCCTTTGGGCTCATGTTCAATGCATGTCTAAACGGCGTTGCCGGTTCAATGTCCTGCATCACCTTAAGGTGCGACTGTTTCTGTCGTCTGCTTTATATACTTTTCAAACTTTTTACACATCTAGGCAAACAGTGTGGATGCTGAACAAACTGCTCATAGTGGAGCTGTTCGATGTGGGTCCACATTGTTTGCCACAATGACAGTACACAACAAAGCAGACAAGAATTGTTGTGATTGGCATCTTAAGCGTCTATCGTATGTGCACGAAATCAGCATAAGCCCGCTGGCGGACCTCAGCAACTATTGAACATTCTGAGCTATATACAGATAGTTTGATTCCGGCCAGCAAAACAAGCCTTAGGGCATAAACATTACGAAAACACGCCTATACAAATACATTGTCGCCTTAATCGCCGAAAAAATGAAAATTTTAAAATGAAAAATTTTCATATTTTTCTTATTTCTGCTCAAAATATAGATTGTGGGCACTCGTTAGAACCGCCTCATCGAGTACCCACAATCTATATTTTAGAGCAGAAATAAGCAAAATAAGGTTTACTCCTGTAAACCCCAGTTTTACTATATAAAAGTGGGGTTCAAGGGGGTCAGAATTATATAGGCGTGTTCTCGTGATGTTTGAAAAAGGCAGTAAAGTGGTCAAAATGTTTTAACACGAAAAAACAAACTTTCCAGCAAAGCTTCTACTGTCCGTCGAGGAATAGTTGACAGTGACGTCACGACTTGTTTTTCGGTTCTGAACAATGCAAAGCTTATGGGACTAACGGTAAAATAGCTCAAATAGTCAGCTACGTCACTGCCAGCTATTTGTTGGCGAACTATAGATAAGAGCACTATCAATGGAAAGTGTAAATGCAGAAAGATAAAATTTGTTGTGTCGTATGGGGCGCCCTTTAACTATTTATCCCCCCTTATTTATAGATATCCATAATTATTTATGGATATCCATATTTCGAATTATGGATATCCATAATTCGAATAAATGATATCCATAATTCGAATTATGGATATCCATAACTCAGTCGAATTATGGATATCCATAATTCGAATTATGGATATCCATAAATCGAATAATGGATATCCATAATTCGATTTAAAGATATCCATAATTCAGATCGATTTATGGATATCCATTTTTCGAATTATGGATATCATTAATTCGAATAATGGATATCCATAATTCGGTCCATTTATGGATATCCATAATTCGGTTTGTGGATATCCGTAATTCGTCTTGGCAAATAAATACAATAAATTATGACTGAAACCAAAGGCTTTTGCGGCGAATTATGGATATCCATATGGATATCCATAATTTAGCCCGATTTATAGATATCCATAATTCGATTTATGGATATCCATTGGTTTGTTTGATTTGTGGTTTAACGTCCCCGTCAACATTTTAAAGGTCATTTTCGAGACGTTGCTTCCCATTTTGTGGGACTTTTACCCATTGAGATGAAACAACATCTCAAGCTCTGCCGCCCAATGAAACCAATAGGGTTAATAAGCATGGACGGTCCTACTCGCCTGTGCAGGCTTAGATCCTCTAAGCGGTTTACCAGTACTCGTGTGTGGGTCGGTTTCAGCTCTGCGTGGAAGCATCATGCAGCCCATCTATTTCTTCAAGCCCCGGTGGGCGGGGGCCTTAAGGATATCCATAATTCGAATTATGGATATCCAGAAATCGAATTTTGGATATCTATAAATATGAATTAAATAGTAAGTGTTGCTCCTATTTAGTGCATACATGTATACAGAAGGGCACACGATGAAGCTGAAAAGATTTCGGGCTAGGTCAAGAAAGTAAATAAACAAGTAAAAAATTGCTCCATGTTGGAGCAAAGGAGAAAGCGCTGCGGAAAACAACTTTTGTAACCTTTAATTGTTTTAAAAGGTTTCATAATTTTGCATGTCTTCAAAGGGTTGGACCTCATACACGAGAATAATTAGCCTTTTCCTTACTTATTCATTATAGGAAAGGTTTTCTAAGGCCATTCCAAATTGACGGCAGTGCAAATCATACTTCGCGAGCAGGTCATAAAGAGCATTGTGCCGAATCCTTTGTAATTTCGAATGGCTTCAGAATTATCTCTGTGATATCTATCTACCACCAGTCAATGGCACATAACCCGATAATTCGTTATTATCCCCTCGCAACAAAATTGCGGTGGGGATATAGCATCGCTGCCGTGCGTTCTAGTGTGGTTGTGTCCGTGTTTCTGGATCCTTGCGAACAGGATTGAAGATAAAGCAATCATCGGAGAAGCATCAAACCTTCCACAAATGTTTCTCATGGAGAGAGGATAAATCCTATTGATTTGCAAGGACAAGGGCAAAATGTCAAGGTCACAATGGACTTAACATTAAAAACACATTGTGAACAGGACAGAAGACAAAGCTACCATCGTAGAAGCATCAAACCTTCAATAAATGTTTTCCATGGAGAGAGGATGAGCCCTATTGATTTTCAAGGTCAAGGGTTAAATGTCAAGATCACAATGGACTTGACATTAAAAACCTTGTGAATAGGATAGAAGACAAAGCCATCATCATAGAAGCATCAAACCTACCATTAATGTTCCCCATGGAGAGAGGATGGACCCTGTTGATTTTCAAGGTCAAGGGTCGAATGTCGATGTCACAATGGGCTTGACATTAAAACATTGTGAACAGGATAGAAGATCAAGATATTATCGTAGAAGCATCAAGCCTTCCACAAATGTTGCCGATGGAGAATGTATGATCACTATTGATTTTCAAGGTCAATGGTCAAATGAAAAGGTCACAATGGACTTGACATTTAAAACATTGTGAACATGATAGAGGACAAAATTATTATCATGGAAGCATCGAACCTTCCCCAAATGTTCCTCACGGAGAGAGGATGAACACTATTTATTTCAAGGTCAAAGGTCAAGGTCACAATTGACTTGACATTAAAAATCTTGTGAACAGGATAGAAGACAAAGCTATCATCATAGAAACATCTTACAGTCCGGAAATAGTCTCCATGGAAAGAGGATGAAGCCTATTGATTTAAAAGGCCAAGGGTCCAAGGTCAAGATCACAATCGACCTGAAATTAAAAAACTTTGTGAAAAGGATAGCAGACAAAGCAATCATCTCAAAAGCATCAAACCTTCCACAAATGTTCCCCATGAAGAGAGGGTGAACCCTTTTGATTTTCAAGGCCGAGCGTCAAGGGTCAGTGTCACAACAGACTTGACATTAAAACATTGTGAACAGGATAGAAGACAACGCTATCATTATAGAAGCATCAAACTTCCCACAAATGTTCCCCGTGGAGAGAGAATGAACCCTACAGATTTTACAAGGTCAAAGGTCAAGGCAAAATGGACGACAATAAAAACTTGTGAACAGGATAGAAGACAAAACAATCATCACAGAAGCATCAAATATTCCACATGGAGAGAGGATGATCCCTATTGATTTTCAAGGTCAAGGGTCAAATGTCTAGGTCACAATGGATTTGACATTAAGAACCTTGTGAACAGGATCGAAGACAAAAGCTATCATCATAGAAGCACCAAACCTTCCATAAATGTTTCCCATGTAGAGAGAATGAACCCAATTGATTTTCAAGGCCAATGGTCAAAGGTCAAGGTCACAATGGACTTGACATTAAAATCCTTGTAAACAGGGAAGAAGACAAAGCAGTCATCAGAGAAGCATACAACCTTCCACAAATGTTCCTAATGGAGAGGATGAACCCTTTTGATTTCCAGGGTCAAAGGTCAAGGTCACAATGGACTTGTCATTAAAAACCTTGAGAACAGGATAGAAGACAAAGCAATCATCTTTGAATCGTGCAACCTTTCAAAAATGTTCCCCATGGAAATAGGATGAACCCTATTGATTTTCAAGGTCAATGGTAAAATGACAAGATCAATGGACTTGACATTAAAAACCATGTGAACAGGATGGTAGACAAATCTATAATCATAGAAGCATCAAAGGTAATCTTTTAATGCTTAATAGGTCTAACATATTCATATTGGATATAGATGTTGATGAGTTTTATACAGTTGCGAGGGGATGCATTGTTCCTTTTATTTTCATGTATATAATAATTTCTTGTTTCAAAAGCATCGTATCATAAGCAACTCTCGTATGCAAAATGAATGCATGAAATCCTTTCCCCTAAAGCACCGTGCGAAAAACACTGAAGTGTCCTATGCAGTCTGGGGCGAGTGACTCTATATTTGCCTCCCGAGAAGCTTTGATTCTTCTCCATCGGTAAATCAGAATTCGGAATTATTACTGAGGATACGTCAATCAGGACCTGTGAAGCTAGTCCTTGGCTCTCACCAAAGAGGCAAATTAAGCTTCTGTATCCTCAGCATCTTCTGCTGTGGAAATGATCGAATCGGAAAGGGCAAACCACTCTCTAATGGTCCGATGGAAGAAAGATTCTTTGTAAATGTCAGTTCTTGCACCAGGTCTCTGAAATGTCAACGCAAGGTGATTTCTACAGCGCCTATAGCTTGGGGAGCAAGGTCATCTGCTGGAGTGCTGGCAGAACCCTTTATACCTTTGTATAATATTATGAGCCTACTGTCTCTTCTCGTATTCTTGAGACTCCCATCATAGTTTTCCTTGTATTCCAGTCATACTCCCAGTTTCAAAGCAGTAATTGCTTGTTACAAATGTAGCAGCTCTGTTCTGAACTTTTTCAATTTCTTCACCGAGGATCACTCCCTTGGGGTCCCAGATACAACTGCCACATTCCAAGATTGGGCGAACAAGTCCCAATTATGCTCCCCCCCCCCCCCCCCTTTACATCCTGAGGACACTGATGAAGATTTCTTAGGTGTAAGACGCCTCAATTTTATTGGCTCTCTTCCTAGTTATCCCAATAAAATTGCATTAACGGGCTAAAATGCCATGCCCATTTTCGTGCCGAACATCCACAAGTCTATATATCATTCTGAAGCTTCAGTGAGTTATCTGTGTCTCTAATTTCCCGGTAGCAAACGCAGTCGTCTGCGAACAGTCATATTTCTGATTCAGTATCTGTGTGATAGCCTTAATAGATAGGGAGACTAACAGTGGACCAAGAACATTCCCTTGCAGGACCCCAGACAAAACTGGAGCCCACTCCGAAGACCGAAGATTCACCCGTTAACAACAACTCGTATTTTCTGTAGCAAAGAAAGAAATCTATCCATTTAAGACTCTTCCCCACAATACCGTAATCAGATATTTTTAGTTTCAGTAGTTCATGAGGTGTGTGTCAGAAGCCTTCTCAAAGTCCAGAATGAATGTGTCAACATGTCCCCGTTTGTCCAATATTTTTACCCAGTCATTCATAACCGTGCTCAACTGAGTTTCACAACTATGCCTTTTTTCTAAATGCATGTTGTCTACCTGACAAAAGTTTATGTTCATCCATGTAGGCCATGATATTTGAGAAGACTATATGTTCAAGCAATTTACATGGAACACACGTCAGGGACACAAGGCGATAGTTACGAGCAAGAGCCCTGTCTCCTCTTTTAAAGAGTGGGCAAACGGATACAGGTTCATTATGTAAACGAGGAATTGCAGTGGTTTGTACACAATTTCTCATGGGCAAGCAATCGGCCACTTCAGCAATTTCCTTGGGTTAATGTTGCCTGTTCAAACGAATTAACAGTATCAGGCTCGTGCATATAATGCATGGCAGCAAGCAGAGACGATTTAGTAGCAGCCTGAATTATGTTGGGATAATAAGGTCATCCAAAAAATCAGCCAGCGAAATGCAGCAGTCAGCATACTCGAGGTCCAATGGAAACGGAATCATTTGTCTGTGAAACAAGCCATCACCTCTCAATACAATTGTGCCTAAATTGCCCAACGATTTATAATTAACGGGGTGGCTTATGTACGTAAAAAATAAACAGAAGCAAATTTCGGTGCTACCAAAGCAATTATTGTACACGACTGAGAGCCATATACATGTATAAGTGCAGATGTATGCGGTATCGTTTTACTATTTGTGTGTTTGATTTGAGGTTTAACGTCCCCGTCAACACAGTATAGGTTATTTTGGAGACGTTGCTTCCAATTTTTGTGGGACTTTTTACACGACATTGAGATGAAATGGCATCTCAAGCCCTGTCGCCCAATGAAACCAAAAAGGTTTATAAGCATAGACGGACCGACTCGCACCGCTTTGCCGGGGCAGACTTAGATCCTCTAAGCGGTTTAAAAGTACTCGTGTGCGGTCGGTTTCAGCTCTGCGTGGAAGTATCATGCAGCCCATCTATTTCATCAAGCCCCGATGGGCGGGGGCCGGTTTTACTATTTAATCCATATTTATAGATATTCGAATTATGGATATCCATAAATAAGTCGAATTATGAATATCGGTTATTCGATTTATGGGTATCCATCACGTGAACAAGTCCGTGAAATGAAGACGCACCTAAACCCCACTTTATACAGAGAAAACTGGGGTTTACGAGGGTATACATTATTTTTCTTATTTCTGCTCCAAGACATAGGTTGTAGGTACTCGATAGAACCGCCTCAATGAGGCGGTTCTAACGAGCACCAACAAACTATGTTTGCAGTATAAATAAGGAAAATATTACGGGTTTTGATCAGAAAAGTAGCCATTTTGGAGTGATGGAAAATGCACAATGTCGCACGGGTGTGTTATCGTAATGATTGGTTCTGATAGATCGATTGATATCCAAAATTCGGATTATGGATATCCATACTGTGATTTATGGATATTATTTATTCAGGTAGATTTATGGATATCAATAATTCGAATTATGGATATCCATAATTCGAATAATGGATATCAATAAATCAAAATATGGATATCCATTATTCCGCTGTTGTATGGATATCCATAATTCGATTTATGGATATCCAATCCATAAATCGAATTATGGATATATATAAATCAGGCTGAATTAATTCAGATAGATTTATGGATATCCATAATTCGGATTATGGATATCCATACCTCGATTTACGGATATTATTAATTCAGATAGATTTATGGATATCGAATATTTCGAATAATGGATATCAATAAATCAAAGCATGGATATCAATTATTCCGCTGTTTTATGGATATCCATATTTCGAATTAAGAATAACCATAATTCACTGCAAAAGCCTTTGTTTTCAGTCATTATTTATTGTATTTATTTGAAAGAGGAATTAGTGACTAATGGACTGAATTATGGATATCCATACTTCGACTCAGTGATATCCATAATTCGAATTATTGATATCCATAATTAGATTTATGGGCATTCATAATTCGAATTAATGATATCCATAAATCAGCCGCATAACAGATATCCATAATTCGAATTATATATATCCATAATCGAATAATGGATATCTATAAGCCAATCGACCGAAAGTTACTAAGCACAGTGCTTTCATCGTTGGCGCACACCTCTTCACATATCTTGGAAATTTTACCATAAAAAAAACTGAAAATTTTCAGGTAGAAATAAATTTGATATTTATCATATTTCTGTTCAAAACATAGATTGTGGGTACTCGTTAGGCGGTTCTTTTGGGCATCTACAATCTATTTTTAATCAGAAATAACGGACATTTACAATCTATTTTTAATCAGAAATTAGAAAACATAATGTGTACCACCGTTAAAAGTGGGGTCAATGGGGTCAAAATTATAGAGACGTGTTTTTTTTTTAAGAAATGAAGGTAGCGGTAAAAAATAATAACCAGAGGACCAGTGGTCCTGAACCGCTCACCTGTCTGGTGACAATTTTCCTACTTAGATCAGCAGAAAATGTCATTTACCCTGCTCATAAATTTTAAAATGCCATCTCAATATTTGTTGGCATTTTAAAACTTATGAGCAGGGTAAATTTCATGCTGAAGTGAGTTGAGCGTGAAAAAAGTTTTATAAACTCGGTGCCTGGCCCACATAAAGGGAAAATATGAGGAACTGTCCATTGGACATAAATGGTATACTGTATACAGAAGCAAATGAAACAAAAAGAAAACTTGTTCCAATTTTCACTTTGCCCCATGCAAAAGCCTAAGTCGGCAAATTTGACATTGCTGTAAAATAGGTCAAGGTCAACCCGGGGTCACCATTTGTACAAACCATGATGGGCCTGAGTACCATATGCTACATGCCAAGTTTCAAGGCCACTGGCCTTATGGTTCTGGAGAAGAAGATTTTTGAAGGCTTTTTACCATATATGGGCATGGCGGCCATCTTGGTCATGTGATCCAGACCCCGCGAACAAACTTTGTTCCCCCATCCCACTGAGGCTCCATATGAAATTTGGCTTTGATTGGCCCTGCAGTATAGGAGAAGAAGATCTTTGAAAATGGTGGACGGACGGACGGACGACGGACCATGGCTATACTATAAGCTCACCTATGAGCCTAAAGGCTCAGGTGAGCTAAAAAACGAGTTATTTGTACCGCTGTGAGTTCAGAGTGTTGCGTACATGGTTAGATAGATATCTGTAGAAACTGGACTGGAATCATGTGCTGGATTTTGCAAACAGTGTAGACCCGTATCAGAACTCGGTGTCTGATCAGGGTCTACACTATTTGCTTTAGGTATAATTATTCAAAGGTTAAATGAAACAGTTCAAGTTCCCCTTCAGGGCCATTTTTCCTATCTACACTCATAGATACTCGACCTATCAGTGCTGCCAGTGCTTTGATTTATTTACTATTTACTTTCACCTCTGAGTTTCCATAGTGGACTCTACCATCACTGACTTTGGGTACGTCAATTCTACTAAATATAGTATCTAGCTTAAAAGCGTCTTTAGGATGGCAACTAATATATCTGAATAAGGTGGATCATTATGAGCCATCTCATTAGGATCTGCATTGTTTGCTTAAGTATGTGTGCTTTGGCTTCAGGGTTGAAAGTGTTAACCTGGCTTAATTATTACGCAGTTAACAATCATTGGAATCGAAAGGGATAACTTTAAACCTTAGATTGTGCCATTCTGTGTACAAACCCTGTCATCTATTACAAACACACATAGACATACCGTCATCTGTTTCAAACACTGAATTTTAATTTTGGGACAATTCAACAATGAAATATCAGGAGTATATTCAGGACTGTACTGATTGAAAATAAAACGACTGTCAAAAACGAATACCCTTTCGATGCTTAGAACGAAGAACTTAGTTCGTTATTAAAAATCCAGAATGTATCAAAAATAGAATGCGAATGGCAAAAATTCAGATTGTAGATGTATAACTGAATGAAGTCGCAGATTAAAATTGTAAAAAAAGTGTTTTAATTTTATCTATAACGCGAACTTCTGTAACGGACAATTCGCTTACATCAATGAAAAGTCCAGTTTCATGAATACATAATCCGTGTCTCAAACTCATTACAAATGGCGCTGCGTTGGTACCAACGCAGCGCAATAAATGCATATACAATAAAAGATAAATAAACTGGAGAACCTCCTAAATGCTATCAGTGCAACAACGGATAAGCAAACCGTGATTAGATAACAGACGCAACACGAGGCAACGCCACATAAGGCAACATTGTTTGAATTGAGGTTTAACGTCCCCGTCAACACTGTAAAGGTCATTTTGGAGACGTTGCTTCCAATTTTGTGGGACTTTTACCCAACATGGAGATGAAATGACATCTCAAGCCCTGTCCACCCAAATGAAACCAATAGGGTTTATTAGCATGGACGGTCCGTCTCGCACCGCGGTTCCTGGACAGGCTTAGATCCTCTAAGCGGTTTACCAGTACTAGTGTGCGGGCCGGATTCAGCTCTGCGTGGAAGCATCATGCAGCCCATATATTTCTTCAAGCCACTATGGGCGGGGGCAAAACATAAGGCAAACTACCGCGGCGTCCGATCAGGCCTACACTTAAATTACTGGAATTTAAGGGTTAAACAAAAAGTCTAAGTTCAGGACTAGTTTGTCAGCTCACACTCAGAGACAGTCGACCCACCAGTACTTTCAGTGCTTTGATTTAAAAATTTGCCACAAACAAAAACAAACCCGACACCCATATAATAGGAAATGGACCACTCCAAACTTTCCATTGTCATATATGGGTTAAACAATTTGGTACCGGAAACCCCAAAACGGGTACCCTGGCAAACATCGCAGGCCCAGATCAGACGCCGCAGAACGCGGCGTCTGATCAGGGCCTACATTGTTTGCAAAAAGTTCAGCTATTTTCCAAATGAATTTTGAAGAAAACACAACCTGGCACCCCTAAATTTTGAAATGGACCCCTGCTATATATAAGGAGGACGATTCCATTTGGGACAAAAAGGGTTAAAGATAGGTCCCTGTTGTGAAGAAAGACGAAAATAATTCATAGGTATTTTGTGATAATATTGAAGGGTAGTTTTCCCGGTTTCTCAATTTAAACCTACGTTTGATTTGTTTGATTTTAGGTTTAACGTCCCCGTCAACACTGCATAGGTCGTTTTGGAGACGTTGCTTCCAATTTTGTGGGACTTTTACCCGACATTGAGATGAAATGACATCTCAAGCCATGCCGCCCAATGAAACCAACAGGGTTTATAAGCATGGATTTGCCTGGGAAGGCTTAGATCCTCTCAGCGGTTTACCAGTACTCGTGTGCGGTCGGTTTCAGCTCTGCGTGGAAGCATCATGCAGCCCATCTATTTCTTCAAGCCCCGATGGGCGGGGGCGATTTAAACCTACGTATATTATGGGCATTTATTAGAAACCACAACATAGGTTTTTTTTTATGGAGAATTGGCAAAAGATATCCTTCAATTATCACAAAATACGAACCTCATCTGTTCCAGTGGAATTTACAAAGTCACCTCTAATATATGTTCCTGTTTAGAAATGGCCCTGAACGGCGATTTAAACTTTGGTTTAACCCTTAAATTCCTGCGTTTTAAGCAAAAAGTGTAGATCATGATCAGATGGAAGCGACTTTCAGTCTTCTTCAACCATAGTGGAGACATAATCAGGTATAAATGAACAGTTGCGTTTTACTGTGATTCGAACCCACGCACAGATGCAGACGCCGCGTTATGTGATCCCAGCACATGAACCCACTCCATGTTTCATAGATAATCCTCTTAACCATGTTTACGCAGCAGTCTGACGTTACCACGAATCTTGATAATTGATTTTATACATGGTCGGTGACAAACAAACGCAGGGAAGATTTAGAAGCCTGCGTGGTGTAATGGTTATGCTACTCGCTTTGTAAAACCAGGGGTCGCATGATCGATCCGGGCTTCTCCAGACTATCGGATGAGTCTTTAAACCGAGTTCCCGTCATTGTATGACCTTAGTTGTTGGTGAGACGTAAAACTCAAACACTCACTCACTCGCAGGGAAGATTCTTGGTAATTTAACCCATTCAGTACCGGAACTGTGACCCGAAAAGGGGTACATTGGCAAACAGTGCAGGCCCAGATCAGACGCCGCAGAACGCGGAGTCTGATCAGGGCCTACACTGTTTGCAAAACCAAATCAATTTTGAAGAAAACACAACCCGACACCCCTAAATTTTGAAATGGACATGTGCTATATATAAGGTGGAAGATTCCATTTGGTACAAAAAGGGTTGATAACTTTGGATCGGTTAAACAATCGACCCATACACTTATATGTCCACTTCACAGACAAACTGGCGCTTGTAGTCACGTTGAATGTCATAAACCAGAAAGTCCAGAGGGTGTAACCCCAGGTAAACCATTCCTGGCTTCAAGTATGGTTCAGATCCCCAAGGGATATAACTCAGTGGCACGCCATTCTGGTACACCCAGGTACCATTCCTTAACTCCCCGTCAATATGAAAATACTGGTAATAGATTAGATTTGGTATCTGTTTAATATACTGTTTGACGACAGCTTTCTTTTCTGGGCTCGTTATTTCTATCAAATGCCCATTAATTTCTGTACATGTTTTCTGCGCATCGTCATGTGTTACGCTTCGATGATGATATTTGATACAGTTTCTGAATCCAAACTTCCGCAAATCATAGAAGTCACGAGGGCAGCACGATCGACTGATGTTGGCTGGTCCAGAACATAAGAAACTGCCTATCCTCCCGTATAAGCACGTTCTGAAACGTTCCATAAGAACACAAATCCCATTGAGACCACCCGGCAAAGCCCGAGCTGTGAACCGCCTCTGAGAAAGTCTGTAGCGTGCGCAGCCAGGTCAGTAAAGCACTCACAACTACGTGTATTGACGTTTCCACGCCATCTGTATTATTCCGCGCATCCCGAAATTCGGTCTTGACATCGTCCAGCTGTGGTGATGCGGCTTCGGAAACTTTGTTTGTGCCAGTAGCATGTGAAACAAACACAGACGGTGCAGTGTGTCCACGAGAAACTTCAGATTGAACTGCTGTCGACGTTTTAGAACTTGGAGATACAAGTTTCCAGAACACAACAAGAACCAACACCACAAGATTGGGTTTAATCATATTTCCACAGCACTGAAAATACAGTTGAACTTCTATGGCTCGACCATCGATGGCTCGTTTACCACGGATGAGTCGAACCAGTTCTTGAGTCTCTAGCGAAATCCTCTACATAAGAAATAGTGGGGGATAATTAAGGAGATTTTAGTCTTAACTTGCAAATGTATGCTGTGTGTACTCATTAGAATCGCCTCGATGAGGCGATTCTAATGGGTACACACAGCATACATTTTCATTATAGAACACCGAAAGTATGTTTAATAGTATCACGTTATGCCTCCTGGCAGTAATCGTCAGTGGCTCGAACTACCCCTGTCTCGAACAGATTTTCGAGGTCCCAAAGTTGTATGAGCCATTGAAGTTCGACTGTATTACGTACAAGTCTGAAGGTTTTTTCCGCAAACTCAAATCTGTGGCGTTTAATCTGGGTCTATACTGTGTGTCATTGTAACTCAAATGGAATGCTAGGCAAATAATTGTACGGGCTAATTGCTGCCACTTGAGTTAGTACTCTTAAGTTACAAGGTCCATATGCATACCGACGTGTGTCATATTTTACAGCATATATCATCATGTCCATGTTCACAGTTGCTAAAGGTCGGCCCTCACCCATAGGGGCTTGAAGAAATATATGGGCTGCATGATGCTTCCACGCAGAGCTGAGTCCGGCCCGCACACTGGTACTGGTAAACCGCTTAGAGGATCTAAGCCTGTCCAGGAACGCGGCGCCATGCTTATTAACCCTATTGGTTTCATTGGGCGACAGGGCTTGAGATGTCATTTCATCTCAATGTCGGGTAAAAGTCCCACAAAATTGGAAGCAACGTCTCCAAAATGACCTTTACAGTGTTGACGGGGACGTTAAACCTCAAATCAAACAAAACAAAATCATCATGTCCGTGTTCGCAGTTGCTAACCCCAGTTTATACAGGCCCGGAACAATATGTTTACAAGGGTACAAATATACCTATAAACTGTGCATAAGTTGAGCAAAGTGCGAACTGGACAGCATATATCATCATGTCCTTGATCATAGTTGCTAACCCCACTTTATACAGGGAACGGTCCGACTCGCACCGCTTTGCCTGGACAGGCTTAGATCCCCTAAGCGGTTTACAAGTACTCGTGTACGTTCGGATTCAGCTCTGCCTTGAAACATCATGCAGCCAATCTATTTCTTCAAGCCCCGATGGGCGGGGGCCGTAAAAGTCCGTGTTATAACCCACTTTATACACGGGCAAGTAGGGTTTACAAAGGTTTACAATGTTTTCCTTATTTTTGCTTAAAAACAGAGATCGTCATTACGCAAACACGCCTATACAGTTGCATTGCCACCTTTATCGCCAAAAAAAAAATGAAATTTTTTTAAGATGAACACTTGTGATATTTTTCTTATTTCTGCTCTAAAATATAGATTGTGGGTACTCGTTAGAACCGCCTCGTTTTCTTATTTCTGCTCAAAATATAGATTGTGGGCACTCGTTAGAACCGCCTCATCGAGGCGGTTCTAACGAGTACCCACAATCTATATTTTAGAGCAGAAGTAAGAAAAATAAGGTTTACCCCTAGAAACCCCAGTTTTACTATATAAAAGTGGGGTTCAAGGGAGTCAAAATTATACAGGCGTGTTTTCGGGGCAATAATAAGGAAAGTTTTGTAGAAGGACACCCCTATAGCACACTCGTGTCAGCAAATAAAGCCTTGTAAGTAGAAAGGGACTTCAAAGGCAATAAATACCGAAAGTGACAGCTCACGAATCCTTTAAAAGTACGTAAAAGAATGATGTTATCCACATAGCCAGCTATATGGTGATGATTTTGAGGGCCATGTGAAAGATTGCAGGTGTTAAATAGAGGATCTTATATGAGTGTCCATGTATTATTGAAATTATTGAACGAGTTGAGGAAATGGGAAAAAATGCGAGGCTCTGCCAAGCATTTTATCCCTTATCTTCAACGAGTTTAATAAATTCAATAATACATGAGCACGAATGCAAGATTCTATTTATCATATGACATTTAAAACGTATTATTCAGATGGTTTAACAAATTGTCAATATACCTCCATTTGTAAATGCGACAGTGGATTATCGAAAATATTACATGGCGTTATTACACTCTCAGACGTGACGTCATATGATAATTGTATTGTATACTTGTTTGTGCTAAATGTTGTCGCCCGTTTTAACCCATTGCATGCGGGAAATCCCTAAAGGGATACTTGGCAGTTTAGGCCCAGATCAGACGCCGCAGAACGCGGTGTCTGATCAGGGCCTGTACTATTTGCTGACAGAATTTTCCGTCAATAAACAACGAAAAAATAGGCCTGACACTCTTAGTATGACAAATGGACTTGTTCAAGTTATAGCAATGGAAGGGTCCACTAGTATACAATGGGTTTAATAAAGCCATTACCAACTTACTTACTTTGCCAGCTGCCCTGCCCCGCCCCGCCCCGCCCCGCCCCGCCCCGCCCCGCCCCGCCCCGCCCCGCCCGCCCGCCCCGCCCCGCCCTGCACTGCCCTGCCCTGCCCTGCCCTGCCCTTTCCTGTCCTTACACGCCTGTGACATTGATCGCTAACATCGATGTCGCTCCGACGATGACACGCGTTCTAACGCTGAATTGGTGGTCCGCGTGCTGACATCGAATGATGTCGGCCAAACATTGGTACGCCGTTTTGGACTGTGTTCCGGAACGCCAGGATGACTATAGCCACATTCTAACGTCGTATTCTCAATATACAGTAAAATTCCTAAGACCACCTTTGAGACTGTTCAAAAGTGGTCTTTAAGAACACTTTTGAACAGTCCCAACGGTGGTCACTTACCAGAGAACTCGGTATGCAGAAAACACAAAGAATAACCGCAACCTTCTAAATAAGCTTTTTAAAGCAGAATTAGTCTTACTTTTAGGTGGTCTTAATTACGGAATTTAACTATATGTAAAAGAAAAGTTTACACAGGGATATTTATGGGATGGGTCCGAGCCATTTAATGAGAAAACTATTAGTTATAGACTGAATTTGATTTTTGTTTAGGCCCCATATATAAGCTATTCAAATATGATGTTAATTTTGCTATAAGGTGTGCTTTAAAGATTCTTGGGCCGATCAACTTTTCCAAAATATCCATGAAAATTCAAAACAAAATCTTGATTTTTTTTTCATGTAAATGAATGGGAGATGAGCCCTTGGTCCATTTTATGGGCCCGCCATTATTTTGGGCCAACTATATCCCTGTTTACATGGATGTACTGCACATTATTAATTGACTATCCTGTATTGTTTGAAGACCATCCGTATAAACACTGAGGTCAAAATTCAATAATCATGTTTTTAATGGTGTCAGTTAATAAAATTGTCATTAATCAAGTATTTTCGTATTGTCCCAGTTACGGGTCTGAGGTCAGCTGTATTGGCCTCGGCCTTCGGCCTCGGGCCAATACAGCAGATCTCAGACCCGTAACTGGGCCAGTACGAAATCACTTGATTAATAACGTTATATTATTGGTCTTAACTTTGCGCATCACAAAGGTTGGTTTAAACAGTATTTATTTCAAACATCTACATGCAAAATATAAAGTACATGTACAGACAATATCATAGAATTCAGGATCTGACAGAAAGCAAAAATGCTTGTCTAGCAGTCATCTCCTGGGTTGTTCAATTCAGTACCCTTAATCTACATGTGAAATGAAAGAAAACTTTATCTCTCATGCAAGAAAGAAAGAAAGAAAGAACAAGAAAAAACACTTTTTGAATCCTATTTTATGAAGAAAGGAGTGGGATTCGCAAGCGTGTGCATTAATGTCTCATTTCTCTATATTTTTTTTATCTGAGACACAGATTGTGAGCACCCTTTAGAATTGAATTGGTTCGAAAAGCACCAAAAATTCTAATATGAAATTAAAAAATGCGAGAAAGGCAAACTAGTTATGAGACATGAAAGTAATACACCCTGTCGTGTTATTTTAATTTACATATAAGGCAAAAAAAACTTAACAAACACGAACATTGTTAAGTGTTATCACTAAATATTGGGTTTAAAAATCAAAGAGCCGGAGAACAGCAAAACTGCCATGCCACACAAAGAATGAACACCCAGCCCAGCCTGGATATGCCCTGAACACACAGGGACGTTTCCGTTCCTTTCAGTAGTATTTCCTTACCTATCTCCTTCAAAAATGACCGTTTAAAATCTGACAAACATTGTTTTAGCTAATAAATAACATTTTTTCGGACCGTGGTATGCCCAGGCACAATATCAGTTGTTTCCTTGTTGGCAGGGGACACGGCATAAACAACCCCGGTCAAACGGTTTAGGTAAAAAAAAAAGTATTGTTAAAAATATATCGGTCTTTTATCTTTTAAAGTCGTGCGACATGACTCTTGAGTCACTGCAGGGTAAAACGTGTGACCAGCGAAGAATCTGATCAGCTTGCGCTACTATGGGGTGGTTGCAAATGTTTAGTCAGTTAAAGCCTTGTGTTGGTGTTTAAACCGGACTGAGTTACTAAAATCCCTCGGCAGCTATGTGTTGAGGCCGCGCGGGACTGCGCGGTCTTCCGTGTCAGTTTACAGGTTTTGTTGTGACCCTGACCTTACATACATACAATAACATTTTGATTGCCCATTTACACCTAATGGAATCATCCACTTAAAGGCTTGGACAGGTCCATTTCAGATTATAGTTTAATCATATTTTATTGCATATAAAATGAGGTACCTGATTATTTTCATTGAATAAGTTTTATAGACATTATTTTATTTGTGTCGACTGATCAGGATCTACATTGTTTGCAACTGTCACTTTTATGGGTCACTAGGCGCCGATGGCTTAAGATCAAAGACGGCTTATCGCTGGTGTGACAGAGAAAAAAATCAAAGTACTGAAAGTACTGAGGGTCGGGCAAGTTATGTCATATTTCTTTATAAACGCTCTCCAAAAGGAGTGATCGTTTGAAACTTCATAATAAAACTTGAAAACATGACTACAGTCTTTTTAAGTTCTAGAACATATAATAGCTGTTGAATTTGTCATTGAGCGTTTTATCTTCAAAATGGGTTATTTTTATAACGGACCACATGCAGGATTCATGTCCCGGACAGGTTGACTCTTTTTCTGGCTTGAAGAAACAGTTGAATATTTATTTATTTATTTACCTTCCTGTAACTACCTTCCTGTAACTGAATTAATTCAACTTCAACTGTGATGATCGGCAACATCCGGTGTTGGACATCTACGCCGATGTAGGAGGTGACTGTACATAACTTTATATCGGGTGTGGCGGAATCTGAAGACTAGTTTTCAACTGTACCTCACGTAACACTGTGAGGGGACTCTCCCGACATATTTTTTTTAAAAGGTCAAAGACCAACATAAATTACGCTGTACAACTGTCAATACTGCCCATTTACACTGCTGGCGTAGGTACTAGTTGGAGGGCACCCAAACTATTACTGGTTACACAAGAGTTAGGTAAAGAGTTCCAGAAAACAGTAGCTCTCGGGAAGTAGGAATATTGGTAGAGGTTGACTCTTGCATCCGACTTAGCTGTCTATCACATATTTATAGA
The DNA here is from genome assembly GCA_963580285.1 of Lucinisca nassula. NCBI lineage: Eukaryota > Metazoa > Mollusca > Bivalvia > Lucinida > Lucinidae > Lucinisca > Lucinisca nassula. Next base: position 63,082,127 of record OY757025.1, read on the forward strand.
GGTACAACTACAAATTATCATCTTGTGCATTGAAAGCATAAGAAACTTCACTTGTGGTTCTCACTGGTGAAAATTCTGATGCTTTCAGAACACCCGTATTCTACTGCATCTGATCACTCGACCTGAGCAATCTGAGACATCGTGACTTTATTTATACAACCATTACGAAAACACGCCTATACAAAAACTTTGTAAGTTTTACCGCCGAAAAACGACAATTTTAAGATGAAAAATTGTGATATTTTTCTTATTTCTGCTCAAAATATAGATTTTGGGTACTCATTAGAACCGCCTCATCGAGGCGGTTCTAACGAGTTCCCACAATCTATATTTTAGAGCAGAAATAAAAAAAAAAATAAGGTTTAATCTTGTAAACCCCATTTTTACTATATAAAAGTAGCGGTCAAGGTGGTCAGAATTATAGAGGCGTGTATTCCTGATGATCCCGTTTCTGAGTAAAATCAAAGTACTGGGAGACGTTTATTGGACCAAAATATACGACAGTGTCAAGCAGTTCTCCAGATATCCCAGAGGGCAAATATGGCTTATTCGAAAAGGGAGACATGCCAAATCCGACAGAGAAATAAAAAAAAAAATAAGTAAAAAATAATAGTTTAACAAATGAATACAAACGTGCCAGTTCATTTTTTTTTTCATGCTAATACCGTAAATTCGCTCAATTCTTTCTGTGTTGTGTTCCCCCTCTGCTAAAAAGCCTAACGGATACCACAATATCACTATGTCACCTCAGTTCCTTTAACACGCCTACGGAACGATAGAATGCGTAACCATTGGTTAAGAACGTGACGCAATTAGAACGACATCCTGTTAGGAATTAGATCGCTAAAAAAGGTAAAGAAACTGTGCAGTTTCTGTGTTTCATAAGTTATATAATTTTTACGAGGAAGTTATTTAAAAAACGGGGAATTACATTCAGGAGCCCATTGATATCGGCATCTTTGGAGTAAATACCAAATCCCGTACTTCACACATTTTGGCTAAAGGAGCAGTCTCTATAAGGCTGTTTTCATGGCCACAACCGATTTCCTTTAAACTTTGTAGCTTCAAATTGGTACATATTGGCTGTCTAATGGTGAATTTTTAGACTCTTTGGTCCACTGGTTTTTGCTATATACACTATTAAAGTGGGTGGGGTAATGTCACCCCATCAAGGGTATACCAACAAAAATGCTATTATTTTTGTTCAAAGTGCATGACTGGAGGCGATGTTTGCCGTATGCTTGCTACCCTTTTAGGCATAACAACCGGTGATAACAGTATTAAAAATATCAAACAAGAGAAGAGTTTATACGCGCTTGTAAGTTGTACCCAAATATCAGTAATTTTTATTCCCCAACTTTACGAAAAACCACAACACCTTTACAGTTTTCAACTTATTTCAAAGATCTTTCATAAATATAATGTTGATGTAATAGTCATTCTAGGTATATGTCAGAATTTTTGTTAGTTCAAAAAACTTAAGAGTTAACTGCCCCTGAAATTGGATTTTACCCATTTTTTTAAATCAGAGTGCATTTATCCGTTTGTAGTTCTCACAACTTCATTTGAAAGTTAATAAACCGATTCCATGCAAATATTATTAAATAGATGTGAACAAGGAAGTCATTTGATTTAATAGTACATGCTAGTATTCCCTTTTTTTCTTTTTTTTTTTTTTTTTTGGTTATTTTTGAACTCTCAATTTCCAGGTGCAAATGGAACATTTGTCAACTGTCAAACATTTTTGACCACCAAAGCAGGCTTTGCTCATGTTGTGGAACCTCATTTTAGACTGATACTGTGCTTAAATAAAAGCCTGTATGGTCACACGACATGTTTAAGAATTTGTTAATTTACTGATCTTCCTCAGAATCGCCAGATGTACTCCATATGTTAACAGCAGCATCATAAACAAAATCAATATGTTTCCGGCTTGGTTTTGTTTCACTATTTTCTGTTTTGTTCCGGTAATATTCCAAATACCAGAGAACAGAAGCCACATGTGCGCAACATCCCACGGTACGAGCTCCACTTCTGCATCCACAATACCATCCAGTGATTGGGTTCAGTCCTTGTGTATATTCAACCCACATGTTAGATGTTTTATTAGACGTGTGGTGAGAGCGTATCTGTGCTTTGAGAACACCATCTTCTTCTTTGTGTGCCATTATCTCATATGATCCATTGTCATCAAAATGTTCATCTGTGTAGGATTTGGCTTGTTTCAGCTGGTAAATACCCAGTTTCAAATCCCTGAGTTCATCCTCAGTCATCTCTTGGAAATTCTCAAGTTTCTCATCATCGATCTTTTTCCAAATAACCCGTTTTTTATCCCAGCCATTTTTTGTCGCGCCTGCTATTAGCATGGCGCGATATAGGCGCCCGGTTTTCTGTCCGTTTGTTCGTCCGTTCGTCAAGGCGTCAACATTTGCGACCACCCTAGCGTTCACCCTAATGGTCAAGTTTATTTCTCAAGAACTATAAGAGCTTCATTAATGATACTTGGTACAAACTTGTATCTGGGGATGGTTACTTAAATGCAAGCATCCATATTTAACCTTGACCTATATTTCATGGTTCACTGACTTTGTAAAATATTGCGACCACCCTAGCATTCACCCTAATGGTCAAGTTTATTTCTCAAGATTTATAAGAGCTTCATTAACGATATTTGGTGCAAACTTGAATCTGGGGATGGGAACTTAAATGCAAGCATTCGTATTTGACCTTGACCTAAATTTCATGGTTCACTGACTTTGTAAAATATTGTGACCACCCTAGCATTCACCGTAATGGTTCATTTCTCAAGAATTATTAGACCTTCATTAATGACACTTAGTACAAGCTTGCATTTGAGAATGGGATCTTTTGAGCAAGCATCTATGTTTGACCTTGACCTACTTATCATGGTTCGATGACTTTGCGCCCCCACAGGCGCGACATAGCCTTCGGTGGAATTCTTGTTACAACCTTATCCTGCAGCTTATTTGGAGTTTTTGCTAGGGCCATCATTCTTCTAGCAATTACTTTGCCCGAATCTTTGCTTGTTACCAAAGGTGGTCTAAATGCATTGCACAATGAGCAAACAATCCTTACATAGTCGCCAACGTACGGTATTTGACTATTGGGCATTGTGTTGCTAAGGGCTTTCCACTTTTTAACTCTCCCATTAGCTGATTCGACAACCCATCTCACCTTTGTAACTAGCCTTGACTCATATGCCTCTTCATTCGTATGTTGCTTCTGAGATTTGTTTAGGAAGTGAGGCATATGAGAATTGATTCCATAATCCTTTAGTATATCTATAGCATCCCTGAAGCCGCGGTCTACAACGAGAACATCATCTTCTTCAAACCAGTCAGCAATATTTTCTGCATTAGTCTTTAACATGTGTTCGGTAATCTTAGCATCTGTGATTTTCCCATCTGCAAGATATGGTTCCATCACAGTCAAAATGTAACCATCAGTGGCCACAAGCATCATAGGTTTCAGCAAAGGCTGTCCTTTATGTACGGAATAAGATCTTCTCTGAAATGAGTAGTTTCCACTCTTCTCAATATATATGTATGTTCCATCAGCCACTGCGATTGCAACATCAGAATTTGAATCCCCAAATAGGACATTTGCAAAAGTTGATGTATGATTCAGGGATGTTAGAGTAATACTAAAGGGTTATGAAATCAATTCTCATATGCTTCACTTCCTAACCAAATCTCAGAAGCAATATACGACTGAAGAAGCGAATGATTCAAGGCTAGGTACAAAGTGAGATAGGTTGTCGAATCAGCTAATGGGAGAATTACAAAGTGGAAGGCCTTAGCAACAAAATATCCAATAGTAAAATACCATATGTTGGCGACTATGTAAGAATTGTTTGCTTGTTTTGCAATGTGTTTAGACCACAAGGACTGAACCCAATCACTGGATGGTACTGTTGTGCTCATGTGCTTGCTAGCATGCACTATTAAATCAAATGACTTCTTTGTCCACATCTATTTAATTATATTTGCAAGGAATCGGTTTATTCACTTCCAAATGAAGTTGTGAGTACTACAAACTGATAAATGTACTCTGATTTAAAAAATGGGTGAAATCCAATTTCAGGGGCAGGTAACTCTTAAGTTTTTTGAACTAACAAAAATTCTGACATATACCTAGAATGACTATTACATCAACATTATATTTATGAAAGATCTTTGAAATAAGTTGAAAACTGTAAAGGTGTTGTGGTTTTTCGTAAAGTTGGGGAATAAAAATTACTGATATTTGGGTACAACTTACAAGCGCGTATAAACTCTTCTCTTGTTTGATATTTATAAGACTGTTATCACCAGCTGTTATGCCTAAAAGGGTAGTAAGCATACGGCAAACATCGCCTCCAGTCATGCACTTTGAACAAAAATAATAGCATTTTTGTTGGTATACCCTTGATGGGGTGACATTACCCCACCCACTTTAATAGTGTATACAGCAAAAACCAGTGGACCAAAGAGTCTAAAAATTCACCATTAGACAGCCAATATGTACCAATTTGAAGCTACAAAGTTTAAAGGAAATCGGTTGTGGCCATGAAAACAGCCTTATAGAGACTGCTCCTTTAGTTTCTCCTGCTGAAGGTGAACTCAAGCCTTAGAAAACGAGTGGTTTTTCGAGGTGTTTGTTGCCTTTTATTTATTACTGCGCTTTGCTACCAGTTCAACGTATTAACATGCACAAACAATAAACATATATGGTTATATGTGTTATGGATATTTTGCTTGTCAATGCAGCACTAGCGAGAAATCACCACGGAAAAGGTCGAAAATGGTTGGTTACGCATTAGATCTATAGAAATGATAACAAAACTTGCAACTATAAAGCGGATCTGTTTTCATCTCCACGGCCCCAGAATCACCCGCACCTTGTTCTACGGAACCATTTTTAGCCAACCTGATAAGCAGTGCGCTATTGATTCGATAATGACATAGTATTTTATGGAAACATTTTCAGTCTCCAGAATCATAGTACCGAATGATTTTCACGGACTTTTACGCTGTGTTTGTTTTATCAATGGTCCGGTAATTGCCTGAAATGAAATTAAACAGGTTTTGGAGTTTTAATTTCTGCGAAGAACTCCTCATCTGCCAAAATTTGCTGGTTAAGCATTAGATCGTCTGGTTAAGCATTCGATAACCAGAGGAGAAAATCAAACCAGTTGCTGCCTAAGTAAATGCCAGCAGCTTACTACAATAAAAGGTGGTCTACATATGATTTCTAAATTATGTTAAAATCACCAGAGAAAGAAAGCCGTGATGAAAAATACTTTTCTGGACAAGACCATTAAATGTCTGGGTATCATGCTTATCTGACCGAATGACGCACAGATTCATAAATAAGAGGTCATTACTTGCTTTTGTAGAAAACAAAATGGCCAGCTTACGCTTTTTAATAGCGATTAAATCTATATCGTGTTTCTATGGTCAAGCATTAGAGAGCCAGGTTGAACATAAGACACCCATGATTATAAACTTGGTGCTTATAAAAAATAGAAGGCAATCCAAAATGCGATACATACAATCAGTGACAAACAATAACATAAATAAACCGCCAAAGAAGAACCGCCTTGTAACAGTCAGTGAAAAGAATTCCACTGGGAATTGTTTGTCAATCGACCCAAAGGTGCTCAGAAGAAAAGCTGTTCTTAAGTGCACGTGAATATCACTGACTTGTCGGGAAAACTATTAGAATGAAAATAGTCGCAGTGAGGTCAGACTGTTGTGAAAAACTAAAGATGGTTATCTTGGAAACATAGGATGGGCTTGGCAAAGAGTGTAGACCCTGATCAGACGCTGCAGAATCCGGCGTCTGGTGAAGATCTACACTATTTGATTGGACACTGGAATTTAAGAGATTAATGAAACAGTTTAAGACTATTTCTCCTACCTACACTCGGAGGCAATAGACCCACCAGTCCTTTGTTGTTTTTTTTTAAATCACATTATATTTTGTGCAGAAATGAGAAAAATATCACAATTTTTCATCTTAAAATTTTCGTTTTTTGGCGATAAAGGTTACATTGTATTTGTATAGGCGTGTTTTCGTAATGATTATTCAAAGAAACAAAATGATGTGGAGAAAACAAATGTCTACAACCTTTTTAGTACTAAATACAATATTATCAACAGTCGGTCGATAGTGAACAAAAAACTGGACGTTTGGCTTAATGTAAACTGCCTAATCACTGCCTAGATACATCCGTGAGAAAATATTGCTCCATATTCAAAACGGTTTCAAAAGTTCCTCATATCTAAACATGATACTGCAGATGGAAGAAAACATTATAACTTGTATGTACTATCAATTTATTATATCTATATTTTTTCCTCATATCTAAAAATGACACTGCCGATGAAACAAAATGTTATAGCGTGTATGTTTTATTAAGAAGGAAGATTAGATCATGGAAGATTAGCTGAGGGCCTCGTGGAAGATTAGCTATTACATGTATTTTTGTATGTGCTAAATGTTGCTACCCTCACTAAATAAAGTCCTTACTTACTTACTGACTGACTAACTGACTTACTTACTTACTTCTCTCAATTTATTTAATGAACGCACCTGTCCTCCTGTTTACTCAAAATTTATAAATTTTACAAATGGATTCTAGTTCGTCTTGATTCAAATGATTAAGAATACATGGTGTGTCATTCTTGCGCTGTTTGTATTAATAAGAAGTTGGTTTTAGACAATATCTTTATCTTATCGTTTTGACAGTTAGCATAGAACTCACGGGATCTCCGATCTGGGTTATCGATCATGATACAGACATATATTTTGGGGGCATGCGCAGTCTATTTGCTTTGCAGAGGCGAGCTAAAACAAATACGCCTTTCTTTTGTGTTACTATGCCTTTTTTCGCATTACTACGCCTTTTGATTCTCGTAAAAACGCCTTTGATTCGCATCACTGCGCCTTTCTTTTGCGTTACTACGTCTTTCTTTTGCATTAGTATGCACTTTTTCGCGTTACTACGCCTTGTTTTTGCGTTACTACGCCTTTTTTTTGCGTAGCTTCGCCTTCTGATTGGCGTTACTGCGTCTTTTGTTTTGCGTTTCTGCGCCTTTGTTGCGTTATTACGTCTTTTGTGTCGCGTTACTACGCCTTTACGGTATTTTATTTTCAACTACATAAGCCAAATAGGCTTTCGTATCTGCAGTGTTTACGATCTTACCCTTAGCCTTTCACGCCTGAGTTTCTTAAACGGGTTCTCTCCATTTTTTTTATTTTGGGCAATTCTTGTTAATAGGGGATTTAGTCAAATTCATTTACAGGATGGCGAACAGCTTTGATTCTCGGATGAGACGGTTCATTAATGGCCGTCCCATCCGGATATAGATTTAATCGCCATTACAAAGCGTAAGCTGGCCATTTTGTTTTCTACAAAAGCAAGTAATGACCTCTTATTTATGAATCGGCGCGTCATTCGGTCAGATAAGCATGATACCCAGACATTTAATGGTCTTGTCCAGAAAAGTATTTTTCATCACAGCTTTCTTTCTCTGGTGATTTTAACACAATTTAGAAATCATATGTAGACCACCTTTTATTGTAGTAAGCTGCTGGCATTTACTTAGGCAGCAACTGGTTTGATTTTCTCCTCTGGTTATCGAATGCTCAACCAGACGATCTAATGCTTAACCAGCAAATTTTGGCAGATGAGGAGTTCTTCGCAGAAATTAAAACTCCAAAACCTGTTTTATTTCATTTCAGTCAATTACCGGACCATTGATAAAACAAACACAGCGTAAAAGTCCGTGAAAATCATTCGGTACTATGATTCTGGAGACTGAAAATGTTTCCATAAGATACTATGTCATTATCGAATCAATAGCGCACTGCTTATCAGGTTGGCTAAAAATGGTTCCGTAGAACAAGGTGCGGGTGATTCTGGGGCCGTGGAGATGAAAACAGATCCACTTTATAGTTGCAAGTTTTGTTATCATTTCTATAGATCTAATGCGTAACCAACCATTTTCGACCTTTTCCGTGGTGATTTCTCGCTAGTGCTGCATTGACAAGCAAAATATCCACAACACATATAACCATATATGTTTATTGTGTGTGCATGTTAATACGCTGAACTTGTAGCAAAGCGCAGTAATAAATAAAAGGCAACAAACACCTCAAAAAACCACTCGTTTTCTAAGGCTTGAGTTCACCTTCAGCAGGAGAAACTAAATTTAGCCAAAATGTGTGAAGTACGGGATTTGGTATTTACTCCAAAGATGCCGATATCAATGGGCTCCTGAATGTAATTCCCCGTTTTTTAAATAACTTCCTCGTAAAAATTATATAACTTATGAAACATAGAAACTGCACAGTTTCTTTACCTTTTTTAGCGATCTAATTCCTAACCGGATGTCGCTCTAATTGCTTCACGTTCTTAACCAATGGTTACGCATTCTATCGTTCCGTAGGCGTGTTTAAAATGACGCAAAAGAAAAAAAAATGTTTTTGCTTCATTTTCCTTGTCAGGGTTGTCAGGGTCGTTTGACCCTGTACTTTCTGCATTTTAATTTAACAGTGTTAAATTAAAATGCAGAAAAGAAAGTACAAACGCATTTGGATATACCTATATATGGACCCTCCAGTACTGGCAGTGCTTTGATTCCTGTGTCACTCGGAGACAATCAAACCTCCAGTATTGACAGTGCTTTCATTCCATTCTACACTCAAAGACAAGCAAACCTCCAGTACTGACATGCTTTCATTCCATTCTACACTCAAAGACAAGCAAACCTCCAGTACTGGCAGTGCTTTCATTCCATTCTACACTCAAAGACAAGCAAACCTCCAGTACTGACAGTGCTTTCATTCCATTCTACACTCAAAGACAAGCAAACCTCCAGTACTGGCAGTGCTTTGATTCCAGCCTATACTCAGAGACAATCACATCTTCAGTATTGGCAGTGCTTTGATTCCAACCACAATCAGAGACACTCAACCCTCCAGTATTGGCAGTGCTTTGATTCCAGCCTACATTCAGATACAATCAACTCCTCAGTATTGGCAGTGCTTTGATTCCAGCCTACATTCAGATACAATCAACTCCTCAGTATTGGCAGTGCTTTGATTCCATTCTACACTCAAAGACAATCAACCCTCCAGTATTGGCAGTGCTTTGATTCCAACCACAATCAGAGACACTCAACCCTCCAGTATTGGCAGTGATTTGATTCCAGCCTACATTCAGATACAATCAACTCCTCAGTATTGGCAGTGCTTTGATTCCAGCCTACATTCAGAGACACTCAACCCTCCAGTATTGGCAGTGATTTGATTCCAGCCCATATTCAGAGAAATCAACCCTCCAGTATTGACAGTGCTTTGATTCCAGCCCACATTCAGAGACACTCAACCCTTCAGTATTGACAGTACTTAGAGAAAATCAACCCTCCGATATTGGCGGTGTTTTGATTCAAACCTACACTTAGAGACAATCAACCCTCCAGTATTGGTAGTGCCTTGATTCCAGCCTACATTCAGAGACACTCAACCCTCCAGTATTGGCAGTACTTTGATTCCGGCCTACACTCCTCCGGTATTGGTAGTCTTTTGATTCAAGCTTACACTTTGAAACAATCGACCGACCAGTACAAGGAGTGTTTTGATTCCATTCTACATTCATAGACAATCAACCTCCTGTACTGGCAGTGCTTTGATTCCCGCCAACACTCAGAGATATATTGAACCCTCCAGTACTTGTAGTTCTTTGATTCCAACGTATACTCAGAGACAACCAACCCTCGTGCCGTGCTAGGATTCCAGCCTACATTCAGAGACAATCAGCCCTTAAGTATTGGCAGTACTTTGATCCCAGCCTACACTCCGAGACAGTCAACCCGGTAGTACTGGCAGTGCTTTGATTACAACAATCAGCCCTCCAGTACTGGTAGTGCTTTGATTCCGGCCTATTCTAAGAGACAACCATCCAATATTTGCAGTACTTTGATTCCAGTCTACATTCAGAAACAATCGGCCCTCAAGTACTGGCAGTGTTTCGATTCCAGCATACACTCAGAGACAATCAATCCTCTAGTACTGGCAGTGTTTTTATTCCCGCATACACTCAGGGATAATCAACCCTCCAGTACGGCAGTACTTTGTTTCTAGCCTACACTCAGAGACAATCAACCCTCCAGTACTGGCAGTGATTTGATTCCAGCATACACACAGAGACAATCAACCCTCCAATACTGGCAATGTTTTTATTCCAGCATACATTCAGAGATAATCAACCGTCCTGTGCTGGAAGTGCTTAGATTCCAGCATACCCTCAGAGACAATCAACCCTCCAATATTGGCAGTGCTTTGATTCCAACATACACACAGAGACAATAGACACTCTAGTACTGGAGGTGTTTTTAATACGAGCATACACTCAGAGACAATCAACCTTCCAGTATTGGCAGTGTTTTGATTCTAGCCTATACTCAGAGACAATCAGCGCTCCAGTATTGGCAGTGTTTTTATTCCAGCATACACTCAGAGACAATCGACCCTCCAGTGTTGGCAGTGTTTTGATTCTAGCTTACACACAGAGACAATCAACCCTCCAGTATTGGCAGTACTTTGGTTCCAGCCTACATTCAGAGACATTCAACCCTCCAGTATTGGAAGTGTTTTGATTCCAGCCTACCCACAGAGACAATCAACCCACCGGTACTGGCAGTGCTTTGTTTTCAGCCTACACACAGCGATAATCAACCCAGCAGTACTGGCAGTGTTTTGTTATCAGCCTACCCTCAGAGACAATGAACCCTCCAGTACTGGCAGTGCTTTGTTTTCAGCCTACCCACAGAGACAATCAACCCTCCAGTATTGGCAGTGCTTTGTTATCAGCCTACCCACAGAGACAATCAACCTTCCAGTACTGACAGTGTTTTGTTTTCACCCTACCCTCCTCCAGTATTGGCAGTGCTTTGTTATCAGCCTACCCACAGAGACAATCAACCTTCCAGTACTGACAGTGCTTTGTTTTCAGCCTACCCTCCTCCAGTATTGGCAGTGCTTTGTTATCAGCCTACCCACAGAGACAATCAACCTTCCAGTACTGACAGTGCTTTGTTTTCAGCCTACCCACAGAGACAATCAACCCACCAGTACTGACAGTGCTTTGTTATCAGCCTACCCACAGAGACAATCAACCCTCCAGTACTGACAGTGCTTTGTTTTCAGCCTACCCACAGAGACAATCAACCTTCCAGTACTGACAGTGCTTTGTTTTCAGCCTACCCACAGAGACAATCAACCCTCCCGTACTGACAGTGCTTTGTTTTCAGCCTACCCACAGAGACAATCAACCCTCCAGTACTGACAGTGCTTTGTTTTCAGCCTACCCACAGAGACAATCAACCCTCCAGTACTGACAGTGCTTTGTTTTCAGCCTACCCACAGAGACAATCAACCCACCAGTACTGACAGTGCTTTGTTTTCACCCTACCCTCCTCCAGTATTGGCAGTGCTTTGTTTTCAGCCTACCCTCACAGACAATCAACCCTCCAGTACTGACAGAGCTTTGTTTTCACCCTACCCTCCTCCAGTATTGGCAGTGCTTTGTTATCAGCCTACCCACAGAGACAATCAACCCTCCAGTACTGGCAGTGCTTTGTTTTCAGCCTACCCACAGAGACAATCAACCCTCCAGTACTGGCAGTGCTTTGTTTTCAGCCTACCCACAGAGACAATCAACCCACCAGTACTGACAGTGTTTTGTTTTCAGCCTACCCACAGAGACAATCAACCCTCCAGTACTGGCAGTGCTTTGTTATCAGCCTACCCACAGAGACAATCAACCCTCCAGTACTGACAGTGCTTTGTTTTCAGTCTACCCACAGAGACAATCAACCCACCAGTACTGACAGTGCTTTGTTATCAGCCTACCCACAGAGACAATCAACCCACCAGTACTGACAGTGCTTTGTTTTCAGCCTACCCACAGAGACAATCAACCCACCAGTATTGGCAGTGCTTTGTTATCAGCCTACCCACAGAGACAATCAAACCTCCAGTACTGACAGTGTTTTGTTACCAGCATACCCACAGAGACAATCAACCCTCCAGTACTGACAGTGCTTTGTTATCAGCCTACCCACAGAGACAATCAACCCACCAGTATTGGCAGTGCTTTGTTTTCAGCCTACCCACAGAGACAATCAAACCTCCAGTACTGACAGTGCTTTGTTATCAGCCTACCCACAGAGACAATCAACCCTCCAGTACTGGCAGTGCTTTGTTATCAGCCTACCCACAGAGACAATCAAACCTCCAGTACTGACAGTGTTTTGTTACCAGCATACCCACAGAGACAATCAACCCACCAGTATTGGCAGTGCTTTGTTATCAGCCTACCCACAGAGACAATCAAACCTCCAGTACTGACAGTGTTTTGTTACCAGCCTACCCACAGAGACAATCAACCCTCCAGTACTGACAGTGCTTTGTTATCAGCCTACCCACAGAGACAATCAACCCACCAGTATTGGCAGTGCTTTGTTATCAGCCTACCCACAGAGACAATCAAACCTCCAGTACTGACAGTGCTTTGTTATCAGCCTACCCACAGAGACAATCAACCCTCCAGTACTGGCAGTGCTTTGTTATCAGCCTACCCACAGAGACAATCAAACCTCCAGTACTGACAGTGCTTTGTTTTCAGCCTACCCACAGAGACAATCAACCCTCCAGTACTGGCAGTGCTTTGTTATCAGCCTACCCACAGAGACAATCAACCCACCAGTACTGACAGTGCTTTGTTATCAGCCTACCCACAGAGACAATCAACCCACCAGTACTGACAGTGCTTTGTTTTCACCCTACCCTCCTCCAGTATTGGCAGTGCTTTGTTACCAGCCCACACAGAGACAATCAAACCTCCAGTACTGGCAGTGCTTTGTTTATAGCCTACTCTCAGAGAAAATCAAACCTCCAGTACTGGTAGTGTTTTGATTGCAGCCCACCCAGAGACAATCAAACCTCCAGTACTGGCAGTGCTTTGTTTTCAGCCTACTCTCAGAGAAAATCAAACCTCCAGTACTGGTAGTGTTTTGATTGCAGCCCACCCAGAGATAATCAAACCTCCAGTACTGGCAGGACTTTGTTTTCAGCCTACACTCAGAGACAATCGACTCTCCAGTGCTGTCAATGTTGTACGTTTTCAGCAAGAAATTGGTTACACACATGATACCTGTCATATCTAATATTTCAGGCCTTGTAAAACACCATAAAGAAGAATTAATTTTGATCTATGGAATGAAAAACTTAAATGAGGTCAAAAGAATATAGCTGAAATCTTCTGGTCTATACCTTTCATTCCTATTGCGAAGAAACTAGTATAAGAAATTGTGAAGGTAGTCTCACCCACTCAGAATTGCTATGCAAATAACCGTACTTCTTTGATGTCTTGCTGTAGACTAAAATATTTTTGGTGGATTGAATCGACCCAAAGTTACTTATGTGAATTACATTGCTTATGTTCACGTGACTATCACTGACTTATAAAGCTAAACCGAGCAAATAGGGTTTGTGCGAAATCAAGGTGACGGGTTCAAAGCCGCGCTGTGCGGTGTAAAGAGGGATGCTGGGTGTATACTCGAATGGAAATAGGTTTATCATATGACGTCGCCTCTGAGAATGTAATACGCCATGTAATTAATTCGATAATCCACTGGATTAAATATGCAAATTATTTAGATACGCTCGGGTTTACAAATGGCGGAATATTGACATTGATGTAATAAAAATCGTGTTTAAAATGCGTTTAAAATGTCACATGATAAATAGAATCTTGCATTCATGTTCACGTATTATTGAATTTATTAAACTCGTTGAGGAAAAGGGATAAAATCCTCGGCTTTGCTCCGCAAAGCCTCGCATTTTATCCCTTTTCCTCAACTCGTTTAATAAATAGAATAATACACGAACACTCATGTAAGATTCTCTATTTATTTTAAGTGTGCTTAATATTGAACTGGTAAAACCATATATGCCTAGGATACCAATAGTTACATTGACAAACATTGTAAACCTAGATTGGACGCCACAGAACGTGGTGTCTGACCTGAGCCTTCATTCTTTGCTGCAAGCGCAGAAAACTAAGGCCCCCGTTCAGGACAAACTCAGAGACAGTCAACTACCCAGTGCTGCCAGTGCTTTGAGTTTACTGGACTTGACTAATCCACAAAATTACGAAGTGAGCATGAAATAAAATCTTATTACTATTAAAATACTTGGCGCTTTAAGGGGAATGGGAACACCTTCAGGGGAGCAACTCCTGTAAAAGTATTTTTGTCTCCCATGACAATAAGGGTCAACTCTTAAAGGAAAGAGTTTGCTCCTGAGGAGCAAATTCTTTCCTTTAAGAGTAGACCCCATTTTCAATTGGACAGGGCTTACAGAAAAGGGAACAGGAAGTCCCGAATGGTGTCTCCGTTTGAAAAATGGTTGGTTCAATTAAACAGCTTGAACACCAAGGGCTCATCAAACTCACTCCTGAGTTCCTAGAGAATTCATCCACAGACCAGATTTTCATATATCTAGGATTTTTTTTTTTAGTTAGGCTTAATTCATCTTGAAAAAGTATGTTTTATTTCCTTTGTGTTGAGGTTTACGTCCCCATGAACAATATTTAGGTCATTTTGGACACGCTGCTTTTGTGGGACTTTAACCCGATGAAATGAAATCCCAGCCCTACCGTTCAAAGAAACCACTAAGGTTTAAGGAGCGGTCCGATTCGCACCATATTCCCTGGGCAGGCTAGCTTAGACCTTCAAAGCGTTTTACCAGTACTCAAGTTCGGTCGGTTTCAGTTCTGCGCGAAAGCACAATGCAGCCGAATATATTTCTCCAAGCGCCGATGCATGGGCGTTGGGGCTGAAAAGATATGTTATGTGAACTCATTAGATTCGCCTCATATGAGGCGGTTCTAACGAGCATCGACGTTCTTTTTTCTTTTCTTTTTTTTTCTGAGCAGAAATAAGGAAACTATAAAGAAATTCTTCTGAAAAAAAAATGGCAGTAGGCGCCATTTTATCAAATGACGTGGCGTCTGAGAATGTAATAACGCCATGTAATAAATTCGATAATCCACTGGTGGATATGCAAATTGGATAGATACGCCCCGTAACGTTACACGTACTCGTCCAGAACGACGACGCGTTTACTTATGGCGGAATATTGACATTTTTGTAAAACAATCGTCAATAAAATGCGTTTTATTTTTAAATGTCATATGATGATAGAATCTTGCATTCGTGCCCATGTATTATTGAATTTATTAAACGAGTTGGGGAAAAGGGATAAAACGCTCGGCAAAGCCTCGCATTTTATCCCTTTTCCTCAACTCGTTCAATAAGTTCAATAATACATGATCACTCATGTAAGATTCTCTATGTAGCACATAGATGTATTTATGACGGTATTGACCCAGATAAGACCAATACAAACAGAGCGCTCGCTGATTAAGGGGAATGGGAACACCTAGCACATTTTCCCCGTCATTTTGCAAAGGGAGACAACTTTCGGGACTTCCTGTTCGCTTTTCTATAAGCCCTGTCCCACGGAAAAAGATGTATACGCTTAAAGGAAGGAGTTTGCTCCTCAGGAGCAATTTTTTTCCTTTAAGAGTTGACCCTCTATTTTCATGGGGGACAAAATACTTTTGCATGAGTTGCCTCCCCTGAAGGTGTTCTCATTACAAATAAATTGAGTGTTCGTTTATGTTGAGGTTTTACGTCCCCGTCAACACTATTTATGTCGTTTTGGAGACCTTGCTTCCGGTTTTGTGGGAGTGTAACCCGACATTAACCCTTATCTTGCTGTTCACGACATCCCCTATGCCCCCGCCCATAGGGGCTTGAAGAAATATATGGGCGGCATGATGCTTCGACGCAGAGCTGAATCTGGCCCGCACACTAGTACTGATAAACCGCTTAGAGTATCTTAGCCTGTCCAGGAACCGCGGTGCGAGGCGGACCGTCCATGCTAATAAACCCTATTGGTTTCATTGGGCGACAGGGCTTGAGAAGTCATTTCATCTCATTGTCGGGTAAAAGTCCAACAAAATTGGAAGCAACGTCTTCAAAATGACCATTACAGTGTTGACGGGGACGTTAAACCTCAAATCAAATTAAACATCCCCTATCTTTGCAAACAGTGTAGATCCAGATCAGATGGCTTCTGAAGAAGCCATCTGATCAGGATCTACACTGTTTGGCAGTTTATGAATTTGTAGCAATAAATTACATCAAGTAATTTTATTGGTTGATAGACAGAAATGGGTGTGGCTTAAATGAATATTCAGCAAGATAAGGGTTAAGATGAAATGACAGCCCTTCAGTCAAAAAAACGGCTTGAGTGTTAGGAACGGTCCTGCACCTGAACTCATCCTTCAGCACCACTCATTTCTGGGCAGGCTTAGAACTTTTATGCGGTTTACCAGTACTCAAGTTCCGTCGGTTTCTCAGCTCTGCGGGGAAGCACCATGCAGCGCAATCTGTTTCTCCAAGCCCCGATGGGCGGGTTGTGACTAACTGATTACTTAGAATCGATTAAATTGATTACTTTTGTTTGTTTGTTTGATTTGAGGTTTAACGTCCCTGTCAACACTGTAAATGTCATTTTGGAGACGTTGCTTCCAATTTTGTGGGACTTTTACCCGACATTGAGATGAAATGCCATCTCAAGCCCTGTCGCCCAACAAAACCAATAGGGTTTATTAGCATGGACGGTCCGCCTCGCACCGCGGTTCCTGGACAGGCTTAGATCCTCTAAGCGGTTTACCAGTACTAGTGTGCGGGCCGGATTCAGCTCTGCGTGGAAGCATCATGCAGCCCATATATTTCATCAAGCCCCTATAGGCGGGGGCGGGAATCATTATATAGACCGCATGAATTTGATAAATCACTGCCGTCGTTATATTATTTGTTTGTTTGTCGAGTTTAACTGGCCAATTAACATTAATTTGGTCAAATCGTGACCGGTCTAGACGAATTCTATAAACTCTTGCGCTTTCGTCCCTATTCCTCTTATATACTGCAAGATGGCTTCTTTAAAAAGAATCCAAAGGAAAGGTCCTCTGCTTTCTAGTCAGCAGAATAAAAAGAGCATTATCGCAAAAATTGCGTTATGTTCCTGATCAAACCCTAACATTTCACATCAATACCTGTGTCTTCTTCGGTAGCTGGGGTGGAAGAAATCATTTCTCTGATTCAACGGCCCAAACTTTAGCCCCGCCCATCGGGGCTTGAAGAAATAGATGGGCTGCATGATGCTTCCACGCAGAGCTGAAACCGACCCGCACACAAGTACTGGTTAACCGCTTAGAGGATAAAAGCCTGCCCAGGCAAAGCGGCGTGAGTCGGGACCGCCCATGCTTATAAACCCTATTGGTTTCATTGGGCGGCAGGGCTTGAGAAGTCATTTCATCTCAATGTCGGATAAAAGTCCCACAATATTGGAAGCAATCTCTCCAAAATGACCTATACAGTGTTGACGGGGACATAAAACCTCAAATCAAACAAACAAATCAACGGCCCAAACGGCGATGCTGCAACATATTGTTGAGCATGGAGAAGTCAAGATCATTCACTGCATCCGGGCTTTTTCTCCAAATGTCTTGACACTGTATTGTCTCTGGATCCAGCCTGGGCAGGACGAATGTGAGAGGTTGACTCTGTGCGCCTCTCCCTCACCATAATCCAATTCACAGTGTATATCTTAATCATATACACACAGTCAAAGCAAGCACACATATGCAAGCCATACAAAAAGCAGTAGTTGCGGATTTGCACACAGGCGGCGCGTTTCTAAAGAATGAAGTTTTGTAAATTCGACAGCCGAAATGAGTGACTGAGCAGGTCTTTTAAGAATGACACAGCTCACCACCTTAGCATGGGGGCAGGGGCTAGAAAAGGTGCCCCGAACAATTGTGGTCGAGCAAGAAAGAAGAGAATAAAGGTAATGCCTTTGACAATCGGCGCATGGAGTGTACGCATCTTAATGGTGGGGCAGGGGTGCAGACAGACCACAACTCTATTTGGTAAACAGCTCTAGTTATCGGAGCGTGATAGTGGTTAGTGCACTTGCCTCTGATGCTAGAGGCCCCCGGTTCGATCCCCGGCAGCGGTGATAAAATTTCGGCGACCGAACATGCTCCATTTGCATCATTTGCAGGGATGAATGTCATTAAGTGTGCGTGAAGAGCATGAACTGCTGATCACATACACAGTCTTCCATCTGTCAACTCGCAACAAGATGTCATTGCTGCATCCTCGCTCCAAACACTGGCATCTCATTGATAAGGTCGTATTATGAAGGAAGAACATACAAGATTTCAGAGTGACAGAGACTATGTGTGGTGCAGACTGCTAGGCAGATCACATGCTTATTTTTACCAAACTCTCCTTGCGCATTCAGCTCGTACGGCGACCACAAGCAAGAAAGTGCCCAAGAGACTGGATGTCTCCAAGCTGAAACAATACAACAAAAGGCAAGCCTTCACCAATGATATCTGTAACCGATTAGATGCAATGAAACTCAGTTCAGATGATCCAGAGGAGAACTCGACTGTCTTCATGGACACCGTTCACTCTTCAGCAATGGATTCCCAAAGACCAGTATCTCGTAAACACCAATACGGTTTAACGAGCATGACGAAGAAATCCAAGGACTCCTCGAAGAGAAACACCAAAACACAAGGCATAACTCCGTAATAACAGTTATCCATTAAGGAGGTACAAGACAGTAGAGATATTAAAGACTGGGCAATACTACTCTACAATTTGCTAATTGCAGTCACAGTCGATGTGAGGAAACAATGTGAACCAGTCGAAAATCACAGGGATTGCAGAGTGCCCCCGCCCAATGGGGCATTGAGAAATAGATTGGGATGCACAGTGCTTCCGCGCAGAGCTGAAACCGACCGAACTTGGTAAGCAACTTAGGTCTAAGCCTGCCCAGGCAAAGTGATGCGAGTCGGACTGCTCCTTAAACCCTAGCGGTAGGGCGGTAGGGCTTGAGATGTCATTTCATCTAAATATCGGGTAAAAGTCCCTCAAAATGATCTTAATAGTGTTAACGGGGACGTAAAACCTCAACTAAAAACACAAAAAAAACAAGAGGGCCCAGAGGGCCATGATTCGCTCACCTCAGTGTCCCTGTCTCTAGTACATTTTATTTTCAGCTCTGGTGGCCATCTTGTTCGTCAGAGTCGAACAATTTTAGATATTTTGGTAGGGAGTCACCTAGACAACATTCTTATGAAGTTTGAATCAAATTTGCTCAAGGGTTTAGGAAGAGTTCGCGTTTGAAGCAAATTTACAATGTTTTCCTTTTTTAGCTCTGGTGGCCATATTGCTCATCAGAGCGTGATTGTTTTAGCTATTTTCGGTAGAGGGCCATCTATATTCCTACGAAGTTTGAATGAAATTGGCACAAGGGTACCGGAGGAATTGTCGTTTGAAGATAGTTTTTTTTCGTTTTAGCACTGGCGACCATCTTGTTTGTCAGAGTGAAAAGAGTTTAGCTATTTTGATAGGGAGTCTCCATGTCACCCAAATGACAACCAAGGAAACATTCCAATGAAGTTTGAATCCAATTGGCCCAAGAGATTAGGTGAAGTTTGCGTTTGAAGCAAATTTACGCTATTTTCTCTATTTTTAGCTGCCATTCTACTCATCCGAGCAAAGACCGTTTAAGCTATTACAGTAGAAGGTCATCCAAGCATTATCCTGTGAAGTTGTCGTTTCAAGATTTTTTTTCTATTTTTAGCTCTGGCGCCCATCTTGTTTGTCAGAGCGGAACGATTTTAGCTATTTTGATATGGAATCGTCTACGAAACATTCCTGTGAAGTTTGTATCAAATTGGCCCAAGGGTTTAGGAGGCGTTTGCGTTTGAAGCAAATTTACGATGTTTTTCTATTTTTAGCTATGGCGGCCATTTTACTCATCAGAGCAGAGCTGTTTTAGCTATTTTGGTAGGTCACCTAAGCAACATTCCCATGAAGTTTGAATGAAATTGGCCCATGTGTTCAGGAGAAGTCTTTTCAAGTTTTTTTTTCTATTTTTAGCTCTGGCGGCCATCTTATTCATCAGAGCAGAACAATTTTAGCTATTTTGGAAGGGAATCACATATGCAACA
Organism: Lucinisca nassula; assembly: GCA_963580285.1. NCBI lineage: Eukaryota > Metazoa > Mollusca > Bivalvia > Lucinida > Lucinidae > Lucinisca > Lucinisca nassula. Next base: position 63,102,303 of record OY757025.1, read on the forward strand.
TTCCTGTGAAGTTTAAATCAAACTGGCCCAAGGGTTCAGGAGGAGTTCGCGTTTAAAGCAAATTTACGATGTTTTCCATTTTCTTTTTTTCCGGCGGCCATTTTGTTAATCGGAGCAGAACCATTTTAGCTATTTTGGTAGCGGGTCACCTGAGCAACATTCCTACAGGAGGAGTTATCGTTCAAAGATTGTTGCCTTTTTTAACTTTGGTGGCCATCTTGTTAGTCAGAGCGGAACGGTTTTAGCTATTTTGGTAGGGAGTCACCTAGGCAACATTCCAGTGAAGTTTGAGTCAAATTGGCCCAGGGGTTTAGGAGGAGCTCGCGTTTGAAGCAAATATTTTTTTCTATTTTTAGCTCTGGTGGCAATTTCGCTCACTGGAGCAGAACCGTTTTAGCTATTTTGGTAAAAGGTCACCTAAGCAACGTTTCTGTGAAGTTTGAATGAAATTGGTCCAAGGGTACAATAGTAGTTGGCGTTTAAAGATTTTTCTATTTTTATGTCTGGCAGCCATCTTGTTCATCGGAGTGGAGCTACCTAGGCAACATTCCTGTGAATTTTGAATCAATTTGGCCCAAGGATTTAGGAGGAGCTCGCGTTGAAAGCAAATTTACGATGTTTTTCTATTTTTAGCTCTGGTGGTCATTTTGCTCAATGGAGCGTAACCGTTTTAGCTAATTTGGTAAAAGGTCACCTAAGCAACGTTTGTGAAGTTTGAATGAAATTGGCCCAAGGGTACAGTAGGAGTTGGCGTTTAAATATTTTCTATTTTAGCTCTGGCGGCCATCTTGTTCATCAGAGCGGAACGATTTTAGCTATTTTGGTAGCCAGGCAACCTTCCTGTGAAGTTTGAATCAAATTGAACCAAGGGTTTAGGAGGAGTTTGCATTTAAATCAAATCGTTGACGACGCACGACGGACAACGCACGACGCACGACGCACATTCACTGATCAAAATACCTCATGCTCAGGTGAGATAAAAAAAAAACAGGGATCGCAGGGATACTTCATTGTTCTATGGGGTGTGTCTATTTGCCGAAATGAACGAAAGTTACCCATTACAAGTTTGAGGTTTTACAAACGGCTTGCCTTAGCAAGTGGTACAACATTCCCGTAGTTGACTGTATCCTTCCGCAACTGTCAACACCCTTTTCGTATGTGTGACGCTGATCTACAATATACATGAGCTGACACAAAGTGAAATACTAATGAAGGTGACCAGAAAGTGCGACATCACAGACAACAGCCTACCAGTGGCACCCAGAGGAAGAGCAAACCAAATGTTGCATATACAGTACAAACGCAATGCATCACGAAAACACGCTTGTATAAATTTGACCCCCTTGAACCCCACTTTTATATAGTAAAACTGGGGTTTACAGGGGTAAACATTATTTTTCTTATTTCTGCTCTAAATTATAGATTGTGGGTACTCGTTAGAACCGCCTCAATGAGGCGGTTCTAACGAGTGCCTACAATCTATATTTTGAGCAGAAATAAGAAAAATATCACATTTTTTCATCTTAAAATTTTCATTTTTTCGGCAATAAAGGTGGCGATGTATTGGTATAGATGTGTTTTCGAAATGGGAAAGGAAAGTAATCAACTGCCTCTTCTTTAACCCTTTTTGTACCAATAGGATCTTCCTCCTTATATATAGCAGGAGTTCATTTTAAAATTTAGGGGTATCAGGTTGTGTTTTCATCAAAGTTTATTTGGAAATAGACTGAACTTTGAGCAAACAGTGGAGGCCCTGATCAGACGCCGCGTTCTGCCGCGTCTGATCTGGGCCTGCACTGTTTGCCAGGATACCCGTTTTGGGGTTTCTGGTACTAAATGGGTTAACGAGGATTAGTTGTTTATCAGCCTAAGTAACCACAAGTGCTCGGCCCGTTGATTTGCCCGAAAAACTTGTGGAATGTGTAAAAAAATCAGAATATGAGTAAAAAAATCCAGATTTTTTTTTTTTTTTTTTTTTTTTTTTTCATACTTTTTTACTCATATTTTGACATTTTTTTACACATTTTACACATATTTTGACATTTGTTACACATTCCACAAGTTTTTCGGGTAAATCAACGGGCCAAGCACTTGTGTAAGTAACCATTAATGAGAGAGCCTAATGCCAGATTTCATTATAAATAGCCTCGCCGAGGCAAAATTTTCAAAAACTGAAAATGGAGTCTAGCTTTTATAGCGTTTTTGATAACTTTTGGCATGTCCATAGATATTATCAAGATCTAACCAATGAGATTGCCTATTGCTTGGTTTAATCAATCACACGTGCTTCTAAGACTTTCGGATGAGTCTTTAAACCGAGGTCCCGTCTCCGTATGACCTTAGCTGTTGGTGGGACGTAAAACTGAAACACTCACTCACACGTGCTTCTAAAAACTGGCCTGTAATCATGATAATTTTCTGATTACAATTCGATTACATCTCATGTATATTACATGTATAAATTTTGCACTTCTGAAAAAAAAAAAAAAAAAAATCAGGATTCTTTATATACTTTTGCTAACATGTATTCTCATCTTAATAACATTAATTAACTGCCATTAAAAATGTTCAAATTGCTGTTCCATTTCATAAAAGTTAATGGATGTGCTGAATGTTTTTCAAATCAGCATAAAGAATAAAAACTTCATTCAGTTGCCTCCCTTTAATCTGTGACAGAACAGAGATATAGTATTTTATCAAGTACTATAAAGATCTTTAGCTATTGAAGATGCAGGTCTGGTTAAACAATGCAAGGTCAGATAAGAGTATGTATAGAAGAGCAGTCTGATCAGGGTACACACTGTTTGCCATTCCATTAGCATCTTTTTAAAAATTCTCGGTGTTTACAGCAACATTTTCAGATGTCCAATGGTATAAAAATATATATATATATATAAAAATTGTATGAACCAATAGACTATTTTCTATTGTTTTATTGAGAAACCATTATTTGTCAGCATGTTCAGGTGTGAAAAAATGTGTAACTGTTTCCAGTCACTCTTTGTTTGCCATGTAACTGTGAAAAAAATCTCTTTAGGTTTATGGTGATAAATTCAGTTTTAATCCCATACTGACCACTGTGATTGACTTATATACTCGGTAAAAAAAGTTTTGTCCCTATGTATACAATCGGCTGTAAAATATCACAGGGTCGGTCGATTCTCATATGGCATATACCAAACTCTTCAGCAGCCACTGCTCGTCAATACTGATTAGGTTTAGGTAAGAAGGACGCGATCGTAAATGCTCCAGAGGCTGCGGAGTGCGACTGGGGTCAACTTTCAAAACGTGCAAATCGTAACAAAGGACTAGCCACGTATCGGCATACGACAAACATGAAATATCGACTCATCGAGACCACCGCATCCTTTGATTGAAACATTGTCATATCGAATCAACGTTGATACGACAGTATTCCATTTTATGCATATACTGATACGTGGCACTGGTCTTAAACAAAGCAAGAAGATCAGCAACTTTATTTCACTATTCTGACATTTGAAATTCATTTGACATGTGAAACACTATTCAATAAGTTTGAACTTTGTCTTTCTTTAGTAGTGGGTATAACCTCCGCGATTGTCTCTGCACTCAATCAGTCGTTTTCTGGTAGAGAAGACCATCTTCCGGATGGTGGCTTGAGGGATTGGATGCCATTCCTCTCCAAGGAAGCGCCGAAGATCTGCCATAGTGCTGTGCTCTGTTATCCTCGTTTGGACGGCTCTGCCGAGGACATCCCAGACATGTTCAATGCAGCTTAAGTCAGGCGACATTGCTGGCCAGTCTAACCGTCTGACGTTGCTGGCTTGCAGATAGGCGTCTACAATTCTTGCCCGATGTGGTCTGGCATTATCATCTTGAAAGATGGCGTTGTTTCCCATTTGCTGAAGGAAAGGCACAACATGGGGACGTAGGATCTCGTCGATGTAGCGTTGACCGGTAAGAATTCCTGGAACCACAACGAGGTTGGTACGCCTATCTGCCGTCACACCAGCCCAGACCATGACACTTCCTCCATTGTAAGCATGGCGTGGCTGCACGTTGGCTTCCGCGTGACGCTCCCCATTCCGACGCCAGACACGTAGACGTCCGTCAATATGATGTAGGCAAAACCGACTCTCATCTGAGAACACGACAGTTCGCCACTGCTGTCTATTCCATCGCACATGATTCCGAGCAAACTGAAGACGAGCTGCTCTGTGCCTCGGTAAAAGAATGGGCTTCTTCGCAGGAACACGTGATTTCAGCCCAGCAGCATGGATTCTGTTCCGAATGGTTTGAACAGAGACGGCTATGCCCCCAGCACCTCGTAGTCGTCGAATCCGCATAGTCGTCATTTTGGCATTGGTAAAGCGGCTTCTTAGAGTGCTGTTGGTGATCAGTCGATCCTCGGCATGGGTTGTTGCCCTGGGTCTTCCTGAGCGCGGGAGGTCCTTGACATCCCCAGAAGCTGCATAGCGTTGCCTTATCCTGTCGATAGTCTTGCGATTTGTGTTAAACGCTATGGCAACACGTCGACTAGATTGCCCTGCCTGGAGCTGCCCAAGTGCCCTAGCCCGGTCTAAGTTTGACAGTTTTCGGTAACGAGGTGGCATCGTGATCAAAGTCTATGGTGTTTCTACGGTAACAAGTTTATCAAATCTGTTTTAAAGCGATGCTCACAAAAGTGCACGATTAAAAAAAACATTGATGAACTCAACATTTTGAAAAATCACAAAAAGCATGCAAGTGAAATTTTAATGAGTTTGTCGGTAAAACTGACCTTTTTGAGAAATGAATGAATAAATAAACGAACAAACGAACGGACGAACGAATAGACGAACAAAAGAACAAACAAACAAACGAACGAACGAACGAACGAACGAATGAACGAACGAGCGAGCGAGCGAACGAACGAACGAATACCGCATGAATGAATGCGGTAAACAATATCAAGCCGCCTCTCAAAACGATTGTCATTTTTGCCGGCGTTTTTAACCCCCTCCGGCATTTTGCAGCATCTGTACCAGCCGTTAAGGTCTAAAAGGGGCTAATGGTTTCGTGCCCTTTTCAAGTACAGACTGTGCATCAAAATGATACAAATTACACAAAAATCTGATCATTAGCTATTGAGTTATACCCAATTACAGCCATTTTTTTCACCTTTTTGACAACGTCTTCTGGGGGTCTGCAGCCTCTGTATCAGGAGTTAAGGTCCAAAAGACAAAACACCTTTCTGATCCCTTTTTGGCATAGTCTTGCAATATCAACAATGAAAATTTCACAAAAATCTGCCCAGCAATTACTGAGTTAGACCCCGTTGTTTACAATAGTCATTAACGCTTAAATTACGATTTGCACGTTTTGAAAGCTGACCCTTACAACATTTGGCAGCCTCTGTAGCATTTTCTGACAGGTTCATAAGACTCAAACCTAATCAGTATTGACGGGCTGTGGCTGCTGAAGAGGCTGGTATATACTATATGAAAATCGATCGTTCCTGAGATATTTTACAGCCCATTCTCTGCCTAGGGACAAAACTTTTTTTACCGAGTATATATAGAAATCGCAATATTTTGAACAGTTCATTTAAACTTTACAATACAATTGAACAGTTCATGTGAAAACATTACTGCATTTATCTTAAAATATTAGCAATGTGCCCCGATTTTGTAGACAGGTTGGGCAAAAAGTGTAGACCATGATCAAACTGCAACTTCACGGAGACTGCTCCTCCATGACCAGTCTGTTGGTCTACACGTTTTGCCCAACCTGCCTTTCTGGCTGTGTTTACTGAAAGATGCTACTTTCGAAAAACTGATGATGATAAAGTGTAACTCGGACTGTTGGGTTTGGCTTGGGTTGTGATAACTAGAGCATTGTTCATATTGATGCACTTACTATATAAACTCATAAGTGATGATGATGATGATTCTTTATTATCCTCCATAACGGGAGAGCATATTATATACATGTCGATACAATATAAGCATGCAACAAAATAGAAATACGAAAGATAATAATGTAGGCCCAAAGTAACATAGCTACACTAAGTTAATAGAGATGCTCGTAGCTTAATAGAGGACCATCCCCATAGCACATCACAAATGGCGGAATAACGTCAGTTGTACACTGGGACGTTAAGACGACGTTGAATCAACTACACCCCGACGCCACACGCATGCCTTAAACCTATCCAATGCGGATTCGTAGTTTACTCAAGAACACTGGACTTTTCAACGTCGATTCAGCGTTACAACGCTAAATCGACTTCGACACTACGCTCACTAAGGACACAGCAATGTAAATTCAGTATATGAATAAATCGTGCAACAAAGCAATAAAAATCATCTTTCCGGTCAATACTAATAATATCTGCCACTGTATCAAAATGCCCAAACAGGACATCTATCAACATGGACTAGGAAAGGCTTGCTAAGCGCACCTTTACATCAATTCCAAATTTATGCCAGAGTCCAATCCACATTTTATGACGAACTCGTGAATTTGCATGACACCATAGCAGACAATTATCTACGCATCTGGAAACAACTTCGCCACATGCCAAACAGACCGTATGAGGCTGATACTTATTATAAGATGCTGCGATTAGTCTAACTACTGATCTACATGCAGTTAACATATAAGGATACTTTCTCGATAATTCCCAGAACAGCAATGGTTTTATTTCCGGGTGAATATTGAGAAAGCGTCCGAGGCCTTCATCGTCGATTTCAAGACGGGTATTGAAAGTATCATTTGCTTTTAACTGTTTACAAACTATTTTCTTCCATTTTTGCCGCGATGGAAATATACCATAATTAAGATATTCAGCTGAGATATGCTCTGAATTATTATCCTCGAGAAACCGAAATATATCCAATATAAACCCATATCAAGATCCTTAAAAAAATAATTAGACGTAATTCTGAAAAGAAAAAGGCGTTTCACGGCAAAGTGTGAATCTAGTCTGCAGAGCTGTCCAAAAAAAAAAACGTTGCTTTGCGTTTAAGAATTTCATGTTCCAAGTTAAAAGAACCAATCATACTAAGGGCTACACAAGTTCTAGATGTTCTGTCTACACCTTGTAGTGTTTTCAAACACATCCGATGAGATCTCTCTAATAGCTGAGAATCAGTTAAGGACATACTTGACCAAAATTCGCAGCCATATAAGGCTTTTGGCAGAACTATGGTTTCATAAATACGCTTTAAGGTCAAAGGATGCAAATCTTGCACACAAAAACTAGAAGACATTAGACCAAAGAATATCCGTCTTATTTTCATAGAAGACTCTAAAATGTTGACTTTCATGTCCATCTTTTTATTACAAACTATACCAAGATGTGTATATTTATCAGTCTCGGTCATTCGAACTTTACCAAGTTTCCACTGCCTGCTTGATCGTTTAAAGTCTCTATCGGATTCATTACAGACTAACACAGCGCACTTGGAAGCATTATACTCCAATCACCATGTATAAAAATAACTTACGCAAATATTAATCAGAGACTGAAGCCCTAGTTTCGTCAGCAACTGTAAAAGCATGCCGTCAGCTACTGTTGGACAACATCCATTGATACCCCAAACACGCAGTCCTTTATCCGACTCGCATAATTGGTTTAACAAGTCGCCAATAAAACAGAGAAACAGATAAGGGGAAAGAACTCCTCCTTGTCTTGTACCTTGTGTAACACTAAATGCGCGCGATTTAAACCCCCTGAAGAGGACATAGCTACATAACTGGGCATGTAAACTGACTATAAGTTTCCAGATGTATAACTCTATACCCATGTTATGCAGTTTAAAGAAAAATCCATCATGCCAGACCTTGTCAAAGGCTTTTCTGGCATCTAAAAAGCAAATGTACAATTTACTACCATTTTCTTTCGCGAAATACACCGATTCTTGTAGCAAGAGTGAAGTCATGGTACACCACATGTTCATCTGAAATCCCCCTGTAATGGGTTAAAAGGTCTATTATTAGCCGTTATCCTTTTATGTAAAATACTTTCTAGCAATTTCAATATAGATGAGGTAAGCGTAATTGCTCTATAGCCATTGGGGTCATCTTTCCTGTTATTACCGCCCTTGAAGAGGGTAATGACGATTCCTACCTTCATACGTTCTGGAATATATGATCGAATGAGCATTGCATTATAGAGAGTCAACAGGGTTTTCCGGAAAAGACGACCAGTATATACTAAATGCTCATTCGCGATTTTGTCCTCCCCACAGGCCTTACCCCTATTTAGCCGGTCAATTGTATCATTTAGTTCTTGCTCTGTAACAAGTTCTACATCGCTTTATAAAACAGTACGTTCTTTTAGTTCGTAAACATTAGCTGTAGCATTACCATAATGTACATCATCAAAGCTTTCCCTTGGAGTTGCTCAATAAAGGGAGCTAAAATAGCATCCCAAATGATTGCAGATTTCTTGCGGATCCCTATATGAAGTATTTGAAATTTAATTTCCTTACCAACATTAGCAGAGGAACTACCCCACCTTGTGTTAACCAACCTCCAAAATTAGTGACTGTCAAGTTCTGCAGCATGATCTATTTCTTCGCTTAACATTTTGATGTAATTTTCTGCGCATTTGCGATGATATTGCCTGAATACACTCTTAGCGTTCTTATACTCCCTGTAGGAGAAACAAGAATTGCCCCGAGGTCTGCCAGCTAACCAGTGCTTCAGCTGAAGTGCACGACCCGCCGGATGCTTTTAGCTTTATGAGTGTTACCATAATTGGTAATGGCGGCCATTTTGGTCATGTGACCTGGACCTAAAACGGTTCCCCCGATAAATGCGCCTTATCGTAAGGAGCAGAAATATATCTTATACTTTAGTACTGTATTCTGAATCGTTTGCAGGATAAAATGCATTCTCACTTTTCCAATACAAAAGCATATGTGTCAAAGTTTGACCTAGGCACAAAGAAGGTCAAGGTCAACCCAGGGTCACCATTTTAGCAATTTATGATTGGCCTACGTCCCAGATGCTATTTATCAAATTTCGTGTAAATCTGCCCAGTGGTTCTGGAGAATACTATTTTGAAGTGTGTTTACCATATATGGCTTGGCGGCCATTTTGGTCAAGTGACCTGGACCCCATGAGCGAATTTTGATTTCGCTTATCCCATAGAGCCTCCATATGAAATTTGACTTCAATCGGCCCAACGGTTTCCGAGGAGAAGCAGTTCGAAAATTTTCACATTTTTCGCCTCGGCGAGGCTATACTAAATGGAATGTTATATTTCTCAAGTTCATTGGTTAGATCTCATTGATATCTATCAGTATGCCAAAAATTGTTTAAATATTCCAAGCGGTTAAGTCACTATCACCAATTTTCACAAACGGGTTACGGACGGACAGACAGACCATATATTGCTTGACGGCCATTTTGAACATGTGACCTGGACCCCAATAGCAAATTTTGGTTTCCCCCATCCCAGAGAGGCTCCATATGAAATTTGACTTCAATCGGCCCAACGGTTTCCGAGGAGAAGTAGTTCGAAAATTTTCACATTTTTCGCGTCGGCGAGGCTATACTAAATGGAATGTAATATTTCGCAAGTTCATTGGTTAGATCTCATTGATATCTGTCGGTATGCCAAAAATTGTTTAAATATTCAAAGCGGTTAAGTCACTATCACCAATTTTCACAAACGGGTTACGGGCGGACAGACAGACTGACAGAATGACACGGTGAATTTAGGGCACTCTTAGAAAATCAACCGACTTCAGTCGGTCGCTTTTTCTGCGGGTCGTGCAATAACCAGTCTTTACGCTTCCCTCGCATTGTCCTTTGCAGACCCTTTAACGTTTCGTCCCAGTACGGTTTCAAATACTTCTTAAGTCCTTTCGATTTTGGCAAGTGCATATCAGATGAAGTTATTATGCTACTAACAATATCGGTATAAAGCTCATCAATATCGTGATCGGTATCTAATATACTCTTGTTTGGACAGATGTGTTCTAAGTTGTCCCGATAATTATCTATATCAGCCTGCTTGATGCCACGCCACCTAACGGGGTGCCAAAGAGAAGTATTAGAATGAATCTGTTTGACATTTGGCAAGTTGATATGCATAACAACAGGTCTATGCGAAGAAACATTCAACGCTGCGTCATCTAGGATTTCACAAACCGAAACTAGGTCCATCTTCTCAACAGGAATGAGAATATGGTCTGTCATGGATGTATACTCTCCGGAATAAGATACGAACGTGGACTTAGCACCTGTACATATAGGTAGAGTATTAACGGGCAGTAAGTTAATGTTTGATAACAGCTGCTGAAGCAGAAAACCACTCCTATCATGACATTTCAGATACGTTTGTCTATTTTGATGGGCATTAAAGTCTCCCATGATAATCAATGTACCATTATCAGAATACATGCTGCATATATCTTGTATTTTCAGCAAGTAGAATTCAAACTCTTCCATGCGGTGATTTGCCGATGGAAGATAAACCTGAAACATGTATATGAAATCGGTAGATGATAACTGATTATGAATCCCAATTATTCTATCATCGTCAATATTCAAAACAGAAATGCGATCTTTCAGACTCCGTTTCCAAAGAAACGCTACGCCACCCTTACCAACCTTTCTTCTGTTAGGTTTCTCAAGATCAAAATCAGACGCAGCGACGTAGTCATATGCTTTGTTAACCGATCCAAGAAATTGAAGATCCTTCTTATATAGCCAATGCTCACATATCCCACAAAGATCAATATTCGAGTTTTGTAGGACATTTCCTAAGTAGCACCCACTAGACATTATGCCAGAGGCATTCCAAGTCATGAGTTTAATACAGTTCGATAGACCTGCAGAAGAAATGTTGTCAGAAGTGCAATGAATTTCCGTAGCCATAAATAATACAATGAAATAACATTTAAACAGGCTCGATTTCAAAGAGTTTTATTAGTAATATTCATTTTCTTCAGTGTACTGGTAGTCATCAAGCTGTCGACTACGACCAATGTTCATTTGGTTATTGTTATATCTATTTCTAGAGACCCAAGGCCTACATTTTATACCACGCGGCCAAAACCCAGACTCACTAATTTTCTGGTAATTCTCACCTGTTATAAAAAAAATCGAATGAGGTTTTAAATAAATTGAAACCCAGACGTTTTCGTGCTTCAAGTCGGTCTACTAACGATTTTTCCACTCTTTACACTACACTTCCTCATAATCTTATAAAGAAAGACTGAATGAATGGGCTTTTCACAGAGAAGATTCTCTCTATCTTGCATGCAATGTCAGAAATGCATTTTTCCCTTCTAAAGAGCATAAGAATTATACACTTTGGTCATGTCAGAAAGTGTGTGATGCCCTCGCCTTTCTACTTGACAATATTAATATTCGATTCGGTACTAAGTTATTTAGACAAATTGTGGGTATTCCGATGGGTACGAATTGCGCACCTCTTGTGGCTGATCTGTTCTTGTATTGTAATGAAAGAGACTTCATGTTATCGCTTTCCATTGATAATCAATCTGAAATTATTGAAGCTTTTAGTTCTACTTCTAGATATTTAGATGATTTATTAAATATTGATAATACTTACTTTGATGGTTTGATCAGTCAGATTTATCCCATAGAACTTCAGTTAAACAAGGCAAATTCCTCTGATACCGAGGCCCTCTTTTTGGTTTACATTTATCCATTGTAGATGGATTTGTTTCTTGCAAAATTTACGATAAACGTGATGATTTTGATTTTGAGACTGTAAATGTTCCTTTTTTGGACGATGATGTTCCTCGTGCGACATCGTACGGGGTTTATATTTCGCAGTTAATTCGATTCGCTAGAGTGTCTAGTCATGTATCCAACTTCAACACTCGTAATAAATTATTAACCGCTAAACTTCTTAATCAGGGATATCGATATCATAAACTACGTAAAGCCTTTTCTAAGTTTAATAGACGCCATTCAGATTTGGTTTCTAAAATCAATGTTGGACTTAAAACACTTCTGCAACAAGGCCTATCGGAACCCGAATTATATGGTGACTTAGTATATAAATTTAGAAAAATACATGCCTGTAATGACTTTAGTACCCGATTTCGTAAAATCGTTCGTGAATATATAAAGATTGGGTACAACATAAATGTTATAAAACAGACTGCATGCATGGTGGTTAACCCAATCACGGTTGGCAACTTTGCTTCCCTCTTTGATTGCACACCGGTGGGTCGGGCCTAAGATTATATGACGGTTCCAGCGTAAAAAAACATAAATGGAATTTTATTTTATTTTAGTTTGCTTTATGTTGGTTGGGGCCTGATGCTCCGTCTTTGGTCGGGCCCCTCGGAGTCTAACTGTTGGTTTTCTTTTGCTCCAGCAATTCTGTTGTTGTATGCTGTCGAGTTCTCAACCTTTCATCTCTGTAGTTTTTTTATTTGTATGTTCTCGGAGATGTTACATTGATGAGATAGGAAGCCGTCACGCGGACTAAACACAATTAGGATATACCGCGACAGAGGTAAGGGCGAGGATTATGGCCATGTAAAATCGATTTAAGCCCCACAGTGGAATTCTTTCCACTGACCGTTCCAAGGCGGTTCTTCTGTTGCGGTTTATTTATGTTGTTGTTTGTTACTTACTGTGTCTATCACTTGTATCTTTTTATTTTGGATGGCCATTTGGCCATTTTGTGGGAAAGTAACTGTCCTTATGGCCTTCCTTTGTTTAGGTTTCCATTATGGTCTGGTCGCTTCATGTTTGTGTTTCTTTCCCTTTGGTGTCTTTGATGGGTGGAGTAAGTTAATTGTATCGATTCCTAATCTTTGTTTCACTTCTACTTTTCAACATTAAGCCTTATTACTACTCGGCCAGTTCTTTTACTTGCCCATATATTAACCCATGTCACACAGGCCTTTATTTTCTACGTATTTAATGAGTTTTCCTGGGTAATTGAGGGCTTAAACCCCCAATATAAAACCTTTTCGTACGTTTCCGTACGTAGTCGGAAACATCTATATCGTCCATTAATAAACCACAGTCAGGTTCATGACTCCGCGAATACACCTTTCGCCTATCACGAGCATAATCGATTGTATCAACTGACGTGCCACTGACCCGAACAGGAATGGGTATCGGACGACCAGGTTACTGTTCAACTGCTTGTAAGACACTGGTTACATCAGTATCGAGAGATCTAAACTGTTCTTCAAGGTTAGACCCTGATTCAACGCGACTCGACTTATTAAGTTCACAAGTACCGGGTCACATAAGTGCATGTTACATCACGTGACGGATTTTTACGAATCGTCGAGTTGACCTGGGCATTCGCGCTACCATCACTCAAAACATCACTATACAATTTAGAAGATCCCGACAACCCCTGCTGATAACCCCCAGTTGGCTTTGAAAGCCCACGCTGAGACTCGAAGCGTTTTCCAGCAGGTTCAGCAACATTCGCTGCGTATGTACTAGCCGTATTAGCAATGGACACAACATTTTGCGTAGAGGAGTTTGAAGAAGTCCGTTGCTCCCTTGATTCAGCAGTTGGAACGATATCTTTCCGTGAGAAAAGATTTGAATCCTTGGACCTTACAAGAATATTATTATCCTGTATATTAGTATGTACTGTCTGATACGAGTCTTTACCGGATACTTTGTCAGTTTAATTCTGAGAATTTGGTTTCGTTAAATCAATGCTAACAGGAATCGGATCATACGGCAATCGTTTATCGCGCCGATTAAGCCTTTGCTCGAAACTTGAAAACTTTGCCTAACAATCTCTCAATTCAGAGACATTTATAGAGAGAACTGGGTCATCCGAAAGTGCTTTAATGTTCGAGCTAATTTGTTTGAGTTCACTTTTAATGTTAGCAACTCCATTAGACCGCTCATCACATACACGTTCGATAGACAAAGCATTTGTTGAAATCTAAGATCTTAATTCATTCAGATCCGAATCAAGTTCAGAATTCAATTTCTTGAAGTCACTACGAAAGGTTATCTCAGACTGAATTACGGATTTCAATACATGGTTCTCTTGTTTTAATGAAACAAGGTCGACTGTCATACCCTGGACAGTTTTTTTCAAAGATTCAATGTCAGTAATATTATAGGGTTGAAACGACGAGTCTATGACTGCCTGTGAATTTAACTTCTTATTCGGTCGAGGAATATTAACAACATCTCGGAGATCCTCTCAATCCGCTCCATCCAACAGAAGGGAAAGACAATAAATATCATGCGCCAATTTATATTCAACACTGTCTCCAGTGCGAGTTTGTATCCGTTTCTTAAGAGACGCTCGCGAGTCATACGGGTACCCATCTGAGACACTTATGCTCTCAAATAGTTCTGTACGAGCACTATCTAATCGCTCCCCATCAGAAAAGGAATCCTTCAAAATTTGCTTAACATACAAATCCTTCGGTAGTGACCTCGCCATCTGCAATAAGTTGTCAGTGTCAAGGGGATCATGGTTGCTCTGACGGTGCTGCGCCCCCTGAAAAACAGAATTTTGTGTCCCCGACATGTCTATTTCCGCAAAGAGATCATCTACATTGTCTGAAGTTACTTTTACCGATTGAGCATTGAGAACATTGACATAATGGGCGTAATTTTCTCAGGCTTCAAATTCAGCCCTTGCTGCCTCCTTCACATGGGTGACATCTTCATCAAATTCATCATTTCCAAGAACCACTGGCTTTAATTTAGTAAAAACCGGAGATACAGCCATCTTAAACCAAACAGTTTGCACTATCGCAATCTGTGTTCAGAGTTCCGACATAATCCCGGATTTTAGTCTTGTTGAACATTAGACACGGGGAACCAGCTTCAAAAGCCCGCCAACTAAGTGTGCGCTCCGCTCAAGCGTGACGGTTTCAGCGTCATCACAGGTAAGCATTATCGGTGTCCACTACATATAATAGAAAACCCAACACAGGACTTCAGGGCAGGTTAACTGGACAAAGAATGATATAGATAGTCTATAAATAGATTATAGTGGTGAGTTTCCTCTGTTTTTCTTAGTCAAAGTTAGAAGACAATACAGAAGCAGCTAATTAAAAGTTCTTTTCTGATCAGAATCCTGTCACATAACAAACAATCCATAAGTCACATATCCATCCTAGAATTTTACAAAATATGTGCTATAAGCCAACAAATAAGTCAAAATATTGTCCCTGATATCAACACAGGTTTAGCACATGAATTATGTGATTATATGCACTTACTATATAAACGCATAAGTACCGGTAGAACTTTACAAAAGCTAAAGGAGAGATTATAAAGAAATATAGTTTTTTAATTAAATTTGTATGAGATTGTGCTTCATTCTAAACACGTTGTTTTAATGAAGGTGTATCAATGATGACTGTATGATTTCTAGTGTCATGTCTGTAGTTGTAGTACATGTACTTCTAGATAAAACAGTAAAATGGTAGGGATAGGTTTTTTAACCTTTAATCAAATGCAAACTGATTGCATTGCAAAAGTAATTGTGATTTAATCAAATACATTTATATGATGGAGTAATTGCAATTTAATCAATTACATTTTTAGAGCAAAGTAATTGTAATTCAATCAATTACTTTCATATGTAATTTGCCCGAAGCCTGCTTGTGTATATTGCTGAATGACTCAACATATCCTAAGTTTTCTAATACTACTTTGTATGACCCGGATTAAAAGATTCGGGGACAAATAATGTTTGGTCTGTCTGTCTGCCCGTCTGTATGTTTGTCTGTCCTCCAAAAACTTTAACATCGGACATAGCTTTTGAATGGTAACTGATATGGCTTTATATTTCAAATATATATGCGAGGACTGTTCAAATATGAATGCAAGTAGAACGTTTTCTCATGCACTAATGCGAAAATCACCTGGAAATAAATATCACAGCGTAGAAAAACATTTTACCTATTCATTGATACCAAACCTGTTAAAATCCGTTGACTTTAGCCATGTATATCGTTCGTTAAACACTGTCTACTCTTGTATACTAATACAAAACATGGTTGGAAGAAGGTCAAAGTACGCCTTTGAAATACGGTCCTATATTAAGAATCGTTGTATTCTTGGCATACGGTGCAAAGACATTTTTGATGAAATATGTTCGATTTATGGGCATATTGAAATGTCTTTTCCGACAGTTTTTCGTTGGTGTAAGAAATTCAGCTGTGGGCTAGGCTCAACAGAAGATGCACCACATGATCGTCGGCCGAAAAGAGCAACATCTGCCAAGATGGTTGCTAGAGTGAAAGAAATAGTTGCTACCGATGCACGATACACCACTAGGCAAATAGCTAGTATGGTTGGCATCTCATTAGGAGCAGCTCATACAATTCTGAAACGGGGTTTGAAAATGAGAAAGTTCTGTGCTAGATGGATTCCCAATCTGTTGACAGATGAGCAGAAAAAGACACGCGTTCAGTGCGCCCAGAAGCTGCTTAAAAAGCTTCCAAATTATAATGCACGGTCTTTCGCTTATATCGTCACAGGTGACGAGACATGGGTTCACTTTTTTGAGCCAAAACGAAAGATTCAGAACAAAATATGGCCAACAAAGTATTGCAAAAGACCATGCATTGCAAAGCGGACCATGAGCGTCAAGAAGGTAATGTACGCCATATTCTTTTCAAATCAGGGCCCTGCTATTCAGGTTGCTGTGCCTAAAGGCAAACCGGTAAATGCGAAGTTTTACAAGAATAAAGTTCTTCGAAAATTTAAGAAATATTTCAAAGAACGAAGACCCGCAACTGGTTTGGCCAATGTCAGATTGCTACATGACAATGCGTCATCGCACAAGGCGTTCATTGTGCAAGACTATCTGAAGCAGGAAACGGTCGTTGAACTCCCTAACCCCCCGTATTCCCCTGACCTTGCCCCGTGTGACTTTTTTTTTGTTCCCGCGGCTGGAAAATACCTTTCTGGTCGAAAACTTGTACAGCGCAAACACCTCGGTTCTGCAATTTTCCAGTGCCTTCATAGTATACCTCGAAAAGACTACCAAAATGCATTCAATGATTAGATCAGAAGACTGAAAGTTTGTATATCTGTTAAAGGGGAATACTTTAAGGGGACAAAATAAATTTTTCATCGAAATCTATCACGGAATCATTGTATGTGCTTAGTTGCATTCATATTTGAACAGTCCTCATACATTGTCACAAGACCTTTCGAGTGGTATCATAATTTTTTACTTGGACCTTGATGATTGACGTACTTTTAAAAACCTTTAAGGGATAAAACTTTAATATTTCACGTACGCATTCCTTGTCACAAGACATTACCGGTAATGCCATATTTTTTACCTTATGACCTTGACCTTGACGTTTGACCTACTTTGTAAAAAATGTAATATTTAGTCATTACTTTGAATTGGTAAGTGATATGGCTTCCATACTTGTCCTGTGCATTTCCAGTCACAAGACCTTTCCGACTATACCATAATTATTTATCTTATGATCTTGACCTTCACGTTTGACCTAATTTTTAAAAACTTTAACATTCGCCTTTACTTTCGACTGCTAAATGATAAAGCTTTCATATTTCACATGTGCATTCCTTGTCAAAAGACATTTCCAGTGGTATGCTCATTTTAACCTTATTACATTGACCTTGACGTTTGACCTACTTTTTAAAAACTGTAACCCTGGCCATAAATTTTGATTGGTAAGTGATATGGCTTTCATATTTTGCATGTGCATTCCTTGTCACAAGACCATAATTTTAACCTTATGGCCTTGACTGACGTTTGACTTACTTTTTTAAACTTTAACATTGGCCACTTTCGATTGGTAAGTGATAGTGCTTTCATATTTCACATGTGTGTTCCTTGTCGCAATTAAGACCTTTCAGCGGTCCATAATGTTTTACCTTTTGACCTTGACCTTGACAATTTACTTACGTTTAAAAAACTTTAACATTGACCATAACTTTCGATTGGTATATGAGTGAGCTTTCATATTTCGTCCGTGTATCCCTTGTCACAAGACCTTTCCAGGGGTACCATAATTTTGACATTGTGACCTTAACCTGCTTTTTTTTTTAAAAAAAAAACTTGAAAGTTGACCATACCTTTTGATTGGTTAGTGATAGGGTTTTTACATTTTACATGCGCATTTCTTGTGACAAGACTTTTCAGTTAGTACCATCATTTTTGACCTTGTAACCTTCACCTTGACGCTGTCCGGTGGCATCAGTGTTCACAAACATCTTCTTGCCTTTAAAATCGGTTGAACGGTGGCCAAGATAATTAGCCTCCTGCGCATCCACAGCCAATCCGTACAGAGACACACAAATAAAAACATTTATTTATTTATTTATTTATTTATTTATTACGTATATGTCATGGTGTATTGCAATAAAGGTGTTTATACTATAGCAAGATAATTTAGATTATATATCAGCTATGTTTAAGATTGGATTAACTCGGATTTTCAAAAACAAAATATCGATGAAAACATTCGACAATATAACCTTTTAAATCGTTTAATTATGAAGTGTTTGTTTGTTTGTGTTGAGGTTTTTCCCCTCGTCAGCACTATTTAGGCCATTTTGGAGATGTTGCTTCCAATTTTGTAAGACAATATGAAATGTCATACTCTTAACGGTAGCAACAAAATATTTCAAACTTCTTCAGCAAGAACTTGGTGGTACGAAGGCCTATGAACTGCAGCCTTTAGCTGTAGAGAGGGATTTAGTTGATGAAGGCCAAAACAATAAGGTTATATTGGTTACCTTAACTTGATAAAAGGCATAAAAAAGCACGTTTTATTGCAAATTCAAGCTCTTGTACCACCACTGAAGTCTCCAAATTATTAACTTCATGTTTTACTGCCATCAAAGCATGTGATAAAACATTGCGACAAAGTCTTCGAAAGATCATGTAGAAATCTGTTTTTGTCTATGAAAAATTCTAATGAAGTTTTAAATAAATTGAAATCCAGATGTGTTCGTGCTTCAAGTCTATCTACTTATGATTTTCCACCCTGTACACTAAACTTCCTCTTAATCTTATAAAAGAAAAACTTAATGATTTAATTGAATGGACTCCCTTTATCTTGCATGTAATGTAAGAAAGGTTTTTTTTTTCACTTCTGAAGAGCATAAAAATTGTACTTAATGGTCATGTCAGAAAGTGTGTGAAGCTCTCACCTTTCTGCTTGACAATATTTACAAAAGATTTGGTACTATGTTATTTAGACAAGTTGTGGGAATTCCGATGGGTACTAATTGCGCACCCCTTGTGACTGATCTGTTTTTGTTTTGTTATGAGAGAGACTTCATGATGTCCCTTTCTGCTGAAAACCAATCTGAAATCATTTAGCTCGACTTCTAGGTATTTGAATGATTTATTAAATATTTACAATACCTATTTCGATGGTTTGATAAGTCAAATTAACCCCACAGAACATCAGTTAAATAAAGCCAATTCTTCTGATACCGAGGCCCCGTTTTTGGATTTACATCTACCTTTTGTAGATGGGTTTGTCTCTTGCAATTTATGATAAACGCGATGATTTTGATTTTGAGATTGTAAATTTTCCTTTTTTGGATGGTGATGTTCCTCGTGCGCCATCCTATGGCGTTTACATTTCGAAATTAATTCGATTTGCCAGAGTGTGTAGTCATGTAACTGACTTCAATAAATTGTTAATTGCTAAAGTCTTTAATCAGAGTTATCGGTACCATAAACTTCGCAAAGCCTTTTCCAAATTTTATAGACGTCATTCTGATTTAATTTCTAAATTCAATGTTGGACTTAAATCTCTTCTGCAACAAGGTCTATCGGAACCCGAATATTATGGTGACTAAGTATACAAATTCAGAAAAATATATAACCGCAATGACTTCAGCACCCAATTTCGTAAAATCATCCTTCGATAAAAAAAGATTGAGTACAACATAAATGTTATACGACAGACTGCATGCATGGTAGTTAACCCAACCACGGTTGTCAACTTTGCTTCCCTCTTTAATTGCACGCCGGTGGGTCAGGCCTCAGATTCTTTGACGTTTCCAGGGTAAAGGCTTACTGAGAATTAGAGAGAATCTTATTCTGTGTAATGTTGGTTGGTGCCTGATGCTCTGTCTCTGGTCGGGCCCATCGGAGTCTAAATGTTGATTTTCTTTTTCTCCAGCATTTCAGTGGTTTTTTAAAAGTTTATTTTTAAAATCAAGTTTCTTTGTCAACACATTTCTACTTCCGGTACTGGACCGCGTTACTCCATTTCCGCTGTTCGTTCGCTGCATAAAATAGTCCAAATGAACTCATGAACATTAATTTTGCAGGCATGGAACCTCTTTCAAAATATTTCAGTTTTCGGGACTTTATACGATTGAATATAAATTGGCACAGAAAGACGAATTCTGAAAAGAAAACAGTACTCTTGGACTTTTTTCCTACGCGCTTACAAAACTAGTCTTGTAAGCTATGAATTTTAAATCAAGTTCCGTACTTTAGCAAATAGTGAAGACACCGAGCAGACGCAACATTCTATGGCCTCTTATCTATCTTAACTGTTTCAGAATGTCCCAGTAAAACAATTAATTAGCATTTATTGGTTAATGTTTTAGGACCCCGTACAGGTTGGAATAAACGTATTTCAATTCGCCTTGGGTAAACGAGGCGCCTGATCAGGGTTATAATGTCTAAATCAAATGGTTTAAAAATGATCTTTTTTGTCAAGTTATTCTCCTTTTTATGTCCCGACGCCCGAAAGAACATAGTTCCAAGCGGCTGCACAACGTATATGCATTGTCGTATCAATGGGACGTTGTTGCGACGTTGCTAAGACATCATATGGCCGACAGGAGAACTTCTATGTAAGATTATTAGCAGATATGTACTGAGCTAATTTAGAAATTTATGGTTTGACCATGAAGAAATTGGCAGACACGTTTATCTTTCTTTCTTCCGTTTTTTTCTTCCTAGGGGTAGTTGAGTGAGGCAATGGCGAGATCTGTATCTTGTGTCACTGGGTGTATAGCTGATATTGACTTACAGTTGGGCAACACCTGCTGTCCTTGCAGCAGGTAACGGGAGAGTGGGGGAGTGTTGTTATTTCTTCTGTTTCTACACTTCCATTCATTTTCCTCTTTCTCCTCTGTCCCTCACTTTCATCTCCTCTACAACGACCCCCGCCCATCGGGGCTTGAAGAATTATATGGGCTGCATGATGCTTCCACGCAGAGCTGAAACCGACCCCACACGAGTACTGGTAAACTGCTTAGAGATCTAAGCCTGCCCAGGCAAAGCGGTGCGAGTCGGCTCGTCCATGTTTATAAACCCTATTGGTTTCATTGGGCGGCAGGGCTTGAGATGTCATTTCATCTCAATGTCGGGTAAAAGTCCCACAAAATTGGAAGCAACGTCTCCAAAATGACCTTTACAGTGTCGACGGGGACGTTAAACCTCAAACAAACAAACAAATCATCTCCTCTACTGTCCCTTCTATCTCTTTCCCCCCTTTCTCTTGGAGAAGAAAAAAATGATCCAATAGGATTGACCTGTCGTTAAACTCAAAACAAACGATGAACCATTTTTTTCTCTGTCGAATTTTTTAACCCTTTGGGACCTTGTCAAATCAGAATCAGAATTGTTACTGGTGACACGTCAAATGACATTCATACACCAGGACCTGTGATATGGGAAGTTAGTCTCTAGATTTTTTCAACAAAATATCTAGATAACTGTTTGATCTACGACTAACAGTGTTATATAATAATTATTCCTCATAAATCAACTTTCCTCAGTACTTTCAGTACTTTATGTTTATTTAGAGTTAGGAAAAATGACAGCCAACATCCGGGAAAAAGTTGATCTGATCCGTTATGCTTACTTCACCATACCCCTCGCATCCCACATTTATCATGTAAAACTAGGGTTTAAAGGGGTGCACATTTGTTTTCTAATATTTGCTCTAAAACATAGATTGTTGGTACTCTAACGTGTACCCACAATCTATGTTTTGACAAAAAAAAAATCAAAAATATTTCAAATGAACTCAAAATTATCATTTTTACAGCCATTAAAATTCGTAGATGGAATTAAATTTTTTCGAGCAAGCTCTCCTGAACCTTTGCTCAATGATAAGTACCAATTTTCTCTTGGGTTGGCTAATTTAACAATGATATTAAATGAAAAAAAATTAACGAAACGAAGATATGACAAAGAAAAAAGAATGAAGATAAAGAAAAGAAAAGAAAAAAAAATGAATTAAGAAAAAGGGGAAAATAATAATAATAATAATAAATGGCTGGCAAATGGCTATAAACAATTCTTGGAATTAGTTTCATCTGTTCTTTGTAGCAAGACCTAGTCGTACTTCCCCGTTTTGTGCTGGCCGGAAACTATGGATGACGGAAATATAATTCAAACGATGCAATAAATTAAAGGTAATATGACATTCAAAATTCAATTTTTATTCTGGTATATTTGACTCATCCATAGGCTAACATGACAGGTCGAAAAAAATGATAATCAAATACAACATTTAAAACTAATAATAACTAGAACTGTCAGAGGATCTGACTATAGCCCCGCTATAGCCCTGTCAGAGGAGAAAGACTCATGAATTAAAGGTAAAGACTTGTGAGAGGGTTAAATCCCTAACAAGGTACCTACGCCTTATAGACTTTTCGCGTTATTAGATCTGAAAAACAGTCTAAGGTAAAAAATAGGTTTTGGATAATGAAAAAAACACATGCACATCTTCAGACCTATATGAAAACACCTGTTAAATTTCAAAAGGATTGACTAGAACTGTAAGAGGAGTTGCGATCACAAGGTAGCAACTCCCTATACATTTTAACATTAGTAGATCTCAAAAATTGTCTAAGTTAAAAAAGGTGAAATAAGTGAAAACAATTATTTAAGGATAATGAAAAAAGAATATGCACATCTTCAGACCTATATGAAAACACCTGTAAAGTTTCAAAAGGATTGACCTAGAACTGTAAGAGGAGTTGTGGTCACAAGGTAGCTACTCCCTATACATTTTAACATTAGTAGATCTCAAAAATTGTCTAAGTTAAAAAAGGTGAAATAAGTGAAAAAAATTATTTAAGGATGATGAAAAAAGACTATGCACATCTTCAGACCTATATGAAAACACCTGTAAAGTTTCAAAAGGATTGACCTAGAACTGTAAGAGGAGTTGTGGTCACAAGGTAGCTACTCCCTATACATTTTAACATTAGTAGATCTCAAAAATTGTCTAAGTTAAAAAAGGTGAAATAAGTGAAAAAAATTATTTAAGGATAATGAAAAAAGAATATGCACATCTTCAGACCTATATGAAAACACCTGTAAAGTTTCAAAAGGATTGACCTAGAACTGTAAGAGGAGTTGCGGTAACAAGGTACCCACTATTAAATATTACAGACAGACAGACGGAATTCCGGACAAATTACAGACAGACAGACAGACAGACAGACGGAATTCCGGACAAGCCAAATCCAATATAGCCCCCACTTTTTCAAAGCGGGGCTATAATAACACAGAATTGTCATTGGTCCTGTCCCATTTCAGAATTCATATTACTTTTTCCACCTTTCACCATAGTTGAGTTATGTGAAACAATTATCAGTCTTATCAAACTGTACCTCTAGCCAGGCCTATTGGAAATTGCTAGGGGTACAGATCCATATCCGGCCTAGCCTCCGAGACTAGAGATACGGATCCGTATCTCTAGACACTGCCTTTTGACAAAGTTCCATAACTTAATCATGCATTTTGACTGACTTATCTCCCTTTGTCACATTCGAAAAAGAAAAACAGACATGGCACCCGCTTGCGGTGCTCTTGTTCAACTAAATGCCTATGATGGTTGCATCTTAAACCCTAAGATGCCAATCACAACACATGTTGTCTGCAGAATTGGTATTTGCTTATTTCTTCAAAAGACATTGCTACAAACAGTGTGAACCCAGATGAGACTGCTTCTCTGCAGTCTGTATACGATCCTCTACAAGCTGCCTTGATCCTAACCATTTGTTTGTATGCAACAATATGTTTGAAAAGATTGAAAGAAGCTGCAGCAGACGACACAAACAGATATTCTTGCATAAATACCTATGCGCATGGCTGTTTAAAGCCATTGTCAAATGGACCGAAAGCCGTGCTCAAACAGCAAAAACCATGTTCAAATCATGAAATTCGCGTGCTGTTTGAACATGGATTTTGAGCTTTTGATATCACAAGACGGGCCTTGCTTTGTTTATGTTACGTTGAGCAACGTAACGTTATCGCCCTGAACGTAGCGTTCTAGGGTTCTATGATGACGTCAGAGGGTAACTGCATGACAACGTCATTGTAAACAACATTCTGAACAGGCCGCCATTTTGGTTTGCCTGTCGCAGTTGAAGAGTTTATTTGGAATTTTTATGGAGCTTTTGTGCGTTTGCGTCAAAATTTGCGGTCGGATTCGTAAGTTATCCAAGAACAACGATCATCTATGGTTATTTTATTGCATTAACATTTGCCGGATCCCCCAGAAGATATTTGAACATTCGACCTAGCGGCCTCATGTTCAAACAGCTTCCTCGGGATCCGGCAAATGTTAACGCATGAAAAACCATGGTTGATCCCTATATTCTTGCATAAATACCTATGCGCATGGCTGTTCGAAGCAATTGTCAAATGGACCGAAAGCCATGCTCAAACAGCAAAAACCATGTTCAAATCATGAAATTCGCGTGCTGTTTGAACATAGATTTTGAGCTTTAGATATCACAAGACGGGCAAGCTTTGTTTACGTTACGTTGAGCGACGTAACGTTATCGCCCTGAACTTGGCGTTTTAGAGTTCTATGATGACGTCACTGCATGGCAACGTCATTGTAAACAAC
This sequence comes from Lucinisca nassula, assembly GCA_963580285.1. Taxonomy (NCBI): domain Eukaryota; kingdom Metazoa; phylum Mollusca; class Bivalvia; order Lucinida; family Lucinidae; genus Lucinisca; species Lucinisca nassula. The sequence goes on from OY757025.1 coordinate 63,127,109, forward strand.
ATTCTGAACTGGCCGCCATTTTGGTTTGCCTATCGCATTTGAAGAGTTTATATGGAATTTATATGGAGCTTTTGGGCGTTTTCGTCAAAATTTGCTGTCGGATTCGTAAGTTATGCAAGAACAACGATCATCCATGGTTATTTCATTGCATTAACATTTGCCGGATCCCTCGGAAGATATTTGAACATTCGGCCTAGCGGCCTCATGTTCAAACAGCTTCCTCGGGATCCGGCAAATGTTAATGCATGAAAAACCATGGTTGATCCCTATAAAAATGCAGATGCAGTTTTGCTTAGGCCAAGTAAAACCATGTCAGATCCAGGAGAAAGCTACAAAATCGCATGTGCATATCCATCCTGTTAACAAGTCCGTGAAATAAACACCCCATTAAACCCCATACCAGAGAAAACTGGAGTTAACAGGGCTACACTTTATCTCCAAGACATAGGTTGTGGGTACTCGTTTGAGGCGGTTCTAACGAGCACCCACAACCTATGTTTTGAGCACAAATAAGAAAAATATCACGAATTTACATCAGAAAAGTAGCCATTTTGGACATTACGAAAACACGCCTATACAAATACATTGCCATTTTTTTGTCCAAAAAATAGTAATTTTAAGATGAAAAATTGTGATATTTTTCTTATTTCTGCTCAAAAATAGATTGCAGGGACTCGATAGAACCGCCTCGACGAGGCGGTTCTATCGAGTACCCACAATCTATGTTTTTGAGCAGACATAAGAAAAATAATGTATACCGCCTTAAACTCCATGCAGTTTTACTATATAAAAGTTGGGTATGAGGGGTCAAAATTATATAGGCGTGTATACGTGATGAGATGTCGCACGGGTGTGTTATTGTAATGACAAGCAGGTTCAAAGTCTGTACAGAGCCGCCTCCATTCAGGTGATGGATATACTAGCCCTGCCAAGCGAACTTGTGTCTTCGAGCACTCCGTCATGACACATTTTAACTGTGCATGCCCAGCCATTCAGAGGGGCCAGGGATATGGCTTTCTGTCTGAAGGTTCCTCTTGATTCACTGCTTGTATGAGCGAGCAACGAAGGTTCTGGTGAGACTGCGCGGATGCGCAGGCTCGCCTGAACCTTCGTTTCTCGCATAGGCGATAAGTAACAAATCGCTTGACGGGGCCCATATGAACCCTAAATCATGCATACAGCCTGGTGAGAAAATGAAGATATACAGATTGGTGTTTAAAAACGTAGCATTTTGTAGAATTTGCTGAGCTCCAGTGCAGTTAATATCCCAGTTTCTGACACTGCATCTCGTGGGACATCTGGCATGATCGGAATTTCACCTCAAAGTAAACATTTTAAGTACCTATTGACCCATTTTAGCATACATTTGAGGATTGAAACTGACCTCTTATTGCCTTTTACCTTGGATGAACCTGTTTTCATTCGAGCCCCAAAAAATACGAGCCCATGAGCCCATCCCAGGTTTTACAGGTAACCCTCGAAACTGCATGCAAGTCCTCAACAACTAAATCGTCGAGGCGGTTCTATCGAGTCCCCGCAGTCTTTATGTTTTGAGCATAAATAAGAAAAATATCACAATTTTTTATCTTCAAATTTCCATTTTTTGGCCGAAAAATTCATAATGTATTTGTATAGGCGGGTTTTCGTAATGCAGCTTCCTGATGCCTCCAGCGATCATGACCTTAATGTGCGCCATGTGCGGCTGAGCAATCTGATCTGTGTATGCTGGGCAGTGTAACTATGAATCGTGAAGTAGCCAAAGCTTCCTCATGCCTCCAGCGATCATAACCATAATGAACGGCTGAGCAAGCTGATCTGTGCATGCTGGGCGAATTGTAGAACTTGCTGAGGCCTTGCTGACTTATTTACATTGTGTTTCAAGTGGCCTTATGTTAAATAAGTTCTGAAGTTAGATCCTTTGGAAGCAAGGAATATACAAAATAAACGAAAATAGCAGACTCGGTTTTATTGAGTCTGTTCATGACCAGTACTGAAATGTGCAACACCGGCCACGCCCTCTAGCACCGGCTTAAGCAGAACTCTATTTTCAAAATGATACCAAATGAAGTCATTGATCCCAAAGGACCAGAAAATATAATCTGCACTATGATGATGTACGAGGAGACGTTTTACGGCCGCCACACGGCACAACACCAGCTACAGTGAAAATAAATAAGTTCTGAAGTTAGATCCTTTGGAAGCAAGGAATACACAAAATAAACGAAAATAGCAGACTCGGTTTTATTTAGTCTGTTTATGACCAGTACTGAACTGTGCAACACCGGCCACGCCCTCTATAGCACCCGCTTAAGCAGAACTCTATTTTCAAAATGATACCAAATGAACTAATTGATTCCAAAGGACCAGAAAACCGGCCCCGATAGCTCAGTTGGCAGAGTGTCCGCTCCGGGGAACGGGAGGTCACGGGTTCGATCCCGGGCTGCGACATACCAAAGTCGTTAAAAATGGTACCAGCTGCTCCTCGCTTGGCACTCAAATTTACGGGGTAGAGCTAGGACTAGTCGACCCAGTGTCAGGATAATGTGACTGGGTGTGGTATCATGTAATGTGTCTGGGACATGATACTTCAATGAGGCAGCACTTTAAAAATGAGCATTGAGCTCCATGTCGCAACCAGACACCGTCGTGATATGACTGAAAAATTGTTGAAAGCGACGTTAAACCCGAATACACACACACACACACACACACACACACACACACACACACACACACAAACACACAATACAAAGGACCACCAAATATAATCTGCACTATGATGAAAGCCCGGCAAGTGTTAATGCATGAAAACCTGTGTGCTCTATAGAACAGCCTCATTGTGGCGGTTCTATGGAGTAGCCACCATATATGTCTTGGAGCAGAAATAAGCAAAACTAGAAATGGTGTTTGTAAAACACAATGCCCCCAACCTTTGCTTGTCCTTAGATGGCAAAATATTCAACAAACATTGTTAAAGACTCAAAAATATACAACAAGAATTCCCCCGAAGGCTATGTCGCGCCTGTGGGGGCGCAAAGTCACCAAACCATGAAATCTAGGTCAAGTTCAAACATGGATGCCTGCATAAAAATTTCACTCCTAGTTGCAAGCATGTACCAAGTATCATCAATGAAACTCTTAAAAACAGACTCTTACATCAGGGTGAAATTTAGGGTTGTCACACTATTTTACAAAGTCAGTGAACCATAAAATGTAGGTCAAGGTCAGAAATGGATACTTGCATTGAAGTTTCAATTCCTAAATGCAAGCTTGTACCAAATACAACTAATGAAGCTCTAATAGATCTTGAGAAATGGACTCTTACATTAGATAGAAAGTCAGGGTGGTCGCAATAATTCACAAAGTCAGTGAACCATGAAATATGGATAAAAGTCAAATATGGATGCTTGCGTTGCAGTTGCAATTCCTAGATGCAAGTTTGTACCAATTATAATTTAAAAAGCTTTAATAGTTTTCGAGAAATGGTGAAAGTCAGAGTGGTTGCAATAATTCACGAAGTCAGTGAACCATGAAATATAGGTCAAGGTCAGATATGGATGCTTGCGTTGAAGTTGCAATGCCTGGATGCAAGTTTGTACCAAGAATGATTAATGAAGCTCTAATAGTTCTCAATATATGGACCTGCTGACAAGATTTTATTAAAAAAAAAACAAGGCATCGCATGAGATGCAAATCCCCCTCGCACAAGACAACCTCGTGTGTGGAAAACACTGAAATGGCAAAAGTCCAACTTGCTTGAGATATTGTCATATGCAACATTTGTGTAAAGTTTGTTTAAAAATCCATCCATAAATGTAGGTTCTAGAGTGATGACAATATTTCTCTAAAAATAGTCATAGGGACCTTGACTTGAGGCCATGGACGCGGAGTATCTTGCTCAAGATATTATCATAAGCATCTTTTGTGTGAAGTTAGATTAAAATCATAAATGTAGACAGTAGAGCAATGACAAACTTTTTCTAAAAATAGCCATAGTGACCTTGACCTTGAGGTCATGACCTTGAAAGTCAAAGCAACTCGAGATATTACCATAAGAAACATTTGTGTGAAGTTCTATTATCATCCATCAATAAATGTAGGCACTAGAGCGATGACAAAGATTTTCTAAAAATAGCCACAGTGACCTTGACCTTGAAAGTCGAAATAGTTCGAGATATTGTCATAAGGAACATTTGTGTGAAGTTATACTGAAATTGGTGAAGAAATGTAAGCGCTAGAGCCATGTCAAAGTTTTTCTAAAAATAGCCACAGTGACCTTGACCTTGAAAGTCAAACTCACTCGAGGTATTGTCATAAGGAACATTTGTGTGAAGTTATATTGAAATCAGTGAAGAAATATAGTCGCTAGGGCGATGACAAAGTTTTTCTAAAAATAGCCACAGTGACCTTGACCTTGAAAGTGGAACTCGCTACAAATATTGTCATAAGGAACATTTGTGTGAATCGATTTTGAAACTGGTGAAAAAATGTAAGCGCTAGAGCATGAAAAAGTTTTTCTAAAAATAGCCACAGTGACCTTGACCTTGAAAGTCGAACTCTTTCGAGGTATTGTCATAAGGATCATTGGTGTGAAGTTATATTAAAATCGGTGAAGAAATGTAGGCGCTGGAGCGATGACAAAGTTTTTCTAAAAATAGCCATTGTGACCTTGACCTTGAAAGTTAAAATGGCTTGAGATATTGTCATAAGGAACATTTGTGTGAAGTTATATTGAAATTGGTGAAGAAATGTAAGCGCTAGAGCATTGACAAAGATTTTCTAAAAATAGCCACAGTGACCTTGACCTTGAAAGTGGAACTCGCTAGAGATATTGTCATAAGGAACATTTGTGTGAAGTTATATTGAAATCGGTGAAGAAATGTAGGCGCTAGAGTGATGACAAAATTTTTCTAAAAATAGCTACAGTGACCTTGAACTTGAGGTCATGACCCTGAAAGTCGAACACACTCGAGATATTGTCATAAGGAACATTTGTGTGAAGTTATATTGAAATCAGTGAAGAAATGTAGGCGCTAGAGCAATGACAAAGTTTTTCTAAAAATAGCCACAGTGACCTTGACATTGATGTCATGACCTTGAAAGTCGACCTCGCTCAAGATATTGTCATAAGGCACATTTGTGTGAAGTTATATTGAAATCAGTGAAGAAATGTAGGCGCTAGAGTGATGACAAAGTTTTTCTGAAAATAGCCACAGCGACCTTGACCTTGAGGTCATGACCTTGAAAGTCGAACTCGCTGAGATACTGTCATAAGAAACATTTGTGTGAAGTTATATTGAAATTGGTAAAGAAATGTAGGCGCTAGAGCGATGACAAAGTTTTTCTAAAAATAGCCACAGTGACCTTGACCTTGAGGTCATGACCTTGAAGTCAAACTCGCTCGAGATTTTTTATAAGGAACATTTGTGTGAAGTTATATTGAAATTGGTGAAGAAATGTAGGCGCTAGAGCGATGACAAAGTTTTTCTAAAAATAGCCACAGTGACCTTGACCTTGAGGTCATGACCTTGTAAGTCGAACTCGCTCGAGATTTTTTTATAAGGAACATTTGTGTGAAGTTATATTGAAATTGGTGAAGAAATGTAGGCGCTAGAACGATGACAAAGTTTTTCACAAATTACCAAAATGACAAAGGGCCATAACTCACAAAGTATTTTTTGGAATTTTGTCATAAGTTAATCAGTTCATCTACTCATCACCACCAATCTATTCACCAACTTTCAAGGCTCTAGCTCCAATAGTTTTTGAGATATCTTGCTGACAAGATTTTATTAAAAAAATTTCAAAGGGCAATAACTCTTAAAAGGGGCATAATCCGGACGAGAAAAAAAATACGCGTCAGCTAATTTTCCATGAGGAATCCATATATGAAATTTCAAAACCCTAGCATACACGGTTCTAAAGATATGCTGTGCATCACTTTTAGCATACATTACAATGGGCACAAATTACCAAAATGACAAAGGGCCATAACTCACAAAGTATTTTTCGGAATTTTGTCAAAAGTTAATCAGTTCATCTACTCATCACCACCAATATATTCACCACTTTTCAAGGCTCTAGCTCCAATAGTTTTTGAGATATCTTGCTGACAAAATTTTATTAAAAAAAATTCAAAGGGCAATAACTCTTAAAAGGGGCATAATCCGGACAAGAAAAAAAATATGCGTCAGCTAATTTTCCATGAGGAATCCATATATGAAATTTCAAAACCCTAGAATACACGGTTCTAAAGTTATGCTATGCATCACTTTTAGCATACATTACAATGGGCACAAATTACCAAAATGACAAAGGGCCATAACTCACAAAGTATTTTTCGGAATTTTGTCAAAAGTTAATCAGTTCATCTACTCATCACCACCAATCTATTCACCAACTTTCAAGGCTCTAGCTCCAATAGTTTTTGAGATATCTTGCTGACAAGATTTTATTAAAAAAATTTCAAAGGGCAATAACTCTTGAAGGGGGCATAATCCGGACGAGAAAAAAAATATGCGTCAGCTAATTTTCCATGAGGAATCCATATATGAAATTTCAAAACCCTAGCATACACGGTTTTAAAGATATGCTATGCATCACTTTTAGCATACATTACAATGGGCACAAATTACCAAAATGACAAAGGGCCATAACTCACAAAGTATTTTTCGGAATTTTGTCAAAAGTTAATCAGTTCATCTACTCATCACCACCAATCTATTCACCAACTTTCAAGGCTCTAGCTCCAATAGTTTTTGAGATATCTTGCTGACAAGATTTTATTAAAAAAATTTCAAAGGGCAATAACTCTTGAAGGGGGCATAATCCGGACGAGAAAAAAAATACGCGTCAGCTAATTTTCCATGAGGAATCCATATATGAAATTTCAAAACCCTAGCATACACGGTTCTATAGTTATGCTATGCATCAAAAGCGTAACGGACGGACGAACGGACGAACGGACGAACGGACGAACAGACGAACGGACGAACGGACGAACGGACGAACGAACCAGAAGCAATATGCCCCTCCAACTTTTTCAAAGTTGGGGGCATAATAATATATAACCCTTTAAATGCCATTTTTTTCTCTATATAAAATGGGGTTTATAGGGGTATTATTTTCACGGACTTGTTAACATGATATTAATTTCTCAGTCTAAACATATTTTTCACTGTATCCCCTTTTTCGACTTTCATGCTACTGATTTGCCCGTGCAAGAAAACCAATTATATGCAAACATGGTAAGATAAGATAAGATAAGATTTATTTAAAATCGGCAAGTTTTTAACAATACAACATAAGCTCTGTTTGAGCTTTTGAACCGACTGCAAGTAATTATATCATCATTAAAATTGTGGACCGATTTCGTATTTGTTGTGTCGATTTTGTCATGGATGTTTGTGGAGCGTGATAGCTCAGTGGTTAGTGCACTTGCCTCTGATGCTACAGGACCCGGATTCGATCCCCGGCAGCGGCGATAAATTTTCGGTGTCCGAACACGCTTCATTGGCATCATTTGCCAGGATGAATGTCATAAAGTGCACTGTCCTTCGGATCGGGACGTTAACTGGAGGCCCCCTGTGCAGGGAGAACCATCACCTGTGCAGGTTAAAGATCCCTACCGTAATTACATGATTACTGTGTAGGCTTTCATCCTGCAAACCTGGAGTGTATGTGTGTGTGTGTGAATTCGGGTTTAACGTCGCTTTCAACAATTTTTCAGTCATATCACGACGGTGTCTGGTTGCGACAGGGAGCTCAATGCTCGCTTTTATAGTGCTGCCTCAGTGAAGTATCATGTCCCAGACACATTACATGATACCACACCCAGTCACATTATCCTGACACTGGGTCGACCAGTCCTAGCTCTACCCCGTAAATCTGAGTGCCAAACGAGGAGCAGCTTGTACCATTTTTAACGACTTTGGTATGTCGCGGCCCGGGATCGAACCCGAGACCAACTGAGCTATCGGGGCCGGTGCCTGGAGTGTATGTAATGTACACCTGCGGTAATGGCCAAATGTGACCGACGCAGTATCTATCTATCTATCTATCTATCTATCTATCTATCTATCTATCTATCTATCTATCTATCTATCTATCTATCTATCTATCTATCTATCTGTCTATCTGTCTGTCTATCTATCTATCTATCTATCTATCTATCTATCTATCTATCTATCTATCTATCTATCTATCTATCTATCTATCTATCTATCTATCTATCTATCTTCGTATCTATCTATCTATCTTCGTATACTGAGTCGGTCATATTTGGCCATTACCTCAGTTGGTTGGAGCTGAAAAAAAGAGGCACTGGAAGCGTCCTTAAAACTATTTACAATCTGCATAACAGAGGTATCCTAAAACGCATACCTCTGAGTCTCAATCTTACACTGTGCGGGCTTTGAACTCTTCTGCGGACTTGGCATTTACCGCAGAGGAGGGGAGACTATTCCATTGGGGAATAGTTCTATGAAAGAAGGAGTTCTTCAGGGCATCACTATAGGACTGGTATCTACGATATTGTGAGTCGTTTACTTTTGATGCCCTTGTTTGGGTCGACACTGTTACAGTGGTCAGGTACCTATTTTTATTAATAGACACAGAACCAGAGTGTATCTTGTAGAAGAAGGTTAAAGAGGACTGCTCACGACGGGCCTCCAGGGACGGCCACTCTAGCTCATTAAGCATGTCACCGACGCTATTTCTATTTCGCCATCGCCTGCAGGTCCATCGAGCAGCTGTCCTCTGCACCTTCTCCACCTGCTGAGGCTGAGTTTTAACATAGGGATGCAAAATGGGTGATGCATATTCAAGTTGAGGGCGAACCAATGTTTTATATGCAACATCCTTTGTCCGCCTAGGTGCAAAGGCCAAGTTACGTCTAAGGAATCCTAAAGTTCTAGTTGCTTTAGATGTAATCTCAGAGATATGTTGACCCCAATCGAGATCGTCAGTGATGGTTATACCAAGATATTTGGCGGATTGAACATGCTTCAAAATTTGCTGGTGAAGTGTATAGTCAAACTTAATTTGCTTGTCCGGAGGGTGTCGTGACACCCTCATTGAGTGACATTTGGCCACATTGAACTTCATCTGCCAATCGGCCTCCCACTGTGCAAGTTGATCAAGGTCATCTGGTAAGATAAAACAGTCAGAATGAGAATATATGTTCCTATACAGGACACAATCATCAGCAAACAAACGGACCGATGACCTGATATTATCGGGGAGATCATTGGTGAAAACCAAAAAGAGGACCGGTCCAAGGACCGAACCTTGGGGGACTCCAGATAAAACAGGGACTGTATAAGACGCTTGGCCATCAAGTACAACTTGTTGTGAGCGCACAGAGAGCCATGAGCTAATCCACCTATGTGTGGATCCTCTTATCCCTATTGGTTTCATTGGGCGGCAGGGCTTGAGATGTCATTTCATCTCAATGTCGGGTAAAAGTCCCACAAAATTGGAAGCAACGTCTCCAAAATGACCTTTACAGTGTCGACGGGGACGTTAAACCTCAAACAAACAAACAAATCATCTCCTCTACTGTCCCTTCTATCTCTTTCCCCCCTTTCTCTTGGAGAAGAAAAAAATGATCCAATAGGATTGACCTGTCGTTAAACTCAAAACAATCGATGAATCATTTTTTTCTCTGTCGAATTTTTTAACCCTTTGGGACCTTGTCAAATCAGAATCAGAATTCTTACTGGTGACACGTCAAATGACATTCATATACCAGGACCTGTGATATGGGAAGTTAGTCTCTAGATTTTTTCAACAAAATATCTAGATAACTGTTTGATCTACGACTAACAGTGTTATATAATAATTATTCCTCATAAATCAACTTTCCTCAGTACTTTCAGTACTTTATGTTTATTTAGAGTTAGGAAAAATGACAGCCAACATCCGGGAAAAAGTTGATCTGATCCGTTATGCTTACTTCACCATACCCCTCGCATCCCACATTTATCATGTAAAACTAGGGTTTAAAGGGGTGCACATTTGTTTTCTAATATTTGCTCTAAAACATAGATTGTTGGTACTCTAACGTGTACCCACAATCTATGTTTTGACCAAAAAAAAAAAAATCAAAAATATTTCAACTGAACTCAAAATTATCATTTTTACAACCATTAAAATTCGTAGATGGTATTAAATTTTTTCGAGCAAGCTCTCCTGAACCTTTGCTCAATGATAAGTACCAATTTTCTCTTGGGTTGGCTAATTTAACAATGATATTAAATGAAAAAAAAAATAACGAAACGAAGATATGACAAAGAAAAAAGAATGAAGATAAGGAAAAGAAAAGAAAAGAAATGAATTAAGAAAAAGGGGAAAAATAATAATAATAATAATAATAAATGGCTGGCAAATGGCTATAAACAATTCTTGGAATTAGTTTCATCTGTTCTTTACAGCAAGACCTAGTCGTACTTCCCCGTTTTGTGCTGGCCGGAAACTATGGATGACGGAAATATAATTCAAATGATGCAATAAATTAAAGGTAATATGACAGTCAAAATTCAATTTTTATTCTGGTATATTTGACTCATCCATATGCTAACATGACAGGTCGAAAAAAAATGATAATCAAATACAACATTTAAAACTAATAATAACTAGAACTGTCAGAGGATCTGACTATAGCCCCGCTATAGCCCTGTCAGAGGAGAAAGACTCATGAATTAAAGGTAAAGACTTGTGAGAGGGTTAAATCCCTAACAAGGTACCTACGCCTTATAGACTTTTCGCGTTATTAGATCTGAAAAACAGTCTAAGTTAAAAAATAGGTTTTGGATAATGAAAAAAACACATGCACATCTTCAGACCTATATGAAAACACCTATTAAATTTCAAAAGGATTGACTAGAACTGTAAGAGAAGTTGCGATCACAAGGTAGCAACTCCCTATACATTTTAACATTAGTAGATCTCAAAAATTGTCTAAGTTAAAAAAGGTGAAATAAGTGAAAACAATTATTTAAGGATAATGAAAAAAGAATATGCACATATACAGGACACAATCATCAGCAAACAAACGGACCGATGACCTGATATTATCGGGGAGATCATTGATGAAAACCAAAAAGAGGACCGGTCCAAGGACCGAACCTTGGGGGACTCCAGATAAAACAGGGACTGTATAAGACGCTTGGCCATCAAGTACAACTTGTTGTGAGCGCACAGAGAGCCATGAGCTAATCCACCTATGTGTGGATCCTCTTATCCCATAGTACTCAAGTTTATATAATAGCCTTCTGTGAGGTACCTTGCCAAAGGCCTTAGCGTAGTCCATGATGATCAAGTCAGTCTGTTTGTGGCTACGGTTTATGGCCCCATCCAGATTGCTCACAATGTCATGGTAAAATCGAACAAGTTGCGTTTCGCAAGACCTTTGACTCCGGAATGCCATGTTGACAGTCAGCAAGAATGCTCTCAAAGGCTAAGTGCTTGTTGATGTTGCTTACTAATATATGTTCCAGGGTTTTGCAACAGGTGCATGTTAGCGACACTGGTCTATAATTTGCTGCATCATATTTTTCCCCTTTTTATAGACCGGGGTAACATTTGCTTGTCGCCAGTCATCTGGTACAGTGCCTTGGGCAAGTGTTTCATTGAAGATTAAGGCCAACATAGGAGAGATTTCATCACTACATTCCTCAAGTACCCTGGCATTCAGGTCGTCGGGCTCAGATGACTAATATGTCTTGATCTTACCTAACAGTAACAGTTTAGCGACCCCCTTGGTGTCAACTGTTATGCCCCCCCCCCCACCATAGAGGGGAACGGACATGTACCTTTAGATGGTAGCTCACCATCAGTTTCACGCGTAAATGCTGATTGAAACTGTTTATTGCATATGTTAGCCTTATCGCGCGCGTCTGTTTTTAGAGTTCCATTTTCCCATAGCGAAGTGATCCCAAACGCATCCTTTTTCAGAGACTTTACGAATGACCAAAACTTTTTAACTTTACCATTCTTTTTGGGGCTATCGGGATCTGTATTGTCATCTTCAAAGGTAAAGTTGCTGGAAACATGCATCCAATATGCATCTCTTAGGTCCGTGAACATTTCTGCCCATAACAAAATCGGCCCAAGACGAAATCGGCCCATAACAAATCGGCCCATACAAAATCGGCCCATAGCAATTTCGATCCACAATTTTAATGAAAGTATAATTACTATGTTTGCATATAATTGATTTGCTTGCACGGTCAATTAAATCAGTAGCATGTATGTCGAAAATGGGATAAAAAGAAACATATATATGTTCAGTTTGAGAAATTAATATTCTTTCCTCATATGATAAAAAAAAATCACATCATGTTAACAAATCCGAGAAAATAATACCGCCCTTAACCTGACTTTATATAGGGAAATTTGGGGTTTTAATGGGTATATGTTATTATGCTTATTTCTGATTCAATACATATGTTGTGGGTACTCGTTAGAACCGCCACCGTATGCTCAATTTTAATGATGGTATAATCACTGTGTTTGCATATAATTGATTTGCTTGCACGGCCAATTAAATCAGTGTCATGTACGTGTCGAAAATGGGATGAAAAGAAACATATATATGTTCAGTTTGAGAAATTAATATTCTTTCCTCATATGATAAAAAAATCACATCATGTTAACAAATCCGAGAAAATAATACCGCCCTTAACCAGGAATCACCCATAGGTTATCGAGCATTAACATATAATTTGCCGGGTCCCGAGGAAGCCGCTTGAACATTTTGCCGAATGAAGCACAAAGTAAATTAAAGTAAGCAAGGGCCCAGCAATTTCTGCAATTCGCCCAGCATACGCAGATCAGCTTGCTCAGCCGCACTATATGGTCATGATCGCTGTAGGTGTAATGAAGCCATTGCTACATCACGGGCCCAGCATACGCAGCTGAACTTGCTCAACCACACAGTATGGTCATGATCGCTGGAGGCATGAGGAAGCTTTGGCTACTTTATGATTCATATTTACACACAAATCATAATGCGCGGATGCACAGGCTGATGAGAGTCTTTGTTGGGTGCCGGCGCTAGGTCCACATATAGCTATCGATGTGCCCCTGCTCAATAACACTCATCAAATGAAACAAAGACATGTGTTAGAGACATACACTTATGGGTGATTGGCACGTGCCCCAATAATAACTGAGGTTTGATAATCGTTTTGTTTGTTACTTTAAGGCACGTGTCAATAAAGGTAACAACGTAAAATGATTATTGATCATTTTGCATACCGACACGTGCAAACAATATAAACAAATAAACAATGACCCCAGATCTACCATTTCCAAGTTCATAAATATACTTTTTTTCTAAATAAACACACCCTCATTTGTATTATTTTTATTTTTTATTTCTTATCTTCCATTACAAAAGTTTGCATTGCGAGAAAACACATCTGAGGGAGGTACTTATTGAAAATAATGATACAGATCCCGAGCGGTGAAAGGGGGTAAAAATTAATTGTATATACATGTATTTTATCATAAATTAAGTATATCATTCATTTTTTTTTTTAATTTTGGCCGATAATTGAACTCTACAACAACCTTGGAATCATTTATGGGCCGAAATTGCTATGGGCCGATTTTGTCATGGGCCGATTTTGACATCGGCCGATTTGTTATTGGCCGAAATGACCCGGAACCTTCTCTTATAACCTTGTGCACATGTTCTCTGAACGGTTTGTAATGGTTCTTAATGTAAGGGCTGCTAGACTTGCGAGCACGAAAATACATTCGATTACGTCTTCTGATGAGATGCTTAATTGATCGTGTTATCGATCCAGGGTGCACTATATTTTGTTTTGGTCATTTTCGTTGGTATAATATAAACCTATCCATTGCCGTGGTTAAATCGGACTTAAAACTGACCCACATGTCTTTAACTGACATGTGCGAGAAAGAAAGAAAGAAAGAAAAAACAAGAGGGCCCAATGGCCCCATATCGCTCACCTGTGTACCAGAAAATTATTAGTGTAGGAGACCACTTGACATTGCTACACTGAATATCTAAGCTCTGGGCCTTATGGCTTCGGAGAAGAAGATTTTTGAAGCTTTTTTTCCATTATAAGTCTAAAGGAGCTAAGGGGTCCCGGGGTGTAGCCCATTTGGATCCAAGGGGGCAGGGTTAGCAGGATTTATGTAGGTGACTATTTTACGTTGCTGGATACTAAATATCTAAGCTCTGTGCTTCACAGTTTCAGAGAAGAAGATTTTTGAAGCTTTTCTCCATTATGAGTCTATGGGAGCTAAGGGGGTCCCAGGGCGTGGCCCATTTGGACCCCAGGGGCATGATTGGCAGGATTTATGTAGGTGACCACTTGCCATTGCTACAAGCTAAATATCTAAGCTCTGGGCCCTATGGTTTCTGAAAAAAAGATTTTGAAGCTTTTTTCCACTATGAGTCTATGGGAGCTAAGGGGCCCCGGGCCGTGGCCTATTTGGACCCCAGGGGCATGATTGGCAGGGTTTATGTAGGTAACCACATGCCGTTGCTACATGCTAATATCTAAGTTCTGGGCCCTGTGGTTTCAGAGAAGAAGATTTTTAAAGCTTTTTTCCATTATGAGTCTATGGGAGCTAAGGGGCCCCGGGACGTGGCCCATGTGGACCCCAGGGGCATGATTGGCAGGATTTATGTAGGTGACCACTTGCCGTTGCTACATGCTAAATATCTAAGCTCTGGGTCCTGTGGTTTCAGAGAAGAAGATTTGTGAAGCTTTTTTTCCATTATGAGTCTTTGGGAGCTAAGGGTCCCGGGGCATGGCCCGTTTGGACCCCAGGAATTATGTTGGCAGGAATTATGTTGGTGACCACTTGCCATTGCTACATGCTAAATATCTAAGCTTCGACCCTATGGTTTCAGCGTAGAATATTTTTGAAGCTTTTTTTCCATTATGAATCTATGGGAGCTAAGGGGCCCCCGGGGTGTGGCCAATTTGGACCCCAGGGGCATGATTGGCAGGATTTTTGTAGATGACCACTTGACATTGTTACAAGCTAATTATCTAAGCTCTGGGCCCTGTGGTTTCAGAGAAGAAGATTTTAAAAATTGTTCCCATTATAAGTCTGTGTGAGCTATATGTTGCCATGGCAACCAGGATTCCGATCTGATCAGCACAAAAACCTTATGCAGTCTTTCCCCCTACCTGATGTTGCTTCACATGAAATTTGATCAAGATTGGCCATGGGGTATTAGAGATATACTAATTTGGAATTGTTTACGGACGTACGCACGCACGCACGACGGACGACGGACAAAATGTGATCACAAAAGCTCACCTTGTCACTACGTGACAGGTGAGCTAAAAAAGACTGAATTGTACTGTCGGTTAATTGTCTTGGCGGTATAAGGGAGGTAACCAAATTAACTCTTCAATGAGAAATCAAGAACGGACAAAGTCAGAAACGAGTAAACAAACAGAAAATATATTTCGAAATTTCTGACATATTGTCATTTGAGTGTTTCAAAAGCTCGTCAGGTAAACCACAATCTTCTTGAAATTTTATTATGTATCTGTGTGTTTTGCACTTTCCTCCGTTCGGATTCAAACTCAAAGGAAAAAAAATGTCATTCGATGAGATCTTCGTTTTGCAGGTGTCAGAACGCGCATAGTTTATCAGAATTGTTACTGGTGACACGTCAAGTGGCATTCATACACAAGGACCTGTGATATGGGAAGTAACATTATTATCATTCAAGTACTCGTGAGCCTATACTAAGAAGAATATTAATTACTGGGAGGAAGATACCCGAGGGTCACTTTGGTCTAAGGCAGTGGCTAGAGATACGGATCCGTATCTCTAGTCTCCTAGGCTAGGGATACAGATCTGTATCCCTAGAATTTTCCAATAGGCCTGGCAAGAGGTACAGTACGGCTCCGGTATTTAAGCCGTTTTTCTTTTTCATTCCGCGGACAACTTTTTAAATCTGCGTTTTTCTGCCGAATGGTTTGTAGTAAGGCCGTGGCTAGCCGTCCGGTACCGGACGACTAGCCTACGAGTCTGCCCATCTGGTACCGGATGGCTAGCCAATCCACATAGGAATGGCTAGCCGTCTGGTAGTAAATTTTAGTCTCATTTCTTAAAGGGTACTGAATAGCCTTGAGTACTGGATGTTAAATAGTTCCTACTTTGAGACTATGTAAATGTCATTGAGATTTTCCTCCCCCGTCATTTTAAATTAGGCAAATAAACACAGCAGTATCGGTAATCCTTGATTGTCGTAACAATTATGCCTGTGATAATGAGATATGTAGTCATGTTTACTTATTTCTTATACTATTACTATCAATAATATATTTATAAGTAACTACCAATAGGCAACATAACTTAATATTTTTATAAGTTTATATATTTTATATTTCCTTTCTTTATGTAAATGCGGCTTGAATGTATTAAAACGTTTGATCCAAGCGTCGCGAAAAACAATTAATAGTAATTGAGCAGTACCGTAAAAATCCTTAAAAATAAGGATTTTGATGACTTGCAGTTATTCTCCTAAAACTATTAACAAATTTGTTCACAATCCAGCAAAGAGTCCAAAAGGTGCAGATGGAATGGCAAACAGTGTAGACCCTGCTTCAGGAGCAGTCTGATCTGGAACTGCATTATTTGCTGAAGCCTATCTGTCCCAATACAAAGGATCATTATGTAAATTGCTCTACTCATGGATCGTTGCCTTAATGTGTGCCCTGCTAACAAGATAATTACCCCTAATTGATATTTTGTATCTACCAGTTAAATAAATATTCTCCCCAAATTTAATGTTAATCTTTCACGATAAATATCAAGCTCAGCATCGGACAAACCATTGCAGATTTTAATAATACATGTATAGGGGTTGTTAATAATACATGTAACAATAATAATATAAAGATAGAAATTATAACATTGAAATAATAATAATAATGATTATCATAATAATAATAATAACTGTCACAGTGCCCGGACAAGGCTTTAAGTACAACAGTCTATTGCATCAGTGTCAGTTACAATTATGTCCCTTTCTGAAATTTAGTGAAAAATATGGCGACAAGCAGGTGATAAAAATACAGTTAGAGTAAATTAGAAATACTTTTATTACATCATAAAGTGGGTAATATTATTTGGAACGCATACCCTTTATAAAATGATAGACTTAAATTTACTACCGGACGGCTAGCCATTCCTACGTGGGTTGGCTAGTCATCTGGTACCGGACGAGCAGACTCGTTGGCTGGTCGTCCGGTACCGGACAGGCAGACTCCTAGGCTAGCCACTGCCTCGTAGTAAACCACTCCGAGTGAAAATATTTTACTCCCAAGTTATGCGCTCAATATTCCGAGGAAATTCCGCAGACCTCAGAGCTTACCTGTGAGATTCGGAGTATTTGCGATGGTGATTAATTTAATGAAACTATGAGAAACTATGTCGAGTTAAATAAGGCAGTTCTAGTCGTCATTATGGTAATGCTTACCAGAAATTCTTACGATTACCTAATTAACATTTCTAAGGTAATTACATCGAATTTAACCATAATTTTATAATGTTCAACATGCTTTCAATTACGGACTTGAAAGAGTTGTATGTACTCGTCATGCCCAACTGATTCCCTTGTTTGAAATCACTGTACAGTTTCACACCCTGGGTAATTAGTGATAACCTCTTTGTTGGCTTTTGACATCGTTTACATTATAATATGAACTTAGGCACAGCCTAGATACGGACATGAACATTACCGGTTAGTTAATGTTTAAAAGCAAAGATGATAGTGTTTTAACCTACCTGAAGTCCGAGTGAATAGTGAATAATTGCAAGCCACTTTACCATTTGATATGCTTTAACCCTTATCTTGCTGTTCACGGCAACCCCTATATTTGCAAACAGTGTAGATCCAGATCAGGTGGCTTCTTCAGAAGCCACCTGATCAGGATCTACACTGTTTGGCATTCAGTTTATGAATTTGTAGCAATAAATTACATCAAGTAATCTGATTGGTTGACAGACAGAAATGGGTGTGGCTTAAGTGAATATTCAGCAAGATAAGGGTTAACTTACGTCCCTTGTTGAAACAGACAACATTTTTGGTTCTGTATAGCTTTACTTGAGACCATTCTTGTTGACTGCTGACTGTATAGCCTTTGTGAGCATTCTTGCTGTCAGAATCAGAATTGTTTACTGGTGACACGTCCATAGACAATCCTTCACCAGTGAACATGGTTTCCGAAGTCATAGGTCTTGCGAAATGCAACTTGTTCAATTTTACCATGACATTGTGGGCAATCTGGATGAGGCCATAAATCGTGGCCACAAACAGACTGACTTGATCATCATAGACTTCGCCAAGGCCTTTGACAAAATTGAAGGTACCTCACAGAGGGCTATTAAATAAACTTGACTACTATGGGATAAGCAGATCCACACACATAAGTGGATAAGCTCATGGCTCTCTGGGGGCTCATAAGAAGTTGTACTTGATGGCCAATCATCTGATCCAGTCCCTGTTTTATCTGGAGCCTCCCCCCCCCCCAAGGTTCAGTCCTTGGACCGGTCTTCTTAGTTTTCATCAATGATCTGACTGATAATATCAGGTCATCAGCCAGTTTGTTTGCTGATAATGTGTCCTGTATATATTCTCCGTCTGAATGTCTTATTTTACAAGATGACCTGGATCAACTTGCACAGCGAGAGGCCGATTAGTAGATGAAGTTCAATGTATCGGTGGAATTTTTGGCCTCAGGGGCATAATTTAAACAATCTTGGTAGAGGTCCAATAGATGAAGCCAAACACCAAATTTCAAAGACCTGGGCCTTGCGTTTTCAGAGGAGAAGATTTTCTTTTTTTAGATTTTTCCTATTTAAGTCACTCGCCTTGTAAACCAGGGGTCGCAGGATCGATCCCAAGCTTCTCCAGACTTTCGGATGAGTCTTTAAACTGAGGTCCTGTCTCCGTATGACCTTAGTTGTTGGTGGGATGTAAAACTCAAAACACTCACTCACTCCTATTTAAGTCAATGGAAAACCCAGGGGCCCCAGAACTATAATTTGAACAATCTTGATAGTGCTCTACAAGAAGAAGCTTCATACCAAATATCAAACACCTGAGCCTTCTGGTTTCAGACAAGAAGATTTTTAAAGCTTTTCCCTACGTAAGTCTATGTAAAACGAAAGGGCTCCGGGGCGGGGGCATTTTTGGTCCCAGGACTAGAATTTGAACAATCTTGGCAGAGGTCCACTAAATGAAGCTACGCACCAAATATTGAAGGCCTGGTTTTAGAGGAGAATATTTTTTAAGTTTCTATTAAAAATGTGTTGTTTGCTCCCGTGACCTTGTTGTGCGGACTGGAACTATTTGAACAACTCTGAAAGGGAACCGCCTAAGACTCATTCCTTTGAAGTTTGCTGAAAATGCGACCAGCGCTTTAACAGATGTTGTTTGAAGAAATTGTTTTCGCACGGATGGATGCATGACGGATGAAAAGTGATCCCAAAAGCTCACCTCGTCATAACATGATAGGTGAGCTATTAGAAACGAAAAAAATAGGCCTGACCCCCTTATATGACAAATGGACTTGTACAACGTATGACAGTGGAAAAGTCTACTAGCATACAATGTATTAATGTCCCCATCAACACTGTATTAAGCTTTTGTTCCTATGAATTATTATTGTACCGTATTCGACCTATTTACCGCACTGTGCGCTTAGTTTTTTCACAATTGTATGAAAATATTGTGGTGAAAAAATCTACCTAATAAGCGCACACTCAATACGAAAGAAATACGAAAAAAAGGCTTCCGATATGATTATTTTATAGAGATGAATTTCAGCATAGTGATTCACCACATATACATATGATTGTCTGGGTCAAAGATGCAGCAAAACTCAATATGAATTTGTTGGGATGTTACTGTAAAGTGTGCGCTTGTGTATTTTTTCCAGAAAAAGCTTGGGTGTGCGCTTATAGGAGCATGTGCGGTAAATAGGTTGAATATGGTATTTATATATGTATTGTCTGTCATAGAAATTATGAAATAAATATGTGTATTAAATTTTTACCAAGTAAATACAGGATTTTCTATGAAAAAGAAAAACGATATTTCTCACAGAGAAATAATTCCCACTGAGAATTTGAACAATCGTGGTAGAAATCATCAAGACAAAGCTTCATGTCAATTATCAAAGACCTTGGCCTTCTCCTTTCAGACAAGAAGATTTCAAATGTTTTCATTGCCTTGACTTCTATTTCCTAGGGCTATAATTTGAACACTTTTGATAGAGGTCCACTTGATTTTGATAGAGGTCCACCAAATATCAAAGACCTGGGCCTTGCTGTTTCAGATTGGAAGATTTTCTTAAAGTTCCCTATATATAAGTCAATGAAAAAACCGAAAGGCCCGGGGCGGAGGCATTTTTGTCCCAAGGGCAATGATTTGAACAATATCGGATTCGGAGAAGAAGATTTTTAAACATTTTCCCTGTATAAGCCAATGTTAATGAGAAGAAGACTTTTAAAGATTTTCCCTATATAAGTCTATGTAAAATCAAAGGGCCCCAGGGCGGGGGCATTTTTGGCCCTAGGGCTATAATTAAAACACTATTGGGAAGGGTTCAGTAGATGAAGCTTCATACCAAATATCAAAGACCCGGGCCTTATGGTTTCAGAGATGTAGATTTTTAAATATTTTCTCTATATATGCCTATAAAACCAAAGGGCCCCGGGGTGGGGGCATTTTTGGTTGTAGGGGTATAATTTGAATACTGTTGATAGAGGTTCACTAGCTGAAGCTTCATGCTAAATACCAAAGACCTGGGTCTAGCGGTTTCAGAGAAGAAAATTTTTAAAGATTTTCCCTATATAAGCCTATGCAAAACCAAAGGTCCCTGGGGTGGGGGCATTTTTGGCCCCAGGGGTATAATTTGAACAATCTTGGTAGCCCTCCATTAGATGAAGCTTCATACCAAATATCAAAGACCTGGGCCATGCAGTTTCAGAGAAGATTTTCCCTATATAAGCCTTTGTAAAACCAAAGGCCCCCAGGGCAGGGGCATTTATCGCACTAGGCCTATAATTTGAACAATCTTGATAGAGGTTCACTAAATGAAACTTCACACCAAATGTCAAAGAACTGGGCCTTGCGGTTTCAGAGAAGAAGATTTTTAAAAATTTTCCCTATAAATCTATGTAAAACCAAAGGGCTCTGGGGCGGGGGCATTTTTGGCACCAGGGATATAATTTTAACAGTCTTGGTAGAGGACCAGTAGATGAAGCTTCATACCAAATAGCAAAGACGGGGGCCTTGTGGTTTCAGAGAAGAAGATTTTTCAAATATTTTCCCTATATAAGCGTATGAAAAAACCAAAGGGCCCCGGTGGCGGGGGCATTTTTGGCCCTAGTGCTATAAATTGAACAATCTTGATAGAGGTCCACTAGTTGAAGCTTCAAGCTTCACACCAAATATGTTGCAGTTTCAGAGAAGAAGATATTTAAAGATTTTCCCAATATAAGCCTATGTAAAACCAAAGGCCCCTGGGGCGGAGGCTATAATTTGAACAATCTTGGTAGAGGTCAACTAGATGAAGCTTCATACCAAATATCGAAGGCCTGGGCCTTGTGGTTACAGAGAAGATTTTTCAAGTTTTCAGTGAAAAAAAATGTATATTTGGCTGCTGTGACCTAGATGTGCAACGGAGCGGAACCATTTGAACAACTTTGAAAGGGGTCCAGATAAGAATCATTCCCGTGAAGTTTGGTCAAAATCTGATCAGTGGTTTAGGAGATGTCGTTTGAACAATTGTTTACGGACGCACGCAACAGACGAAAAGTGATCACAAAAGCTCACCTTGTCACTATGTGACAGTAGAGCTAAAAAGGAAAGTTGTGGGTACTTGTTGGAACAGTCACAACATAACATTTCACGGTTATCCATAAAATCTTTTTCAAATAGTCAAGAATATTATCACCATTTTCCCATCTTTTCTCTTTATCTGAATTGCAAATACTTTTTTTTCTGTCTTTTCTCCTATTTATACTGCTACTTGCTCACATCTGAGCA
This sequence comes from Lucinisca nassula, assembly GCA_963580285.1. Taxonomy (NCBI): domain Eukaryota; kingdom Metazoa; phylum Mollusca; class Bivalvia; order Lucinida; family Lucinidae; genus Lucinisca; species Lucinisca nassula. Next base: position 63,149,172 of record OY757025.1, read on the forward strand.
TTGCGAGCAGGATTTCCTGGGTGGTAACCAGTACTTATTATACCCCCGGCATACGGAGTATGCCATGGGGGTATATAGTTTTCGTCTTTTCTGTGTGTGTGTGTGTGTGTGTAAACTTTTTTTTGTGTCAAAGATTTCTCAGGAACTACTATACCTAGAAACTTGAAATTTGGTACAAACAACATGCATAACTAGTTGTATTGTGGGAAAGAAAATTGGGGCTGTGGGGCCAGGTTCTTTAGAGTTATTCCCCTTTGTTATATTTGCTACTGAGATGTGCATTTTGTGACTTACCTTAAATTTTGTGTCAAAGATTTCTCAAGAGCTACTGTACCTAGAAACTTGAAATTTGGTACAAGCAACATGCATAACTAGTTGTATTGTGGGAAAGAAAATTGGGGCTGTGGGGCCAGGTTCTTTAGAGTTATTCCCCTTTGTTATATTTTTATTTTGTGTCAAAGATTTCTCAATAACTACTGTACATAGAAACTTGAAATTTTGCAAACATGATCAGTATGACTAGTTGTATTGTGGGAAAGAAAATAAGGGCCAAGGGGTCAGGCCTTTTAGAGTTTTTTCCCTTTGTAGTTCTTGTAAACAATTATTTTGTGTCAAAGATATCTCAGGAACTGCTTCACATAGAAACTTGAAATTTTGCACACATGATCAGTATGACTACTTGTATTGTGGGAAAGAAAATGAGGTCCAAGGGGTCAGGCCTTTTAGAGTTATTTCCCTTTGTAGTTCTTGCTGTTTAATAGTGTATATTTTTATTTTGTGTCAAAGATTTCTCAATAACTACTGTCTGAGCACTTGTATCTTCTTTCCCATTTTTCCTTTCCCTGTGATTTACACTCCCGTACTGCTTCTTTCTTGTCCAGGGTCGGTTTTACCTCATTGTTTTTAATCATTTCTGATGCTGCCGCCTTCGCCTGTTGATCTGCCAACTCATTCCCCTCAATATCTTTGTGTCCCGGTACCCAATGAACTTTGACAATATTCTCCCTATACCTTACCTTTGCTAAACACTCCTTGATACTGAGAACTGTTTCAATCTTGTTTGTTGGCATTTCAGTACTGAAAGCAGTCTTAATAGCTGGTTGACAATCGGTCAGAATATGGACTACTCTGCCTTTGAAGTCTAGATCAGCCAAGAATTCTAGCCCGATCTGTATACCTACCAATTCTCCAATATAATTGTTACCTATAGGAGAAACTCCCTTGTTCATCAAAACTGGTGTGCTGGAGTAACCCTCTAGGTAGACCACAGCACCAGCTCCAGTCGGACCGGGATTACCTAATGCTGATCCATCTGTGAACATAAGTACATCATTTTTATCACAATTGCTTAGTAGCTCTAATATATTTTCTTTCTGTTCTTCCTTGGAGAATGTGAATTCTTCTTTGTGTACACTTCCTGTCTCTTTGATGAGCCCCATCAATTCCTTAGTACATGTATATCTGAATTCCTTCTCAATGTTCTCAAACTCTACCATTCCCTTCAATTCCCTAAACCTAGACATCAATAAATGAAAAATAGTAGCTCTTCTACCCACAGTCTTATCCCCCTCTATCCATTCATCAAATTCTTCCCTGAGAGGATCATCTTCATACTTGGCACTGATTCTGATTACTTCTTGTGCTTGTCTTATCTTCAGCTGTAGGTCTATAGGCATAGTGTTTGTCAAAACTTCCAAAGCTTCTGTGCTGGTACTATTCAAACAACCTGATGCCTTTAGCATCGCTGACCGCTGAACCTTTCCAAACTCCTTACTGCTTTCTGCAAGGGACTCGACTGTCACTGCTGCTCCATATTCCATCACAGGAAGAACCAAGGATTTATAGAGTCTCATGTACACTGTTTGGCTGCATCCTCTATGTCCTTGAACGAAATTATCAAGACATCTCAAGGCACTGAAACCAGCCTTTGTTTTCTGTTGAATATGTTCATGAAAGTTTAATTTATCGTCTACTGTGACACCCAGAATTTTCTTTGAATTGGTTGTTTTTAAAATACTCTCGCCTAACTTCACCTCCGCCTCCACTTCTGAATCTCTTCCGTTATGTTTAAATAACATTATGTCTGTCTTATCCGGTGCAATTAACATATTCCATCTCCTACACCAATCTACCACAGATGCCAGTTTATCATTCAACACAGCACAACTTTCCGCCACTGATGTATTACTTTCCCAAACACAGCTATCATCTGCAAATTCTGCATGATTACCTGCCACTTCCTTCATTGAATCACTTGTATACAGATTACAAAGCACTGGACTGATAACTGATCCTTGCGGTATGCCTACTGCAGACTGGAATGTAGGAGATGTAAAATTGTTCACTTTCAGGAAGTACTTCCGGTCTGTAAGGAAGTTTTTAAGGTATAGCCATAATCTGCCAATAATCCCACTTTCAAATGCCTTTTTCAATAAACCTGCTCTCATCTGCAAATTCTGCATGATTACCTGCCACTTCCTTCATTGAATCACTTGTATACAGATTACAAAGCACTGGACTGATAACTGATCCTTGCGGTATGCCTACTGCAGACTGGAATGTAGGAGATGTAAAATTGTTCACTTTCAGGAAGTACTTCCGGTCTGTAAGGAAGTTTTTAAGGTATAGCCATAATCTGCCAATAATCCCACTTTCAAATGCCTTTTTCAATAAACCTGCTCTCCATATTCTTTCATAGCAAGACTCATAATCCATCACTGCCAGCACTGTACTTTCCTTCCTATTCCTTGCTTCTGAAACTGAATTACACAGCCTCAAAAGAGACTGAACACGTGACTTTTGCTTCCTATATGCGTACTGCGTTCTTGCAATACCACCTTCAATTTCCAACTTCCAGATCAGTATTTTGCTGATAACTCTTTCCATTATCTTACCTATCACACTTTCTAAAGTAATTGGCCTATACGATCTAACACTGTTGTAGTTTGTCTTTCCAGGTTTGGGAAGCATTACCTTTGGGTCTAACTTGAAATCCTCAGGCAGTACACCTTTGGACCAGCTTTTCTGTATTAAATAGTGTAAACCTTTCACAACAGCTTCACCACCCCTTTTCAATAAAATATTAAACACTTTTTCTTCAGGGCTAGGTGCACTATTATTTTGCAGTTGAGAAATTGCTGCTTCCACTTCTTCAATGTGAATATCACTATTTTCATGACCACATGTTTCTGAGAATTTTTCCTCTTGAATCACCATTTCCTCCGACCTTAATCTATCCCTCACCTCCTCTTCCACTGAATTGAACCAATTTTCATCAAAATCCTTCACATCTAAAGTCTCCTTACCATACCTACCTTTCAATTCAACAAAAATCTCTTCATCTGACACAGCCAATGAACCATCGTCTCTTACAATTGGTTGCACAACTGACTTATTCTTATCTTTTCTCACTGCATTTATCACTTTCCAAAACTGATCAGGCTTGTGAGGATCCATCATATCTACCATCTCAGTCAAATAATTTTCTCTAGCCTTGATTTCCTCCTCTTTGAATAATTTATGTACTTCCTGCACTCTAATCTCATTTGCTTCATCTTTGCGTTTTGCAAACATTCTTCTAGCCCTCTTGAAATCCTTCGCTAATTTGCTCAATGTTGAGTTCCACCACCCTTTACTGTGACAACACACTTTCTTCTTTGGAATATACTCTTCCACATTCTGATGTATCACCTTTATGAGGTCTTTGTAGTCATCATTCACATCTGTGTCATCCGTTCTGTTGTCCAGCCATTCATCAATAGAATCTGTACACACACTTTCCCAATGATCCCAATCAGTATTTTTAAAATCCAACTTCTCACAGATATCATCTTCCATATACTCACCAAGTCTAAATGTGATCAAACTGTGGTCTGTATTAAGATACACTTCCTGTTGTACTCTCCATTCTGATAATTTATTCCCTAAAATTGTACTTGTTATGGTCAAATCTATGATTCTATCCTTTCTAGTAGGTGTTGAATTGTTAGCAACAGTTAAATCTTTATCCATCAAAAACTCAAACAACTGATTCCCCAACTTATTTGCGTCTCTGTCAAACCAGTATGGATGATGTGCATTGAAATCACCAATAATAACAACTGGTAAAGACTCTGTCATCAGCTTGCTTACAATTTTCATTAAAACATCTAGGCTCTTTGTATCATTTGGTGGAATATAGACTGACCCTAACACAAAATTACACTCCTTTGAATAGATATTACACCACACAGCTTCTACCTTCTCCTTGTTGAACTCTTTTCTCTCGAAAACTTTAATATTTTTAGCTATCAGAATTGCTGCTCCACCTCCTCTTTCTTGATTTCTTTCTGTAGCTATCCAATTCCACTTTCTTTTTATGTTATCTTTGATAGCATTTTCAGGATGCCAAATTTCGGATAGACCTAATATCTGAACTTTCTGTTTTACACATGCCTGTTCAACTAAAATGAAAGAAGTATTTAGTGATCTAATATTAGCATACGCAGTTTTCATTTTTACCTATCTATGTATCCGGAACTGTCAAACTAAATGTGCTCGTATACAAGAATTTTGCTTTCCTAAAATGATACTATTGTCACTCTCTAACCTAAAAATAGTAGTCTAGTATTCCCACTTCCCAGTACCTATGCAACGCAAGATGCTTTCATCCTCATATAACTTAAGTAAACAAGTCTAAATATATGCTGTATATTAAAGATTAAAAATGAACAAAAAAATAAACACACACAAATAAATAAACAGATAAATAAATAAAAATAATAGCTTAACAATATATTTCTATACTATAACTTAAACTACTCGATCACTGCCTCCTGCTAAGAAGCCTCTCCCTAATGGCTATATATACAGGACAATCTGCTGAACTTGCACGGTGAGAATTTCCACAATTTACACAGTGAGAACCAACCACACACCTACCCTGATGGTCTTCTGCACAATTTCCACACTTCTTATTGTTCTTACACAAAGCTGCTATATGGCCAAATTCCTGACAGTTAAAACACCGTGTAGGAGTGTACCTCTTACTATTGTATGGCACAACCTTGACCCGCCTATGATGCACACTGATATCTGCCTTAAGTAAACACTGAATATCCTTGGAATTATCACATGTAACTACTACTATAGGCATTGGCCTTCCTGAATCCCTATATTTCAAACGTCTTGCCGTAACCTTAACACCTGTCTGAATTTCTACTTCCTGTTCAATCCTGTCAATGCTATGGAATGTAGCTATATTTTTTAACACACACTTTGGAACATATGAACAATCATGAACTGACAATGAGCCTCCACTCACAAAAGCATCTTCCGGCCACTCTTCTTTTAATGTTTCTATCTCTTTATCTGATTCTACCTGTACAGCTATTCCACCTCTGTTTAGAGGGAATGCATATTTCATATGTATATCACCTTTATGTTTCCTGATTTCTTTCTGAATCACTCTACTATCTTGAAACTTTTTGGATCCTTTATACCATCAATTATAACAAAATTTTGGGGGTTTGCAGTAGGACATGGACGATTGTTGCTAACATTTGAATCTTTAACTTGGTTCTGTTGTTGTTGAACTTCCACAGCACAATTATCCTGGTTGATATCCTTTGAATAACTTACACTTGATTTACTCTTATCTGATCCAGAGGCTGAATTATTAACACTCTCTTTATTAAGCCTGTTTGCCAGAGAAAAATTCGACACTATACAAACTGGACAAACAAAGGGAAGATTCTTTTCTCTAAAAATACCACAGATTTCTTTAGTTAAATTGACACAGTTTCCATGCCACCATTGACTGCATTTATCACACGCTATCCCCTGCACAAATAAATGATCCCTTCCAATATTATCTATCTTGTTGTTGTATATCTATAAGGCATTTTATCGCTGCCTATAATCTCCTGGTACTCAAGTAAGTCACTTGTGCATTTCCCTATGAGAAAAACACATGATGCTCCTATAACAATGCCCTTCAAAATCTTTTAGTGATTCTTTTATCTATCTCTGTTTACTGCCAACCCCTCCTACGAGTGAAATGTACACCTGCACGTTCGTGTGTTGCAGTAAAATAAGAAAGGGAATTCCAAGGCCCCCATTAGGCATTAATTCATGCTTGATTTTATCACACACTGCGAGTCGGAACTACCATGGAAATACTGGAAATAAACGAAAACTAACCTGCTTCTGTCAAATAACGCGGCCGGAAGGTAAACAGATGATTGGTACTCGATATTTTTATTTTGCGGCAACTGTCAGACAGTTGGTCTATGAAAATGCAATAAGCGTCTCTGCAACATGGATTAATAATAGAGAAGCAGTCATCGTGACGTTTTTGAAGAATCCGAATTTACAGTTTTTATTTATTTATTTATTTTTATTTGGTCGGATACGTCAAAAGTAATACATATAGCGGGTTGAAATACGAAAATGAGAAAAAAGAAACTTAAAAGATGAAAGTTGTACTAGACTGGGGACCGACTGTGTGAAAGGCAGACATTTTATTAGAAGGAAGAATGCGTGAACCATACACCGGAAGTTGTCTCGCATAGTCTCAGCGAGAATTCACGTGATTTGACCATCAAAAAATATTTATCAGGGAAGCGAATTACGTTGTTATGACAACGCGTGCACCTCTTAGTCTATAGACGGACATGTTCATGTCCGTAATAACTATCAGTGATATATATTATCTTATAATTATATATAAATATATATATATGATGGTAAAAGCACATTAAATAAACAAAAAAAAAAATGCCCAGGTATTTCGTCAAATTCCTCCGAGTATTTCCACATAACTTCGCAAGAAAATATTGCCTCCAGGCACGATATTACGACTCCGAATAATTTCGCGAAACTTCGTGTACAGCATCCTTAGCGCGGACCTTGGGAGTGTTTTCGAGGAGTGTCTCACGATATATACATCTACTCGGAACAATTCTGAGTGTTTTGGAAAGTACTCGAAATGCTGAGATTCGGAATAAAGAGTTTTTTGGTTCTTATACCTGAGCCGTACTGTACAGTTTGATAAGACTGATAATTGTTTCAAACAGAGATACATGTACCAGTGCTGTTTTGACGCAATTTGCAAAGTAGCATAACTCTACTAAGGTGAAAGGTGGAAAAAGTAATATGAATTTTGAGATGGGACAGGACCAATGGCAATCCTGTGTTGTATTATTATTATTGCTATTATTATTGTTATAATTATTGTCGCACCTGCTTTAGCAGGAAGACATAGGCGTGCAAGTTTCCGTCCGTCCGGTGGTCCGTCCGTCCGTCATTCCGTCAACATTTTACACTGGATGTCTTGTCATCGCAACTCCTCCTACACTTTTAGACCGATCATTTGGAAACTTTGCATGTTCTTTCGCCATGGTATGAGGATGCGCATGTGGTTTGGACTTAATCTTCGAATCAATTTTTGTCACTTTTTCCATATTGTGAACTTAGTCATTTTTAGGTATGCGATACGTACCTCTTGTCATCGCAACTCCTCTTACATTTTTATACTGATCATTTGGAAACTTTGCACGTGCTTTCCCCTTGGTATGAGGATGCGCATATGGTTTGGACTTAATCTTCGAATCAATATTTGTCACTTTTTCCAGATTGTGAACTTAGTCATTTTTAGGTATGCGATACGTACCTCTTGTCATCGCAACTCCTCTTACACTTTTATACTGATCATTTGGAAACTTTGCATGTGCTTTCCCCTTGGTATGAGGATGCGCATATGGTTTGGACTTAATCTTGGAATCAATTTTTGTCACTTTTTCCAGATTGTGAACTTAGTCATTTTTAGGTATGCGATACGTACCTCTTGTCATCGCAACTCCTCTTACACTTTTATACTGATCATTTGGAAACTTTGCATGTGCTTTCCCCTTGGTATGAGGATGCGCATATGGTTTGGACTTAATCTTCGAATCAATTTTTGTCACTTTTTCCAGATTGTGAACTTAGTCATTTTTAACCTTCAATTGGTATTGGGTTGGTACCTCTTGTCATCGCAACTCCTCCTACACTTTTATACCAATCATTTGGAAAATTTGTATGTGCTTTCGGCATGGTATGAGGATGAGCATGTGGTTTGGACTTAATCTTCGAATCAATTTTTGTCACTTTTTCCATATTGTGAACTTAGTCATTTTTAGGTATGCGATACGTACCTCTTGTCATCGCAACTCCTCTTACACTTTTATACTGTTAATTTGGAAACTTTGCATGTGCTTTCCCCTTGGTATGAGGATGCGCATATGGTTTGGACTTAATCTTCGAATCAATTTTTGTCACTTTTTCCAGATTGTGAACTTAGTCATTATTTACCTCACATATATAGGCTATGGATTCTTCTCAAAGCCCTATATTCATCTCTTCTACCTTAAATAAACTTTTACTTTTTGTGTTGGGCAGGTGGGGAGCAGGTGCGACATCAACTTCACCGAAGTTGAATTTCTGGTTATTAGCTCACCTGAGCCGTAGGCTCATTGGTGAGCTTATAGGGTGGTCATGCTGTCTGTATGTCAACATTTTCAAACATCTTCTCCTCTGGAACCGCTGGGCCGATTGAAGCCAAATTTCATGTGGGGCCTCAGTGGGATGGGGGAACGAAAGTTTCTTCGCGGGGTCCAGGTCACATGACCAAGATGGCCGCCATGCCCATATATGGTAAAAACCCTTCAAAAATCTTCTTCTCCGGAACCGCTGGTCCGATTTTCACCAAACTTGGTATGTGGCCTTGGGTACTCGGGCCTATCATAGTTTGTTCAAATAATGGCCCTTGGATGACCTTGACCTATTTTATGCCAAGGTCAAATTTGGTAATATAGGCTTTTGAATGGCAAAAAGTGAAAACGGTGGATTTTTCGAAAACTGTTGCAGCCTTTGGCCTGAAAGTTGGTAGATGACATCAGCTAAATGAGTTAATAAGTATATATGAGATTTATAGGTCAAGGTCATTCCGTGACCTTGGGTCAAGTTTTTTAATATGTCAAACTTTAAACTTATTTTTCAGGGAAACTACTTGGTCAATTTTGACCAAATTTCATATGCAAGCTTTATGGGAGAAGGACATGTAAATTAAGTTGATGATGTTGGGTCACATAACCAAGATGGCCGCCATGCCCATATATGGTTAAAACCCTTCAAAAATCTTCTTCTCTGAAACTACTGGACGGAATTTCATGAAACTTGGTATGTAGCATCTGGGACGCGGGCCCATCATAAATTCTTAAAATGGTGACCCTCGGATGACCTTAACCTATTTTATGCCAGGGTAAAATTTAGTCACATATGCATTTGTATGGGAAAAAGTGAAAATGCATTATATCTAACAAACCGTTCAATATTCCACCACTTAATCATATATATTCTTGTTGAACAGTTCCTTAAGATAGGGCGCATTTATTGACATGGGGTCCACCAGGCCCCTTAAAAAAAACCTTCAAAAATCTTCTTCTCCGGAACCGCTGGGCCGATTTCCACCAAACTTGGTATGTAGCCTCGTATATTCTTGTTCCTTGTGATTAAGCATGTTTAATGACATGGACCTTGGGAGTCTAGGGGGTCACCCGGGGACATGCCCCACCCCCTTCATTTCAAAAAGTGCCCAATATCTTGGAAACTGTCCAGATCCCCACCCATAAACAATATATATTCTAAGGGGCTTTAAGTGACATGCATTTTGAGACCCTGGGGGCATGCCCCACCCCTGCATTACATAAGATGCATCAAATCTCAGAAGCTGTTCAGATCCCCTCCCATAAATCATATATTTTCTTGTTTCTTGTGATAAGGGGCATTTAGTTACATGGATCTTTGAACACCATAGGTTAAATTGGGGGCTGACACCCCCTTTAGAAATGGTTAAGCTCTTCACCCATTAACCATATATTTTCTTGTTCCTGACCTTTTAGCTCATCTAAGGCTTTATCTTGGCTAAATATAACTGAAAATTCAAACTCAAAAGTTTTCCAACTGATCTTCAAGAGTCAGGAATGTGATTAAGGACCACTTGGTCATACAGCCAGATGCATTTAGTGACATGGACCTTAATTTGGGCCCCTGGGGGCATGCCCTACCCACATCATTTAATAAAATGTGTAATATTTCCCCACCCATTAACCATAATTTTTATATATTCTTTCTCTATATACTAATGTGGACATTTTCTCTTTTGATAATGGGTTTTCAGAAAAAACTCAATAAAAATTACATCAGGATAAAGAACAAGGTTTAAAACAACTAGCGTTGCAATAATTTAGAAAATCTGTTGACAAATAAGGATTTTATAACCAAAAACACATTTGAATAGGGAAATTTCCATTGTTAAATTGCTAGCAAGGGAGGTAAATATTTCCCCGCAAACTTTCAATTTCTTCATACACTGTTACTAAATAACTGAAATAATCATAAATGATGCAAAACACATCATGAAGTTCAAAACATTTAAATCAAGGCCAAAAAGATTCCAGAATCAAAACTTTATGATCATGGATTATCTCCCCTTTCAATGTAAAATCTCTATTCAAATCTTATTTTGGTCATATTTTTTTTAATAGTGAACCGATTTTCAAAATTTTTGTGGCACATGTTTCAAGAAATTTATAAGCAACTTTTGCTGAAGAAATCATCAATCCTTGTCTTTGTTTACTATAACGAATCTCCGAAATATCATTATCAGAGGACAAAAACAGAATATTAAAACACGTTTGGTGACATGGATCTTAGCTCCATAAGAGGTCTAGAGGGACCTTGGGTGCATGTCCCTTAGCCCTTTAGACCTAAGGCTGTCAGGTGAGCGTCTTAGGACCAATGGTCCTCTGGTTTTTTAGCTCACCTGTCACGTAGTGACAAGGTGAGCTTTTGGGATCACTTTTCGTCCGTCGTCAGTGCGTGTGTGCGTGCGTGTGTGTGTGCGTAAACTTTTTCTTCAAATGACATCTCCTCCTAAACCGCTGATCGGATTTTGACCAAACTTCACAGCAATGATCCTTAGATGGTCCCCTTTCAAAATTGTTCAAATGGTTCCGGTCCATTGCACATCTGGGTCACAGGAGCTAAAAATAGATTTTTTAAAATAAAACTTTAAAAATCTTCTTCAATGAAACCGCAAGGCCCAGGTCTTCGATATTTGGTATAAAGCTTCATCTAGTGGACCTCTACCAAGATTGTTCAAATTATAGGCCTGGGGGCCAAAATGCCCCCGCCCCGGGGGCCTTTGGTTTTACATAGGCTTATATAGGGAAAATCATTAAAAAATCTTCTTCTCTGAAACCACAAGGCCCAGGTCTTTAATATTTGGTGTGAAGCTTTACCTGGTGGACCTCTACTAAGATTGTTCAAATTATAGCCTTGGGGCCAAAAATGCCCCCGCCCCGGGGGCCTTTGGTTTTACATAGACTTATACAGGGAAAATCTTTAAAAATCTTCTTCTCTGAAACCGCAAGGCCCAGATCTTTGATATTTGGTGTGAAGCTTCATCTAGTGGACCTCTACCAAGATTGTTCAAATTATAGCCCTGGGGGCCAAAATGCCCCCGCCCCGGGGGCCTTTGGTTTTACATAGGCTTATACAGGGAAAATCTTTAAAAATCTTCTTCTCTGAAACCGCAAGGCCCAGATCATTGATGTGAAGCTTCATCTAGTGGACCTCTACCAAGATTGTTCAAATTATAGCCCTGGGGGCCAAAATGCCCCTGCCCCGGGGGCCTATGGTTTTACATAGGCTTATGGAAAATCATCAAAAAATCTTCTCTGAAATTACAAGGCCCACATCTTTAATATTTTGTGTGAAGCTTAAACTAGTGGACCTTTACTAAGATTGTTCAAATTATAGCCTTGGGGCCCAAAATGCCCCCACCCCGGGGGCCTTTGGTTTTACATAGGCTTATACAGGGAAAATTTTAAAAATCTTCTTCTCTGAAACCGCAAGGCCCAGATCATTGATGTGAAGCTTCATCTAGTGGACCTCTACCAAGATTGTTCAAATTGTAGCCCTGGGGGCCAAAATGCCCCCGCCCGGGGGCCTATGGTTTTACATAGGCTTATATAGGGAAAATCATTAAAAAATCTTCTTCTCTGAAACCACAAGGCCCACATCTTTAATATTTTGTGTGAAGCTTTACCTAGTGGACCTTTACTAAGATTGTTCAAATTATAGCCTTGGGGCCAAAAATGGCCCCGCCCCGGGGGCCTTTGGTTTTACATAGGCTTATACAGGGAAAATCTTTAAAAATTTTCTTCTCTGAATCCGCAAGGCCCAGATCTTTGGTAGTTGGTGTGAAGCTTCATCGAGTGGACCTCTTTCAAGATTGTTCAAATTATAGCCCTGGGGCCAAAAATGCCCCCACTCTGGGACCCTTTGGTTTTTCATCGGATTATATAGGGAAAACCTTTAAAAATCTTCACGTCTGAAACCAGAAGGCCCAGGTCTTTGATATTTGGTATGAAGCTTCATCTAGTGGACCATTACCAAGTTTGTTCAAATTATAGCCCTTGGGCCTAGAATGTACTTGAGACACTAATTCTCAGGTGAGCGATTCAGGGCCCTCTGGGCCCTCTTGTATTATTATTATTAGCTTTATATGTTGTATTTGATTATCATTTTTTTCGACCTGTCATGTTAGCCTATGGATGAGTCAAATATACCAGAATAAAAGTTGAATTTTGAATGTCAAACCTTTGTTTTATTGCATCATATGAATTATATTTGCGTCATCCATAGTTTCCGGCCAGCACCAAACGGGAAGATGCTACTAGGTCTTGCTGCAAAGAACTGATGAAACTAATTCCAAGAGTTGTTTACATGTATCTTAACGGATTTGGTTGCCAGTTTTTCTAATATTTTAAATTTTGCAAGTCTCGCTACTTTGGACATCTGCTTCCTGATGCCTGGGGCTTCCGTGGAGTTTGGGTCATGTTTGCTGATGTTAGCTCGGTGGGGGACACCTATAAGTCCGCGGGTGGGTGTCTCCTGCCTGATGCCTCCAGTTGACCTGTCTCATGAGCTATGTTGGTCGGTGTGTGCTTGGAGGGGATATGCTGTGTTTGCCTGGTCTTGTCCGTCATCCCTTTCGGTTTCAAAACTTTGGGATTGAGACACACTAATGAAGATTACATATCAGAAAGGCCTCTGTGTCACTAAATTTGGTATAGTTACGTCTTAATTACAGCCATTTGCCAGCCATTTTTTTTTTCTTTTTCTTTTCCTTTCTTTATCATCATCTTCATTCTTTTTTCTTTGTCATATTTTCTTTTCTTTATCTTTTTTCATTTAATATCTTTGCTAAATTAGCCAACCCAAGTTAAAATTGGTACTTATCATTGAGCAAAGGTTCAGGGGAGCTTGCTCGAAAAAATTTGATACCATCTACGAATTTTAATGGCTGTAAAAATGACAATTTTCAGATCAGTTGAAATATTTTGATTTTTGCTCAAAACATAGATTGTGGGTACACGTTTGAGTACCAACAATCTATGTTTTAGAGCAAATATTAGAATAAATGTGCACCCCTGTAAACCCCAGTTTTACATGATAAATGTGGGATGCCAGGGGGTAAAGTAAAGTAAGCATAACGGATCAGATTACCTTTTTCTCGTATGTTGGCTGTCATTTTTCCTAACTCTAAAACAACTTAAAGACAGAGACACAGATCGAATGCGCATACGTGCAGGCTGGTCAGCGCCCTTGCTTTCTCGCTATATAAAAATAATATATTTAGATAAAATACGCAATGATGCAGGATGATCACTACACTTTTGCTTCCTCTAGTACATGTATATGCGATAAACAAATGCGCAGATCAGATACACGTAAGCACAGGCTGATCGTAAATTCTAGCTTCTGTCCAACAACAAGCACATTGCTTGCGAGAAGAATGTAATTGAGTCGCGTCATGAGAAAACCGTTGTTTGCATATATGTTAACAAAGGCACAGATCAGCTGCGCAGCTGAGCAGGGCCTTTGTTTTTGCTACATGGATGGTACAATCTCTCTACTTCCTAAATTCGAAATTTCAAAGCTCTAGCCATCTTCTATGGCTGTATAGCCTGGTTTGTGTCTGGCTAGGTCGGTCGGAAACCCCGAAGACAGGTTTTGTCGTGACGCGGCTCGTTTCTTAGTATGCGAAAAAGCAAACGCGCAGATCAGATGCGCATCGGCGCAGACTGAACAGCGCCTTAGTTTTTAGTTTTCACTCGCTGCCAAGATATATATATCTGAAATATATGAAAACAAGGCTATCATTTCACTGTATTTCTAGTTTCAGATGCTAGGGCTTATCTCTAGTCTTGGAGGCGTCAAAACAGCAATGGTATCTCTGAAACAATTATCAGTCTTATCAAACTCTACCTTATAGCCAGGCCTAATGGAAAATGCTAGGGATACAAATCCGTATCCCTAGCCTCCGAGACTAGAGATACGGATCTAGCCACTGCCTTGGTCTAATGGCTGAATAACAACAACAACAGCAACAACAGAACTTAGATTTAATTTGTCTGTTAGCCTCTTACTCTTAGAAAAAGCCTTAAAAATCCTTAAAGGATACCGGTATGCACTCAACTAGAACTTTAATATTCGTTGGACATTATGTAATTGTTATAACCCATAATAATCACCAATACAGTTTGTTTGATTTGAGGTTTAATGTCCCCGTCAACACTGTAAAGGTCATTTTGGAGACATTGCTTCCAATATTGTGGGATTGTTACCCGACATTGAGATGAAATGACATCTCAAGCCCTGTCGCCCAATGAAACCAATAGGGTTTATTAACATGGACCGTCCGCCTCGTAACGTGGTTCCTGGAAAGGCTTAGATCCTCTAAGCGGTTTACCAGTACTAGTGCACGGGCCGGATATCGCTCTGCATGGAAGCATCATGCAGCCCATATATTTCTTCAAGCCCCTATGGGCGGGGGCTGACACCAATACAGTAACAATTCTTATAGGTGCCCCCATATTGTATGTGCAGGCTTTCAAGTAGTCCTACTTTTTCCTACTTTTTCCTACTTTTCCTACTTTTTGGGTCTCTTCCTACTTTGTTCCTACTTTTTCCAGAAAAACTCCTACTTCTCCTACTTTTTTGATTTGTTCAAAATCTAAGATCCCAAATAAATAAATAAACACATTAAGCACTTAAAGTATAACATGTATCTCAAACTATTTGTAGAATGCATCTTTTTACATGACATATGTACTGATAATCCTTGACATTCATCTGCTGTTTTCAGCTTTAGCACTAATTGGAATATGTTGATGTAAAGCAAAACTGCAATGACCATTACAGTTTTGTCTTGTTGAACATGACAAGAAATTTTGCAGTCAGTAGTGTAGTGATGTTTTAACTAAATGACCAACTGTAGCTCTGTCTTGTTGAGAATGGTAGGAAATTCTCTACAGCAATGCTTTGATGCCCCAACTGCTGTGACAAACTGTTCTGTCTTGTTTAGCATTACAGAAATTCATTGCAGCACTCTAGTGATGCCTTAACTGAAGTGACCAGCTATAACTCTGTCTTGTTAGCATGACAAACATTCACTACAGCAGTGCAGTGATGCCTTAACTGCAGTAACTAGCTTGAGCTTTGTCTTATTTAGCATGACAAAAATTCATTGCAACAATGCTTTGATGCCTCAGCTGCATTGCCCAGCTAGAGCTCTGTCTTGTTAAGCAAGGCAGGAGTTCATAGCAGCATTGGTTTGATTTCTTAACTGGAGTGATCAACTTGAGCTATGTTTTTGTAAGCATGCAAGGAATTCATTGAGCAGTGCTTTGAGGCCTTAACTGACCAGCAGTTCATAGCAGAAATGCTTTGATACCATGTCTTGGATGCCCTTTCTAGTGCTGCGTCTTGTTTGGCATGACAGGAGTTCATTGCAGCAATGCTTTGACACCTTAACTACAGTGATCAACTAGATCTCTGTCTTTAGCACAAGAGGAATTCACTTCAGCAGTGCTGTGATGCATTAACTTTTAGCTTGATAGAAATTTATTGTAGCAGCCATGCTGTGATGCCCTAACTGTGGTTACCATCTAGAGCTATGTCTTGTTGAGCATGACAGAAATACATTCCAGTAGTGCTCTGATGACTAAAATGCAGAGACCTACTGGAACTCAGTCTTGTTGAGCAAGACGGAAATTCATTGCAGCAATGCTGTGATGCCTTGACTGCAGTGATCATTCTTGAGCATGAAAGGGATACACTGCGGCAGTACAGTAATGCCTTAACTGCATTTACCCACTAGAGTCTTGTTAAGCATGGCACAATTTATTGCAGCACTTCTGTGGTGCCTTAACTGCGTTACCAATTAGAGCTCTGACTTTCTTAGCATGACAGAAATTCATTGCAGCAGTGCTGCTTAAATTTGCCTTAAATGCAGTGACCAACTAGCATTATTATAATAAGTATTAAAGTAATTCATTGTTGCCATGCTTTGATCTCTTTAACTGCAATGACTATATAGAGTTTTGTCTTATTGAGCATGACAGGAATTCATTGCAGCAGTGCTGTAGTGCCTTCACTGAAGTTACTTACTAGAGTTCTGTCTTGTTGGGCATGGCAGGAATTCATTGCAGCCGTGCTGTGCTGCCTTTAATGAAGTGACCAACTAGAGTTCTGTCTTGTTGAACATGAAAGGAAATCATTGCAGCAGTGCTGTGTTGCCTTAATTGAAGTGACCAAATAGAGCTGTGTCTTGTTTAGCATGACAGAAAACCATTGAAGCAGTGCTATGATGCCTTAACTGCAGTGAAAAATCTGAGATCTGTCTTATGGAGGATTACAGGAATTCAAAGCAGCAGTAATGCAATGATCGACCGACTGGAGATCTTTCTTGTCTAGCATGACAGAAGTTCATTGCAGTAGTGCTGTGATGACTGGAGTGACCAACTAGAGCTCTGTCTTATTTAGCATGACAGAAATTCATTGCAGCAATGCTGTGATGACCGAAGTGACCAACTAGAGCTCTGTCTTGTTTAGCTTGACAGAAATTCATTGCAGTAGTGCTGTGATGTCTGGAGTGACCAACTAGAGCTCTGTCTTATTTAGCATGACAGAAATTCATTGCAGCAATGCTGTGATGACCGAAGTGACCAACTAGAGCTCTGTCTTGTTTAGCTTGACAGAAATTCATTGCAGTAGTGCTGTGATGTCTGGAGTGACCAACTAGAGCTCTGTCTTATTTAGCATGACAGAAATTCATTGCAGCAATGCTGTGATGACTGAAGTGACTAACTAGAGCTATGTCTTGTTTAGCATGGCAGAAATTCATTGCAGCAATCCTGCTATGACTGAAGTGACCAACTAGAGCTCTGTTTTGTTTAGCATGACAGAAATTCATTGCAGCAATGCTGTGATGGCTGAAGTGACCAACTAGAGCCCTGTCTTGTTTAGCATGACAGAAATTCATTGCAGCTATACTGTGATGACTGGAGTGACCAACTAGAGCTCTGTCTTGTTTAGCATGACAGAAATTCATTACAGCAATGCTGTGATGACTGAAGTGCCCAACTAGAGCTCTGTCTTGTTTAGCTTGACAGAAATTCATTACAACAATGCTGTGATGACTGAAGTGACCAACTAGAGCCCTGTCTTGTTTAGCATGACAGATATTCATTGCAGCAATACTTTAAAGCCTTGACTTGAGTGAGCAACTAAAATGCTGTCTTAGTTTGCATGGCAAGAATTCATTGTAGCAGTGCTGTGATGCCTTCACCTGGACATCTTGTAGCTGATGCTTCTCACAAATGTAAATTTTCAAAATTCATTAATTCTTTAGAATCAATATTTTGACATGATGTCAATATCTAGGTACAGATATCTGCCAGTGGCAAACTCTTGACAAAAGCATTGGCTGCAGTCATGAATAATTGTACTAGATGGGTTAGCCACTAACATTTCACAGGTGCCTGCTAACTTTGAGGTAAAAACACTCGACTCAAATGCCATACAAAACTGCCAAAAGACTGGTAAAATGTGAGACATATGGAGGTACGTTCGTGTCCATTAGCTCCTACTTTTTGTATCAGGTTCCTACTTTTTTCCTACTTTTCTCCTACTTTTTGATATCTCAGGCTCCTACTTTTCTCCTACTTTTTCACCAGGAGTCACTTGAAAGCCTGTATGTGAGTGTGGAAGAAGTTAATTAGTTTCTATCAGTCTACTTATACGGGTACGTAAACACCAGATCGGACAGGATCAGAACTTGTTTGTGGCCCATTTCTTATTAAATCTGTCATATTTTTTCTCTTGCTCACATCTGAGCATTGCGAGCAGTACTTGTTTTTAAGCAATGTGGATGAAGTGCCTTGCTCAAGGACACAACACTTTGGTCAGCGTGAGGCTCGAGCCCACAACCTCTCGCCACAACCTCTCGATCACAAATCCAATGTGCTACCACTGCACCAAAGTGCTCCACTCATATTTATATTGATTTCCACATTATCGTCCCATTTTAGTGATATATGACAGTTTTCTTTGTATTGCCCTTAAAAACAGATAGATATATTCTCATTTACGACATTAGTGTGAGTAGTTTTTTGAGACAGAAGCTCAAACTGAGAACTAGATCTTTTTTGTATTTGTTTCACAACCTGACACAGTGCATTCTTTGATATCTCACTGATGGTCATTTTCTTATGAACATTGATATGTTTCTTATAAATCACACTGTCACAGACATAGGTTGTGTAGAACAACCGCAATGAGGGGGTCCTAACAAGTTAACACATTTTAATGTTTTTTAGCAGAAATGTTGTTGTCGTTGTTTGTCTACAAAGCATTTAAACGCTGCTTATAAACACTAGGTGCTTAAGTAAAACTCTTGTACATTTCTCAATGTGCAAATCTCATGCTGCTATATGTGCACATGCATAAATATATTGCACTTCAAAATCTTTTTATGCTCCAATTTCACATCCTCACTGCCCAGAATCTCTTCAACTGTATACTCTAAAGTATCCCTTTCAGATTTAAATCCCTGACAGTGGAACAGATAATGATCTACATTCTCTTTCATGTTGCATGTCTCACACAAACTTGACAGATCTTTGTTTATCTTTGCCTGGTGATCATTTAAGATTGAATGTCCACACAGCTACTGATTTACTGAAGAGAAAGTCCTTCTTTCCCTATCTCCATGACAGATCCTTTTCCCCACTTCCCAAAATATTTCCTGCAATATGTTCACTTTGTCTAAGCACTGTATCTTCTTTCCCATTTTTCCTTTCCCTGTGATTTACACTCCCGTACTGCTTCTTTCTTGTCCAGGATTGGTTTTACCTCATTGTTTTTAATCATTTCTGATGCTGCTGCCTTTGCCTGTTGATCTGCGAACTAATTACCCTCAATGTCTTTGTGTCCCAGTACCCAATGAACTTTGGCAATATTCTGCCTATTCCTTACCTTTGCTAAGCTCTCCTTGATACTAAGGACTGTTTCAATCTTGTTTGTTGGCATTTCAGTACTGAATGCAGTCTTAATATCTGGTTGACAATCTGTCAGAATATGGACCACTCTGCCTTTGAAGTCTAGATCAGCCAAGAATTCTAGCCTGATCTGTATACATACCAATTCTCAAGTATAATTGTTACCTATAGGAGAAACTCCCTTGTTCATCGAAACTGGTGTGCTGGTGTATACCTCTAGATAGACTAAAGCACCAGCTCCAGTCGGACCGGGATTACCTATAGCTGATCCATCTGTGAACATAAGTGCATCATTTTTATCACAATTGCTTAGTAGCTCTATTATACTTTCTTTTTGTTCTTCCTTGGAAAATGTGAATTCTTCCCAGGCTTGTCTACACTACCTTTCTCTTTGATGAGCCCCATCAACTCCTTGGTATACCTGTATTCCTTCTCAGTATTTTCAAACTCTAAACACTCCCTTCATTTCCCTATATCTAGACATCAATAAATGAAAATGCTAATATATTTGGATAACTTAATTTGTTATGGACGTACTTTTGTGGAAACACTTGGAAGGCTTGAGGAAATTTTCAAACCCCTAAAAATGCCAACCTTCCATTCCAGCAGAAATGTTGGTGATCAGGAGGTTGCAGGCTCGGTCCCTGTTGTACGCACATCTGATTATTGATCAGGTCACAGGCTCGGTCCCTGTTGTATGCACAGCTGATTGGTGATTAGGAGGTCACAGGCTCGGTCCCTGTTGTATGCACATCTGATTGGTGATTAGGAGGCCGCAGGCTCGGTTCCTGTTGTATGGACATCTGATTGGTGATCAGGAGGTCACAGGCTCGGTCCCTGTTGTATTCTCATCTGATTGGTGATTAGAAGGTCACAGGCTCGGTCCTTGTTGTATTCACATCTGATTAGTGATCAGGAGGCCGCAGGCAAGTTCCCTGTTGCATGCACATCTGATTAGTGATCAGAAGGTCACAGGCTCGGTCACTATTGTATGCACCTCTGATTGGTGATTAGGAGGTTACAGGCTCGGTCCCTGTTGTATGCACATCTGATTGGTGATTAGGAGGTCACAGGCTCGGTCCCTGTTGTATGCACATCTGATTGGTGATTAGGAGGTTGCAGGCTCGGTCCCTGTTAAATGCACATCTGCTTGGTGATTAGGTTGTCACAGGCTTGGTCCCTGTTGTATGCACATCTGATTGGTGATTAGGAGGTTGCAGGCTCGGTCCCTGTTGTATGCACATCTGATTGGTGATTAGGTTGTCACAGGCTTGGTCCCTGTTGTATGCACATCTGATTGGTGATAAGGAGGTCACAGGCTCGGTCCCTGTTGCATGCACATCTGATTGGTGATAAGGCGGTCACAGGCTCAGTCCCTGTTGTTGGCACATCTGATAGATGATTAGGAGGTTGCAGGCTCTGTCCCTGTTTTATGCACAACAGATTGGTGATTAGGAGGTTAAAGGCTCGGTCCCTTTTGTATGCACATCTGATTGGTGATAAGGAGGTCACAGGCTCGGTCCCTGTTGTATGCACATCTGATTGGTGATTAGGAGGTCACAGGCCTGGCCCCTGTTGTATGCACATCTGATTGGTGAGTAGGAGGTTGCAGGCTCAGTCCCTGTTGTATGCACATCTGATTGGTGATTAGGTTGTCACAGGCTTGGTCCCTGTTGTATGCACATCTGATTGGTGATCAGGAGGTCAAAAGGCTAAGTCCCTGTTGTTGGCACATCTGATAGATGATAGAGGAGGTCACAGGCTCGGTCCCTGTTGCATGCACATCTGATTGGTGATCAGGAGGTCAAAGGCTAAGTCCCTGTTGTTGGCACATCTGATAGATGATTAGGAGGTTGCAGGCTCTGTCCCTGTTTTATGCACATCAGATTGGTGATTAGGAGGTCACAGGCTTGGTCCCTGTTGTATGCACATCTGATTGGTGATTAGGAGGTTACAGGCTCGGTCCCGGTTGTATGCACATCTAATTGGTGATTGGGAGGTCACAGGCTCGGTCCCTGTTGTATGCACATCTGATTGGTGATTAGGAGGTTGCAGGCTCGGTCCCTGTTGTATGCACATCTGATTGGTGATTAGGTTGTCACAGGCTTGGTCCCTGTTGTATGCACATCTGATTGGTGATTAGGAGGTTGCAGGCTCGGTCCCTGTTGTATGCACATCTGATTGGTGATTAGGTTGTCACAGGCTTGGTCCCTGTTGTATGCACATCTGATTGGTGATAAGGAGGTCACAGGCTCGGTCCCTGTTGCATGCACATCTGATTGGTGATAAGGAGGTCACAGGCTCAGTCCCTGTTGTTGGCACATCTGGTAGATGATTAGGAGGTTGCAGGCTCTGTCCCTGTTTTATGCACAACAGATTGGTGATTAGGAGGTTAAAGGCTCGGTCCCTGTTGTATGCACATCTGATTGGTGATAAGGAGGTCACAGGCTCGGTCCCTGTTGTATGCACATCTGATTGGTGATTAGGAGGTCACAGGCCTGGCCCCTGTTGTATGCACATCTGATTGGTGAGTAGGAGGTTGCAGGCTCAGTCCCTGTTGTATGCACATCTGATTGGTGATTAGGTTGTCACAGGATTGGTCCCTGTTGTATGCACATCTGATTGGTGATGAGGAGGTCAAAAGGCTAAGTCCCTGTTGTTGGCACATCTGATAGATGATAGATGATAGAGGAGGTCACAGGCTTGGTCCCTGTTGCATGCACATCTGATTGGTGATCAGGAGGTCAAAGGCTAAGTCCCTGTTGTTGGCACATCTGATAGATGATTAGGAGGTTGCAGGCTCTGTCCCTGTTTTATGCACATCAGATTGGTGATTAGGAGGTCACAGGCTTGGTCCCTGTTGTATGCACATCTGATTGGTGATTAGGAGGTTACAGGCTCGGTCCCTGTTGTATGCACATCTGATTGGTGATCAGGAGGTCACAGGCTCTGTCCCTGTTGTATGCACATCTGATTGGTGATTAGGAGGTCACAGGCTCGGTCCCTGTTGTATGCACATCTGATTGGTGATTAGGAGTTTACAGGCTCGGTCCCTGTTGTATGCACATCTGATTGGTGATCAGGAGGTCACAGGCTGGGTCCCTGTTGTATGCACATCTGATTGGTGATCAGGAGGTCACAGGCTCGGTCCCTGTTGTATGCACATCTGATTGGTGATTTGGAGGTAACAGGCTCGGTCCCTGTTATATGCACATCTGATTGGTGATTAGGAGGTCACAGGCTTGGCCCCTGTTGTATGCACATCTGATTGGTGATGAGGAGGTCACCGGCTTGGTCCCTGTTGTATGCACATCTGATAGGTGATTAGGAGGTCACAGGCTCGGCCCCTGTTGTATGCACATCTGATTGGTGATGAGGAGGTCACAGGCTAGGTCCCTGTTGTATGCACATATGATTGGTGATTTGGAGGCCGCAGGCTCGGTCCCTGTTGTATGGACATCTGATTGGTGATCAGGAGGTCACAGGCTCAGTCCCTGTTGTATGCACATCTGATTGGTGATTAGGAGGCCGCTGGCTCGGTCCCTGTTGTATGGACATCTGATTGATGATCAGGAGGTCACATGCTCGGTCCCTGTTGAATGCACATCTGATTGGTGATTAGGAGGCCGCAGGCTCGGTCCCTGTTGTATGCACATCTGATTGGTGATTAGGAGGTTACAGGCTCGGTCCCTGTTGTATGCACATCTGATTGGTGATTAGGAGGTCACAGGCTCGGTCACTGTTGTGTGCACATCTGATTGGTGATTAGGAGGCTGCAGGCAAGGTCCCTGTTGTATGCACATCTGATTGGTGATTAGGAGGTCACAGGCTTGGTCCCTGTTGTATGCACATCTGATTGGTCATTAGGAGGCTGCAGGCTGGGTCCCTGTTGTATGCACATCTGATTGGTGATCTGGAGGTTGCAGGCTCGGTTCTTGTTGTATGCACATCTGGTTGATGATTAGGAGGTCACAGGCTCGGTCACTGTTGTGTGCACATCTGATTGGTGATTAGGAGGCCGCAGGCAAGGTCCCTGTTGTTTGCGCATCTGATTGGTGATTAGGAGGTCACAGGCTCGGTCACTGTTGTGTGCACATCTGATTGGTGATTAGGAGGCCGCAGGCAAGGTCCCTGTTGTATGCACATCTGATTGGTGATCAGGAGGTCACAGGCTCGGTCCCTGTTGTATGCACATCTGATTGGTGATGAGGAGGTCACAGGCTCGGTCCTTGTTGTATTTACATCTGATTGGTGATCAGGAGGTCGCAGGCTCGGTCCCTGTTGTATGCGCATCTGACTGGTAGTCAGGTGGCTGCAGGCTCGGCCCCTGTTGTATGCACATCTGATTGGTGATTAGGAGGCCGCAGGCTCGGCCCCTGTTGTATGCACATCTGATTGGTGATTAGGAGGTAACAGGCTCGGTCCCTGTTGTATGCACATCTGATTGGTGATTAGGAGGTCACAGGCTCGGTCCCTGTAGTATGCACATCTGATTGGTGATCAGGAGGTCACAGGCTCGGTCCCTGTTGTATGGACATCTGATTGGTGATGAGGAGGTCACAGACTCGATCCATGTTGTATGCACATCTGATTGGTGATCAGGAGGCCGCAGGCCCAGTCCCTGTTGTATTCACATCTGATTAGTGATCAGGAGGCTGCCGGCACAGTCCCTGTTGTATTCACATCTGATTTGTGATCAGGAGGTCGCAGGCTCTTTCCCTGTTGTATGCACATCTGACTGGTGATTAGGAGGTCTATGGCTTTGTCCCTGTTGTATTCACATCTGATTTGTGATCAGGAGGCCGCAGGCTCAGTCCCTATTGCATTCACATTTGATTTGTGATCAGGAGGTCACAGGCTTGGGAGGTCACAGACTTGGTCCCTGTTGTGTCTCAGGAGGTCACAGACTTGGTCCCTGTTGTGTCTGAGACATTCTTTAGAGAGATTGGTCAAAAAACACTTTCTACAGTCATTGTTTTCCTTTCGCTGATTCAAGGAGGACACTTCGGCCCCTGCCCATCGGGGCTTGAAGAAATATATGGGCTGCATGATGCTTCCATGCAGAGCTGAAACCGATCCGCATACGAGTACTGGTAAACCGCTTAGAGGATCTAAGCCTGCCCAGGCGAAGCGGTGCAAGGTCCGCCCGTCCATGCTTACAAGCCCTATTGGTTTCATTGGGCGACAGGGCTTGAGATGTCATTTCATCTCAGTGTCGGGTAAAAGTCCCACAAAATTGGAAGCAACGTCTCCAAAATGACCTTTACAGTGTTGATGGGGACGTTAAACCTCAAATGAAACAAACAAACAAAGGAGGACTCTTTTATGAAAATTTCAGTTTCTGGCATAGAACTATACTGGCTAACCACTTGTTAGGCTATGTAAACTGACTGGCTCGATATGTTCTAAAAAGTGTTGACCGTAGGTCATAAAAGTCCAATCTAAACCTTTTGAACAGACATATTACTGGTTCTTTTGTGGTCTTGGGTTAATACATTGATCTGTATTAAGTATGATATTAATAATTCAGATATATCTATTGTTTGTAATATCGATGTTCTATAATACCCGCTACCATAGAATGCAATACCCGGTATTATATTTACATAAATTTCCTTAAACTTCCAATCACCACATTTGCAGACATCATTAATTTTCAAACATTTCTGTCTTATTTCTTAGAGAATTTTTTTTGTGATGAGGTTTTACATCACCATCAACACTAGTTAGGTCATTTTGATGCTTCTGATTTTTTGGGGACTTTTACCCAACATTGAGATAAACTGACATCTCAAGAAACTGCTAGAATTTAAAGGATATGATCTGACTCACAACACTTTTGCTGGACAGGCTTAGTCCTTCTAAATTGTTTACCAATACTCTAAAGTTTGGTCAGTTTCAGCTCTACGTTGATTGATTCATTAATTGATTGGAAATTAACGACAGGTTAATGCTTGTGGGTCAACTTTTTGTGTGCACTCAAACGAATTGCTTTTAGCAATAATGTTTCTTTGGATTGATTTAACAGACAATTACATGTAAAATTCCTATATTAAGACCACTTTTGGGACTGTTCAAAAGTGGTCTTTAAGACTACAATTGAACACTCCCAAAAGTGGTCTCTTTCCATAAGGCACTGAGTGCAGAAAACACACAGAAAGAATGACCAAAACCTTTTAAATACGCTTTCTACAGGAGAATTAGTCTTAATTTTAGGTGGTCTTAATAGCGGGATTTCACATGTACATGTATATAATGATTAGTTAGAGGAGATGAAAGTGAGAGATGGGAGAGAAAGAGGAAAATGAATGGAAGTGTAGAAAGAGAAGTAAACATTCCCCCTCTACCCTTACCTACTGCATGCCACAGTATGCCAATATCAGTTGAGTGAGTGAGTGTTTGACTTTTACGTCCCACCAACAGCTAAGGTCATACGAAGCTTGGACCTCTGTTTAAAGACTTATCCGAAAGTCTGGAGAAGCCGGAGATTGATCCTGCGATCCCTGGTTTACAAGGCGAGTAGCGTAACCACTACACCACAGAGGCTTCTCAATATCAGTTGAACACCCCCTGAGTGAGCTACAAGACCTCTTGCCTTGCCTAACCAACCACAGCTATGCGCAGAAGAATCATGCAACCCAATCCATTTCTCCAAGCCCTGATGGTCGATTTCTCAGAGAAACTAACTCTGGTCATTATAAGTGAATCATCTGTGAATGTGTAGAGCAGATGATTCACATGAAATGTCAAGGCTTATTTTCTGTGAAAAAAATGAAATTAAGTTTCTGTGGTGCTTTCAGAGCCTCTGTTACACTATTGTGTAGGTCCAACATATGTTGGGGCTCATTGGGGCTTGGAGAAATAAAATGCTTCCACACAGAGCTGAAACTGACCACTCATGAGTGCTTGTAAACCACTTCTAAGGTCTAAGCATGCCCAGGCAAAGTGGTGTGAGTCAGACCGTCCAGTGCATACAAGTCTTTTGGTTTCATCGGGTGGCAGGGCTTGAGATGTCATTTCATCTTAATGTCAGGTAAAAGTCCCACAAAATTGGAAGCAATGACTCCAAAATGACCTAAATGGTATTGACGGGGACATAATCCCATTGAGTAACAGAAACCCCTAAAGGGGTACCTTGGCAAACAGTGCAGGCCCAGATCAGACGCCGCAGAACGCGGCGTCTGATCAGTGCCTCCACTGTTTGCTAAAAGTTCAGCCATTTTCCTAATTAATTTTGAAGAAAACACAACCTGACACCCCTAAGTTTTGAAATGAACTCCTGCTATATATAAGGAGGAAGATTCCATATGGTACTAAAAGGGTTAAACCTCAACTCGAACAAAACAACTTAATGTTGAGGGTACTCTTTAGAAGTGCCTCACCGAGTACCACAGCATATGTGTTCATGCAGAAATGAAACCTCAACTCGAACAAAACAACTTATGTTGTGGATACTCTTTAGAAGTGCCTCACCGAGTACCCACAGCATATGTGTTCATGCAGAAATGAGAAAAATATTATATTTCGGATGAAAAAGCACCTTATCTGGAGCTATGTAGGCTTTAGTAGACTGTAGAAGACAAATATTCTTAAAAGATAATTAAGTGAACTGTATGCATTCCCCTTAAAGAATGTCTGATCTCACAATCTTTAAGTCTAGTATACAACTTCACTGAAACTTGATATTCTGGATTTGAAATTTACTTGCCATTTGAGCAGGTCATTTAAATTGTTGTTTATTGCTTGTCAGCACACCTGAGCTGAAGACTGCATTGTGAGCTTATCAGGAAGCTATATTGTTTTCCATTGTGCTTCTGAATCCATGGTAAATATACAAAGGGCTGAAAATTGGGGAGGAGTGTAGCATATTGAAATATTGAGTATCCTGGGGGTTAGGTCTCTGGAGAACGTTGCAGGACCAGTTGTCTACTTGTCTTGATTAAAAAATCATACATGTATATGTATGTTGGTAGGTAGTTAGGAGGGAAGTTAGGAGGGTAGGTAGGTAGGTAGGTATAAAGTTTGATCATATTTGATACAGCATTTCCACAGGCCTGGATGGTAAGTGATCATATCTTTAATCCATTGTATGCAGGAAACTCCTAAAGGGGTACCTTGGCAAACAGTGCAGGCCCAGATCAGACGCCGCAGAATGCGGCGTTAGATCTGGGCCTGCACTATTTGCTAACAGAATTTTCCATCAAAAATGGAATAAGAATGAAAAATAGGCCTGACACACCTTATATGACAAATGGACTTGTCCTACATATAGCAATGGAAGAGTTCACTTGTAAATTGTGGGTTAATGCATGCAAGAGTTTATTACATGTGCTACTTGTTTTAGCTCACCAGGGCCGAAGGCTCCGGGGGAGCTTATAGAATAAGTAGTTGGTGATTGTTGTCTGCATCGTCGTTGTCGTCTGGCATTAACATTTTCAAACGACATCTCCTCTGAAGCCACAGGGCCAATTGGACCCAAATCATCTGTAGCACCCTTGGGCTGGTGGATTGAAAGTTTATTTTTTTTTTTTACAAAATTCGGCTTTTTAGTTTGGTTGCTATGGCAACTCATAGTTCCCATAGACTTACAATGGGGAAAATTGAAAAAT
The DNA here is from genome assembly GCA_963580285.1 of Lucinisca nassula. Lineage (NCBI taxonomy): Eukaryota > Metazoa > Mollusca > Bivalvia > Lucinida > Lucinidae > Lucinisca > Lucinisca nassula. Next base: position 63,177,211 of record OY757025.1, read on the forward strand.
GGAATTTACTGCAAAGTCATTGCAGATATTTTGACAAAACTTTCATAGAAGTGTTCCTTGAGTAAACTTCTCTCAGCAATATGCTTTAATGTCAACCTGGGGGTCCCCAAGGTTGTGGTGCTCTGCTCCCTCCACTTCATAAAATGCCATACATGTATATATATCTCAGAAACCTTACAGATCCCCTCCTCTAAACCATATATATTCCTGTTCCTTATGATAAGACACATTAAGTGACACCAACCTGGTGGTCCCCCAGGATGTGCAGGGGACATGCCCCACCACACCCACTTCATAAAATGCCATTTATCTCAGAAACCATTCAGATCTACACCCTTAAACCATATATTCTTGTTCCTTATGATGAGATGCATTCAGTGACACCTACCTGCAGGTCCCCCGCGATGTGCCAGGGCTCAATATCTCAGACCCCACCCCTAAACCATATATATATCTATATTCTTGTTCCTTCAGTGATACCAACCTGGGAGTCCCCCGAGATGTGCTGGGGCCATGCCCCACTCCCAAGGCCCAATATCACAGAAACCTTACAGACCCCACTTCTTGTTCCTTACTATAAGACACCTTCAGTGACACCAACTTAGGGGTCACCCAGGGCTGGCCGGGGCCATGCTCCAAACATCTACCCCTTGACCTCACAAAAGGCCATATATCTGAGAAACTGTTCACAGCCCCACCTCTAAACCATATACCCATATATTCATGTTCCTAATATGATAAGACAATCAGTGACACCAGCATGGGGGACCCCGAGGAAAGGCCAGGATGCCACAGGCCATGCCCCATCCCTTCACTTCATTAAAAGCCATATATCTCAGAAAACGTACAGATCCCCACCCCTTAACCGTATATGTTCTTGTTCCTTATGATGAGACCCATTAATTCACACCAGCATGGGGGCCTCTTTGTGCAGGGGCAATGTGCTGGGGCCATGCCCCGCCCCTCCACTTCATAAAAGGCCATATATCTCAGGAACCATTCAAAGCCCCAACCCATAATTATATATATTTTTGTTCATTATTATTAGACACACTTGTGCGGGTCTGCAGGGGCCGTTTCTCTCACATCCACTTTATAAAAAGGCCTCATATCTCAAAGGGTTCAGATCCCATCCTTTAACCATATACATGTATATTCTTGGTCCTTGTGCTAAGACACTTTCAGTGACAACAATCTTGGGCTTTTCTGGGATCTGCCCTGCCTCAATCCCTCCACTGCTTAAATCAGGAACTATACATATCCCCATTGCTAAACCATATACCGGTACATGTATATTTAGAGCAGAAAGAAGGAAAGTTTAAAAAAAATCATCTGAAAAATACTTGATCTACAGATATGAGAGATGCCATTGAAGCACATAGGTGTGCTATCTTAACCCTTCTCTTGCTGAATATTCAGTTTAGCCACACCCATTTCTGACTTTCAACCAATCAGATTACTTGATGTAATTTATTCTTACAAAACCATAAACTTAATGTCAAACAGTGTAGATCCTGATCAGATGGCTTCTTCAGAAGCCATCTGATCTGGATCTACACTGTTTCCAAAGATAGGGGTTGTCGTGAACATCAAGATAAGGGTTAATGGAGAGTCCTTACCTTTCATATACATGTTCATACTAGGATGGGGGCTCATATTTTATGAAACAATTGCCTGTGATGTACATGTACTTACGTATGAGACTCAAATCAGGCATCCAATCACAGGCCAGCTGTTAGAAACTAACAATGTCATCATTAGCATATCATTAAAACTTTGATCATTTAATTAAGAAATGAAATTTATTTTTCTACAGTTCGTGAAAGTATGAACGCAGTGGGTCGCGTGCAAAGTAAATGAACCCCGAAGGGGTTCATGTAAACTTTGCTAGCGACCCACTGTCGTTCTTACTTTCATGAAAAGCAGAAAAATTAAGTTTATTTTTTATATTTGCATTATTTGCCCCTCATCACAGGGCGAAAAAAAATGCTTGTACGGCAAACTTTTAAAGCTGAAATACTTTTACACACTGATTTTCTACAAAGAGCGGAGCAGCGTTGACATCAGCAACGCCCGTAGAAAACAATGGTTTAGAATGACCTCACTTAACGTCACTGAAAATCATGTGATTCAATGCGTCCATGGAAGTATGAATGCAATTGTTTTCTATACATGTAGGTTTACATTAGACTTTACACTGGAAATGTAAATATTATGGCATATACATGAACATTGATATTTTTGCTGAAAAAAAATGTTTGTAGCTTCTGTAAATGCTAAAGCTACAGTTTCCACTGTATTGGATATTGTACTGACTAGACTGGTTTAGTTTGGAGTTTAATGACCAAGTCAACACTATTTTGGTCATGGTTACCTAACCACACTTTTCCTGGGCAAGCTAATAGCAAATTCTTTTACTTTAAGAGTAGACCCCATTTTCAGTGGGACAGGTCTTATAGAAAAGTGAACAGGAAGCCCCAAAAGTTGTCTCCCTTTGAAAAATGGCGGAAAAATCTACCATGTGTTCCAATTCCCCTTAAGAAGGAGTTTGATTCATCCATGGTAAACAAGCCATCCATGTTCAGGCCATTGAAGATTGTCTGTAGTTAGAATCAACAGTAACAGTTTCATTTTCTTCTCTTTCAGAAGATGTCACACCATCTGACAGACTGAGATCATGACCAACACAATCAGCTAGAAACCAGGCAATGCAAAAAAGACATGCTGGCTGGTTCTTGTTTTCATTGAACATGTAACCAGATACATGTAAAAGACAGTTTCTCAGCTACCAGATACCAGACAATGCAAACAAGCCCTGCTGGTTCTCGTTTCCATTGTACATGCAACCAGATAAAATACAACACCCATCTGCCATATCCACAGTCAAGAAATAAGCTGGTGTCCTGCTTACATGAGAATTTTGTCTACATATATGCAGGGAAAGATGGAACAATATCACTGAGAGATTTTTGGAGGTTACACATAGGTAAAAATATATGGTTGAGTGAAAATGAAAGGAAGCCGGCTGGCACCAGACATTTTTGTCTAGTGACAGCAGGCTGTCACCAGACCTAAAAGTCTGCTAACAGCCAGCTATAATATTTGTTCATTAATAACCATATTCTTTTTCACTATTAAACTAATCCTTTTTAGCTTGCCTGTACGCAGTACAAGGAGAGCTATTATTGTCACCTCGGTTGCATGCCGTTTGCATTCCCGTCTCACTGTGTTAAAGTTTTTTCAAATGGTTATCTCAACAGTCACTCATCACACAGCGCTCATATTTGGAACTTAAGTACCTCGGAGGGTCTTCTGATGTTCAAGAAGACGATGTGTTGTGTGCAAGACCAGAACGGTTCCTCCAAGGTCAAGGTCATACTTAAAGGTCAAACGTCATAAAAGGTTTTTTTTTTGTGTTCGGTCAGTAACTTTCTTATTCCTGGATGGATTTTGAAATTACTTGGCAGAAATGTTGACCAGTGTTGCGTGCAAGACCCAGGTCGGTACCTTCAAGGTGATACTTAGAGGTCAAAGGTAAAAAAAGGTCTTTTTTTGTGTCCAGTCATTACCTTTTTTATTTCTGGCTGGACTTTTTAAAGTAATCTTGCAGAAATTTTCACATTCATTAGACAATTTGTTGTGCACAAGACCAAGGTCCGTACCTCCAATGTCAAGGTCATACTAGAGGTCAAAAGTCAAAAAAGGGCCTTTTTTGTGTACAGTCAATAACTTTCTTATTCTTTGATGGATTATGAAATTACTTGGCAGAAATATTAACCATTATGAGACGATGTGTTACGCCCAAGATCCAAGTTGATACCTCAAATGTCAAGGTCAAAGGTTGAGAAAGGGTCTTTTTTTCGTGTCTGGTCTGTAACTTTCTTATTCCTTGATGGATTTTGAAATTACAGAAATGTTAACCATCATTTGTCACATGCAAGACATAGTCTGGTACCTCCAAGGTCAAGGTCATACTTAGAGGTCAAAGGTAAAAAAACGTCTTTTTCGTGACCTATCAATAACTTTATTATTTCTGGATGGACTTTTTGAAGTCCTTGTGACAAGGGCTTCCCACCCATACAAAGTTTTTGGCCTGTGACCTTGACCTCTGTTTTACTTCATCATAACTTTTAAACCTTATGAGATAGAGCCTTCATATTTGGCATGTAGGTTCCTTGTGACAAGACTTCCCAGTTACACAAAAATTTAACCTATGACCTACTTTGCCGTTACTCTTGAACCACTGCAGCTAGCGCCCTCATATTTGGCATGTAGGTTTCTTGTGACAAGGGCTTCCACTCACACAAAATAATTTTGGCCTGTAACCTTGACCTGTGACCTTTATCTTTAGAACCATTTGAGTTAGAGTCTCCATATTTTGCGTGTATGTTCCTTGTGACAAAGGCCTCCCACTCATACAAAATTTTTTACTTGTGACTTTGACCTTGACCTGTGACCAGCTTTAATGATAAAATTGACCTCGGGGGGACTTGAAACATCTTGGACTCAGATGAGGTATCCAGGGCCATCATGGCCCTCTTAATCTATCCACCCCTCACACCCATATAGGTTTCTTTTTCTTGCATACCTTCCATTTGTGAGTGTGGATTATTAATACTGCAGGCACTTCAGTTGCCAACATCCGCCATATTGCGATGATAAGTAACATCACATTACATGCTGTAACGTCAACCTTAACGACGGCGCATTTGAGGTCGTATTCAACCAGTGCATTTACAAATTTATTAAACATGCAAGAATATTCAATTTTGGGTAAGAACACCAGGGTGAGACTAGAATTTCTTTCACAAGCTAAAACTATGGATTTCCTTATCTGGTGTGCAAGAAATACTTATCCTTATCCGGAGCTACTTGTACATATAATACTAAAGGAGCAGGCTGCCCTGAGACTTCAATAGGAATGAAATGATACACATAAGATTGATTTCATATTATTAGAGAATTAGGAAGTAGCTTATATTTATATCCCTCTTTAACCCATTGCATGCGGGGAAACCTCTAAAGGTGTACTTTGGCAAACAGCGCAAGCCCAGTTCAGACGCCGCACAACGCGGCGTCTGATCAGGGCCTGCACTGTTTGCTAAACAGAATTTGTCAAAAACAGAATAGAAACAAAAAAAAAGGCCAGACACCCCTTATATGACAAATGGGCTTGACCAACATATAGCAATGGAAGAGTCCACTAACATACAATGGGTTAAAGTTATACATAAATACCATAATCATCCTAAGTATTGGGACAGATAGGCCTAATCAAACAGTGCAGACCCAGATCAGACTGCTCATGAAGAAGCAGTCTGATTAGGGTCTTTACTGTTTGCCATTCTGTATGCACCTTTTGGGCTCCTTAAAACAAATTTGTTGAAATTTTCGGAGAATGACAGCAAGCCCTCAAGGTGTCCATATTTTTAGGATTTTATAGTACTCCAGTACATGACAAAAAGTGCTGTATGACCCAGTGGAGATTCTGATCAGCAGCATGTTTATGTAGGTTGATCTGAGTCTTCACTGCTTGCATGAGATTTTCTCCAGTTACATTCTTGTGTGATGTGAATGAAACTCTTCTATGGCACTGGGCGTCAGTAAAACCAAACCAATCATCCAATAACCCAAAATTATTATTATTAAAAATATTGGATGGTGATATACATGTGTGTGTGTGTGTGTGTGTGTGTGTGAATTCGGGTTTAAAGTCGCTTTCAACAATTTTTCAGTCATATCACGACGGTGTCTGGTTGCGACAGGGAGCTCAGTGCTCACTTTTATAGTGCTGCCTCACTGAAGTATCATGTCCCAGACACATTACATGATACCACACCCAGTCACATTATCCTGACACTGGGTCGACCAGTCCTAGCTATACCCCGTAAATCTGAGTGCCAAGCGAGGAGCAGCTAGTACCATTTTTAATGACTTTGGTATGTTGCGGCCCGGGATCAAACCCGTGACCTCCCGTTACCCAGAGGGGACACTCTACCAACTGAGCTGTCGGGGCCGGTCAGTGATATACATGTAGTTCACTCTGGTTAAAACTTATCCAAAGCCCAAAACTTATATTAACGATTTGGTAATAAATGAAAATATATAATGGTTATGACTTAGTCATATGATAAAAATGAAAATACACCCCAACCTCTTTACAACACTATTGTTGGGGTCCAAAGCAGAAACCATGTTAGTTAAACAACTGTGTTATAACCAAAAATGTATAGATTAAATGGTCATTTTTCTATATAATCTATACATTTTTGGGATCCATCTTGAAACCGTGTTATATCCAAAACCGTGTTATAATGAACCATGTTATAATGAGGTTGTGGTGTGTGATTAAGTATGATTTGTTGGTAAATATGATCATTGATTTATTTTGTCTTCAGGTACCCATACATGGCAACAAGTCAATTTCCGTGGTGACCAGCCATCCCACCTTGAGGGCCATACTTTGGTATCCTGTAAGGTAAGAATATGATTTCTTGTTGATAGTTTGAGGGGAATTACTAGAAACATTCACTAAAGTATCAGACATTGACCAGCCAGCCATAATTGACTGGATCACAGAGACATGAAAAACAGGCCTTTTAACCCATAAAATGCTAATCACGACAATTGTCATCTGCTTTGCTGTCTGCCGGTTACCTTAAAAGTATTTTTTTTGCAAACAGTGAGGACCCAGATCAGACTGCTCCTGAAGGAGCAGTCTGATCACAGTCTCATCTGAGCCCACACCGTTTGTCTCTATGCAAAAATATTTTCAGAAAGTTTGAAAAAACATTCAGCAGACAACATAAGCAGACAACATTTTTGGCTCACCTGAGCCGAAGGCTCATGTGAGGTATTAGTATACCACGAGCCAGCGTCCGTCGTCCGTCGTCCACACTTTCAACGAAGTATATCTCTGGAACCAGTGGGCCGGCCTTGATCAAATTTCATATGAACCATCATCAGGTAGTGGGGAAGGATGTATTAGGTTTTCGTGCAGATCGGATGAGAACTCTGGTTGCCACAGCAACAAAGAGCTCCCATAGGCTTAACATAGGAAAAAGCTTGTCATCACTCTAGCTCCGTCAGTTTTTTTCTGATCGACTTCATTCTTGCAGATAACGAGGACAGGCATGAAATCTCGATCAAGTTCGATTTTGGGCTGAATCGGATTATTCACTCAGGAGTTACGTGCCCTTGAGCGTTGAAAAAATTGCCTATTGACTAAACATGGGGAGAATGTTGTCATCACCGTAGCTGCTTCAATTATTTTCAGATTGGCTTTATTCTTGCAGATAACCAGCACAGCCATGAAATCTCGGTCAAGTTCAATAACTGGCAGAATCGGATCATTCACTTAGGAGTTACCTGCCCTTGTGTGTTTTTGCATTAGGGTTAATGGGAATTTCAAAAATGTATATCTAAAGACTACTTGGCCAACTTTGATCAAATTTCATGTGTCCCATTATTGGGCAAGTGGAAAGGCTTCATTAGGTTTTCAGGCAGATCTGAGTGGAACTCTGGTTGCCATGGCAACATCTAGCTCCCATAGACTTCACATAGGAAAAAGCTTGTCATCACTCTAGCTCCGTCAATTTTTTTCTGATCGACTTCATTCTTGCAGATAACCAGTACAGGCATAAAATCTCGGTCAAGTTCGATTTTGGGCCGAATCAGATAATTCACTCAAGAGTTACGTCCCCTTGAGCGCCCGAAAAATTGCCTATCGACTTAACATGGGGAAAATGTTGTCATCACTGTAGCTGCTTCAATTTTGTTCGGATTGGCTTCATTCTTACAGATAACCAGCACAGCCATGAAATCTCGGTCAAGTTCGATAATTGGCAGAATCGGATCATACACTTAGGAGTTACCTGCCCTTGTGCATTTTTGCATAAGGGTTAATGTGAATTTCAAAAATGTATATCTTGAAGACTACTTGGCCGACTTTGATCAAATTTCATGTGTAACATTATTGGGCAAGTGGAAAGACTGCATAAGGTTTTCATGCAGATCTGAGTGGAACTCTGGTTACCATGGCAACATGTAGCTCCCATAGACTTAACATAGGAAAAAACTTGTCATCACTCTAGCTCCGTCAATTTTTTTCTGATCGACTTCATTCTTGCAGATAATAAGGACAGGCATAAAATCTCGGTTAAGTTCGATTTTGGGCCGAATCGGAATATTGACCTCGGAGTTACGTCACCTTGAGCGACAAAAAATTTGCCCATAGACTTAACATAGGGAAAATGTTGTGACTACGATAGCGACTTGAATTTTTTTCAGATCAGCTTCAAATTTGCAGGTAACGAGGACAGACATAAAATCACGGTTAAGTTCGATTTTAGGCCGAATCGGATTATTTGCCTTGGAGTTACCTGCCCTTGAGCATGAAAAAATACGTTGTGACCACGATAGCAACTTTATTTTTATTCAGATCAGCTTCAAACTTGCAGGTTACGAGGACAGGCATAAAATCCCGGTTAAGTTCAATTTTGGGCCGAATCAGAATATTGACCTCGGAGTTACGTGACCTTGAGCGACAAAAAATTTGCCCATAGACTTAACATAGGGAAAATGTTGTGACTACGATAGCGACTTGAATTTTTAGCTCACCTGTCACGTAGTGACAAGGTGAGCTTTTGGGATCACTTTTTGTCCGTCGTCCGTCGTGCGTCCGTCCGTGCGTCCGTAAACTTTTCTTCAAACGACATCTCCTCCTAAACCACTGATCGGATTTTGACCAAACTTCACAGGAATAATTCTTAGGAGGTCCCCTTTCAAAGTTGTTCAAATGGTTCCGGTCCGTTGCACATATAGGTCAAAGTAGCCAAAAATAAATTTTTTTCACCGAAAACTTAAAAAATCTACTTCTCTGAAACCGCAAGGCCCAGGTCTTTGATATTTGGTATGAAGCTTCATCTAGTGGACCCCTACCAAGATTGTTCAAATTATAGTGCTGGGGCCAAAAATGCCCCCGCACGGGGGCCCTTTGGTTTTACATGGGCTTATATAGGGAAAATCTTGAAAAATCTTCTTCTCTGAAACCGCAAGGCCCAGGTCTTTGATATTTGGTATGAAGCTTCATCTAGTGGACCCCTACCAAGATTGTACAAATTATAGTGCTGGAGCTAAAAATGCCCCCGCACGGGGGCCCTTTGGTTTTACATGGGCTTATATAGGGAAAATCTTGAAAAATCTTCTTCTCTGAAACCGCAAGGCCCAGGTCTTTGATATTTGGTATGAAGCTTCATCTAGTGGACCCCTACCAAGATTGTTCAAATTTTAGTGCTGGGGCCAAAAATGCCCCCACACGGGGGCCCTTCGGTTTTACATGGGCTTATATAGGGAAAATCTTTAAAAATCTTCTTCTCTTAAACCGCTAGGCCCAGGTCTTTGATATTTGGTATGAAGCTTCATCTAGTGGACCCCTACCAAGATTGTTCAAATTTTAGTGCTGGGGCCAAAAATGCCCCCACATGGGGGCCCTTTGGTTTTACATGGGCTTATATAGGGAAAATCTTTAAAAATCTTCTTCTCTGAAACTGCAAGGGATAGGTCTTTGATATTTGGTATGAAGCTTTATCTAGTGGACCCCTACCAAGATTGTTCAAATTATAGTGCTGGAGCTAAAAATGCCCCCGCACGGGGGCCCTTTGGTTTTACATGGGCTTATATAGGGAAAATCTTAAAAAATCTTCTTCTCTGAAACCGCAAGGCCCAGGTCTTTGATATTTGGTATGAAGCTTCATCTAGTGGACCCTTACCAAGATTGTTAAAATTTTAGTGCTGGGGCCAAAAATGCCCCCACACAGGGGCCCTTTGGTTTTACATGGGCTTATATAGGGAAAATCTTTAAAAATCTTCTTCTCTGAAACCGCAAGGCCCAGGTCTTTGATATTTGGTATGAAGCTTTATCTAGTGAACCCCTACCAAGATTGTTCAAATTATAGTGCTGGAGCTAAAAATGCCCCCGCACAGGGGCCCTTTGATTTTACATGGGCTTATATAGGGAAAATCTTGAAAAATCTACTTCTCTGAAACTTCAAGGCCCAGGTCTTTGATATTTGGTATGAAGCTTCATCTTGTGGACCTCTACCAAGATTGTTCAAATTATAACCCTGGGGCCAAAAATGCCCCCGCTCCGGGGCCCTTTGGTTTTACATAGACTTATATAAGGAAAATCTTGAAAAATCTTCTCTGAAAGCACAAGGCTTAGGTCTTCAATATTTGTTATGAAGCTTCAGCTAGTGGACCTCTATAAAGATTGTTCAAATTAAATCCCTGAGACCAAAAATGCCCCCGCCATGTGTCCCTTTGGTTTTACATAGACTTATATATAGGGAAAATCTTTAAAAATCATCTTCTCTGAAACACAAGGCTTAGGTCTTTTATATTTGTTATTAAGCTTCAGCTAGTGGACCTCTACCAAGATTGTTAAAATTATAGCCCTGGGGCCAAAAATGCCCCCGTTAAACATAGACTTATATAGGGAAAATCTTGTTTTACATAGACTTCTATATGCAGGGTAAACCTTTAAAATCTTCTTCTCTGAAACCACAAAGCCCAGGTCTTTCATATTCGATAAGAAGTTTCATCTTGTGGACCTCTACCAAGATTGTTCAAATTATAGCCCTGGGGCCAAAATTAACCTTGCCCGGGGCCCACTTGTTATACATTGGATCAGGTGAGCGAACTAGGGCCCTCTGGGCCCTCTTGTTTTCAGATCAGCTTCAAACTTGCAGGTAACGAGGACAGACATAAAATCTCGGTTAAGTAAGATTTTGGGCCGAATCGGAGTATTTGCCTTGGAGTTACCTGCCCTTGAGCATAAAAAAATACGTTGTGACCACGATAGCAACTTTATTTTTATTCAGATCAGCTTCAAACTTGCAGGTAACGTGGACAGGCATAAAATCTCAGTTAAGTTTGAATCGGAATATTGACCTCGGAGTTACATGACCTTGAGCGACAAAAAATTTGCCCATAGACTTTACATAGGGAAAATGTTGTGACTACGATAGCAACTTGAATTTTTTTCAGATCAGCTTCAAACTTGCAGGTAACGAGGACAGACATAAAATCTCGGTTAAGTTAGATTATGGGCCGAATCGGATAATTTGCCTTGGAGTTACCTGCCCTTGAGCATAGAAAAATACGTTGTGACCACGAAAGCAACTTTATTTTTATTCATATCAGCTTCAAACTTGCAGGTAACTAGGACGAGCATAAAATCTCGGTTAAGTTCAATTTTGGGCCGAATCGGAATATTGACCTCGGAGTGACGTGACCTTGAGCGACAAAAAATTTGCCCATAGACTTAATTAGGGAAAATGTTGTCATCACTGTAGCTGCTTCAATTTTGTTCGGATTGGCTTCATTCTTACAGATAACCAGCACAGCCATGAAATCTCAGTCAAGTTCGATAATTGGCAGAATCGGATCATACACTTAGGAGTTACCTGCCCTTGTGCATTTTTGCATAAGGGTTAATGTGAATTTCAAAAATGTATATCTTGAAGACTACTTGGCCGACTTTGATCAAATTTCATGTGTAACATTATTGGGCAAGTGGAAAGACTGCATAAGGTTTTCATGCAGATCTGAATGGAACTCTGGTTACCATGGCAACATATAGCTCCCATAGACTTAACATAGGAAAAAGCTTGTCATCACTCTAGCTCCGTCAATTTTTTTCTGATCGACTTCATTCTTGCAGGTAACGAGGACAGACATAAAATCACGGTTCGATTTTGGGCCGAATCGGAATATTGACCTCGGAGTTACGTGACCTTGAGCGACAAAAAATTTGCCCATAGACTTAACATAGGGAAAATGTTGTGACTACGATAGCGACATGAATTTTTTTCAGATCAGCTTCAAACTTGCAGGTAACGAGGACAGACATAAAATCACGGTTAAGTTCGATTTTGGGCCGAATCGGATTATTTGCCTTGGAGTTACCTGCCCTTGAGCATGAAAAAATATGTTGTGACCACGATAGCAACTTTATTTTTATTCATATCAGCTTCAAACTTGCAGGTAACGAGGACAGGCATAAAATCCCGGTTAAGTTCGATTTTGGGCCGAATCGGAATATTGACCTCGGAGTTACGTGACCTTGAGCGACAAAAAATTTGCCCATAGACTTAACATAGGGAAAATGTTGTGACTACGATAGTGACTTGAATTTTTAGCTCACCTGGGCCGAAGGCTCCAGGGGAGCTTATAGTATAGTGGGTCCTCCGTCGTCCGTCCACACTTTTGAGCAGCTATATCTCTGTATCCTGCAGGCTGATCTCAATCATTTCTCATCGGTAGCATGCCTCTGGTGGGGCATTGATGACATAAACTTTTTTTCGAAATTGCTCTAAAACTTTGGTTCCTATGGTAACCACAAGGTCCCATAGACTTACTATGGGAACATGCTTGTCATCACCGTAGCGCCTTCAGTTTTGATCGGATCTTTCTGAAACTTATATGTAAGGTGACTGGGGATAAAAACTCGGATGAGTTTGAAAAACGGCCAAGTCGGCCCAATTATCATAGAGTTACGTCCCTTTGATTGCTGAAAATACAAATTTTCGACCTTGTCATCACCGTAGCCCCTTCAGTTTTGATCGGATCTTTTTGAAACTTATATGTAATGTGGCTGGGGATAAAACCTCGGATGAGTTCGAAAACCGGCCAAGTCCGCCGATTTATCATAGAGTTACTTTCCTTTGATTGCTGAAAATGCCGATTTTCAACCTTGTCATCACCGTTGCCCCTTCAGTTTTGATCGGATCTTTCTGAAACTTATATGTAAGGTGGTTGGGGATAAAATCTCGGATGAGTTCGAAAACAGACCAAGTCGGCCCATTTATCATAGAGTAACGTCCCTTTGATTGCTGAAAATGCTGATTTTTGATCTTGTCATCACTGTAGCCCTTTCAGTTTTGATCGAATCTTTCTGAAACTTATATGTAAAGTGGCTGAGGATAAAATCTCGGATGAGTTCGAAAACCAGCAAAGTTGGTTCATTTATCACAGAGTAACGTCCCTTTGATTGCTAAAAATGCCGATTTTTGACCTTGTCATCACCGTAGCCGTTTCAGTTTTGATCGGATCTTTCTGAAACTTATATGCAAGGTGGCTGGGGATAAAACCTCGGATGAGTTCGCATACCAGCAAAGGTGGCCTATTTATCATAGAGTAAGGTCCCTTTGATTGCTGAAAATGTTGATTTTTGACCTTGTCATCACTGTAGCCCCTTCAGTTTTGATCGGATCTTTCTGAAACTTATATGTAAGGTGGCTGGGGATAAAACCTCGGATGAGTTCGAAAACCGGCCAAGTTGCCGCATTTACTATATAGTTATGTCCCTTTGATGGCTGAAAAAGTCGATTTTTTACCTTGTCATCACCGTAGCCCCTGCAGTTTTGATCTAATCTTTCTGAAACCTATATGTAAGGGGAATGGAGATAAAACCTAGGATGAGTTGACATACCGGCAAAGTTGGCCCATTTATCATAGAGTTACGTCCCTTTGATTGCTGAAAATGCCGATTTTTGACCTTGTCATCACGGTAGCCCCTTCAGTTTTGATCGGATCTTTCTGAAACTTATATGTAAGGTGGCTGGTGATAAAATCTTGGATGAGTTCGAAAACAGGCCAAGTCAGCCCATTTATCGTAGAGTTATGTCCCTTTGATGGCTGAAAATGTTGATTTTTGACCTTGTCATTACCGTAGCCCCTTCAGTTTTGATCAGATTTTTCTGAAACTTATATGTAAGGTGGCTGGGGATGAAACTTCGGATGAGTTCGAAAACTGGCTCATTTATTTTAGAGTAACATCCCTTTGATTGCTAAAAATGCCAAATTTTGACCTTGTCATCACCGTAGCCCCTTCAGTTTTGATTGGATTTTTCTGAAACTTATATGTGAGGTGGCTGGGAATAAAATCTTGGATGAGTTTGAATACTGGCCAAGTCTGATCGGATCTTTCTGAAACTTACATGTAAGGTGGCTGGGAATAAAACCTGAGGTGAGTTCGAATACCGGCCAAGTCGGCACATTTATCATAGAGTGACGTGCCTTTGATTGCTGAAAATGCCTATTTTCGACATTGTCATCACTGCTGCCCCTTTAGTTTTGAACGGATCTTGATGAAACTTACAAACAAGGAAGTCAGGCAGAAAGCTTGGAGGAGTTTGAAAACTTGTTTTTGAACTTGTCATCACCATTGCCACTTCAGTTTAGATCGGATCTTCTTAGCAAGTCAGGAATAAAAGCTTGAATGAGTTTGAAAACCGGTGAGGTCAGCCTGTTTATCATAGAGTTACATTCTACTTGATTTTCAGAAAATGTCATCACCCTGTCATCACCATGTCCTCATATAAAGCCTTCAGTAAAGGTTGGCACTTCCTTAAACTTTGAATATGTTTGCTCAGGTGAGCGATACAGGACCAAGCTAGCTTGGTCCTCTTGTTTTCAGATCAGCTTCAGACTTGCAGGTAACGAGGACAGACATAAAATCTCGGTTAAGTTAGATTTTGGGCCGAATCTGATTATTTGCCTTGGAGTTACCTGCCCTTGAGCATAAAAAATACGTTGTGACCACGATAGCAACTTTATTTTTATTCAGATCAGCTTCAAACTTGCAGGTAACGTGGACAGGCATAAAATCTCAGTTAAGTTCGAATCGGAATATTGACCTCTGAGTTACATGACCTTGAGCGACAAAAAATTTGCCCATAGACTTAATTAGGGAAAATGTTGCGACTACGATAGCGACTTGAATTTTTTTCAGATCAGCTTCAAACTTGCAGGAAACAAGGACAGACATAAAATCTCGGTTAAGTTCGATTTTGGGCCGAATCGGAATATTTGCCTTGGAGTTACCTGCCCTTGAGCATAAAAAAATACGTTCTGACCACGATAGCAACTTTATTTTATTCATATCAGCTTCAAACTTGCAGGTAACGAGGACAGGCATAAAATCTCGGTTAAGTTCGATTTTGGGCCGAATCGGAATATTGACCTCGGAGTTACGCGACCTTGAGAGACAAAAAAATTTGCCCATAGACTTAACGTAGGGAAAATGTTGTGACAGAAATAGCGACTTGAATTTTTAGCTCACCTGAGCCAAAGGCTCCAGTGAGCTGATAGTATACCAAGGCTCCGGAGTCCGTCGTCTGTCGTCCGTCCATCCGTCGTCCACACTTTCAATGAAGCATATCTCAGAAGGCAGTCGACCAATCTTGTTTAAATTTTATGTCTAGCACCATTGGGCAAGGGGAAAGGCTGCATTAGGTTTTGGAGCTAGTCTGGTTCATTTGTTCCTTCATTCTTCTTTCTCTCCATATAGAGATAATAGACCAATGTTAAATTTTTAATCAAAGATTTCTCAGGAACTATAAAAGCTAGAAGCATCAAATTTGATATTCAATAGAATAATGATGACTTATTTTGTGTAAGAGACATTGGGCTTTCTCAGCTTATTTGTTCATCTGTTCTTTCATTCTTCTTTCTCTCCATTTTGACCAATGTTAAATTTTCGTCAAAGATTTCTCAGGAACTATAGAAGCTAGAAGTCTCAAACTTGGAATGCAATGCAATAATGATGACTTATATCCTGTAAGGGTCAATGGGCTGGATTCTATTAGCAGATTTAGTAGTCAAGTCTGTGAATTGTTAAAACTTAAGTTCCTCAGGTGAGCGGTTTAGGCTCATTGAGCCTCTTGTCATCTGTAGTTTTCCTCGGCGTCTCAAGGGCTAAATACCTATCACAACACTTTGTCGTCTGCTTGGTTGTATGCTTGTTACTTTAAAAATCTTTGTTGCAAACAGTGTGGACCCAGATCAGACTGCTCTGTTGTTGGTGTCCAAAGCGGATACAGTGTTGGAAACACTGTGGACCCAGATCAGACTACTCCTCATCCAGGAGCAGTCAGATCAGGGTCCACACTGTTTGCCAGTTTGCAAAAGTAAGTTTGAAAAGCTTTCAAAAAGATGCAGCAGACAACATAAACAGACATTCTCAGATGTACTTGATGTATTTCTTGTCATCTAAAGGGTTAATGAAAAAATAATAACACACATGTATCATGAGTGAGTGTTTGAGTTTTACGTCTCACCAACAGCTAAGGTCATATGGAGACGGGACCTCAACACATGTATCATACAAGCCAGTGGATACCATGTGCTAATGGCTTCCAATGGCATGATTGCTTAACCATGGTAACAATAGTAACACTTCTCAGTTGCGCAACTGGTAAAAGTCTGAACATATCTGTTGTTGGATAGATTTCAAGATGCAGTTCAATGATAAGATGCATGCTGTAAAGACACTTTCCAATTACAGTAAAATTCCGCTATTTAGACACCTTAAATTTAAGACTTCATCTGCTTTAAAAGCTCACTGAGAAGGTTTTATTTATTCTTTCTTTGTGTTTTCTATGCCCAGTGTATCTTATTAAGAGACCATCTCTGGAACTGTTCAAAAGTGGTCTTAAAGACAACTTTTGAACAGTCCCAAAGGTGGTCTTAAAGTAGGAATTTTACTGTATTATGACCTACTTAAATGAAAGTTGTTTGGAAATAGCAAAGGATTTCAACAATATTTCACAGATGTTCAGGGGAGTTGTCCAGAAATGAAGCCCTGTCAACATATCTCTGGAGATATCACTTGAGTCATATTTGGTGAACTGTGTCTTAGATACATTTTGCATGGAAAAGTTTCAACTTGATTGGAAGATAACTTTAGTTGTCGTCTGGAAATGAAGCCATGTTGACAAATATCTGTTAGCTAAGGGGGAGTCAGTCTTAATATTTGGTGGACTGTGACCTCAATATAATAAGTGCTTCTTCACATCACTGTGCAACTTGTAAAGGTCCTCAGCTTCAACCGTCAGTTATCTACTTTGGTAGATTTACCCTTGCCCTGCTGAACAAATTTCTGACTACCCACCAATCAAATTAATCCATTGTATGCTTGTGGACTCTTCCATTGCTATATGTTGGACAGGTCTATTTGTCATATAAGGGGTGGCAGGCCTACTTTTTCATTTTTATCCTATTTTTGACGTAAAATTCTGTCAGCAAATAGTGCAGGCCCTGATCAGACGCCGCGCTCTGCGGTGTCTGATCTGGGATCTGCACTGTTTGCCAAGGTACCTCTTTAGGGGTTACCCGCATGCAATGGCTTACTGGATATACATTGTAATGTATTTATTCACTTTACAACCAGCAAGGGTTAATTACCTTTACGGTATATTAGGAATCTGTGACAAGTGTGGCAGTGAGTCGGCTCTTTGGCTCAGGGGTTAGAATACCATTACTGGATTTTCACGCGAGTGCCCCGGATTGGAATTCCACCAGAGCTGGAGTTTTTCAGCTATGCTTCAATCTGTTGTTAGGATTTTCATGTAAGGAACTACATATTTGAAGAAATAGATGCCAAGATGGGCTGCATGATGCTTCCACGCAGAGCTGAAACTGACCACACGAGTTCTTGATAAACTGCTTAGACGGTCTAAGCCTGCCCAGACAAAGCAGTGCAAGTCGGACCATCCATGCTTATAAACCCAATCGGTTTCATTGGGTGACAGGACTTGAGATGTCATTTCATATCAATGTCGGGTAAAAATCCCACAAAATTGAAAGCAATGTTTCCAAAATGACCTATACAGTGTTGACGGGGACGTTAAACCTGAAATCAAACAAACAAGAAACTACATATATGCATATAACAAGGAGGACTTATTTAAAAATGAAAGGTTTACTAATTGACAAATGGATTGCTACCGAATACCACTATTGTTTTTCTTTCAAAATCTGTGTACATGTGTATTTAACCCTTATCTTGCTGAATATTCATTTAAGCCACACCCATTTCTGTCTATCAACCAATCAAATTACTTGATGTAATTTATTGCTACAAATTCATAAACTGAATACCAAACAGTGTAGATCCTGATCAGATGGCTTCTTCCGAAGCCATCTGATCTGGATCTACACTGTTTGGAAAGATAGGGGTTGTCGTGAACAGCAAGATAAGGGTTAAACAATCCAAATAAGCCAAGAAGTACTGCAGAAGTGTATTTGTGACAACACACAAATAAATCATCTGAACTCCCATCAAAGTCAAATGAAGCTGAACACATGTGATCTACAGTTGTATGGACAATGTTCATGAAATTATTTTAGACCAGGTGAATTATTTTAGACCTGGTGGTAATGTGTTTAAAAAAGAGACTTTAATCAGGTTTTTATTCTCAGGTTCAGCAATTTAGCAAACATTTGAGGGACCAGAAATGCTTATCAGAACATTTTACATTAAACATGCATGTACTTGATAAATTGATTTCCAGGTTGAAAAAAATAGTTGAAAAAAATATTTAAGGATCTGTATTCAAACTAAAGATGAAGGCATAGTAGCTAATGTATGTGCAATAACTCCCAGGTGAAAAAACATTGTAAAAAGCCCAAAGTCCCGAGAGATTAGAGTTGATTTCAACCTCTGGCTAATTTTATGAATTTCATATGAAATAAACACTTGTGTAAGGTCCTCCATATATTATTAACATTTTTTTTTTCAGAAGTTATTGCTTTTGTTTGGAGGAGAGTTTGGTGATGCTCTCACTGAGTCTTCGTTATGGATCATCAACCCAGGTTAGTGACATCAAGGCGGCAAGGCCCAGTTGTTTAACCTTTGCCCCGCTGAATAATTAATTTAGCCACAACAATTCTGACTTTGAACCAATCTAATTACTTTATGTAATTTATTCCTTCAAACTCACAAGCGGTATGCCAAACAGTGTAGATCCTGATCAGATGGCTTCTTCAGAATTCATCTGATTTGGATCTACACTGTTTGCAAAAGTACGGGTTGTTGTGATCAGCTGGATAATGGTTAAAAAAACAAAGGCATTGGTTAATGTTATATTATACAAAAGTTGTTTGAGCCATTGAAGTTTGACGGTGCTTAACTGCAATCACCAGCTACTCACATTTTTTCAGCTGCACCCCGCCCATCGGAGCTAGGAGAAATAGATTTGGCTGTATGATGCTTACAGGCAGAGCTGAAACTGACTGCACATGATTACTGGTGAACCGCTTAGAAGGCCAAAGCCGCTTAGAAGGCCAAAGTGGTGCGAGTCGGACTGTCCATGCATATAAACTCTATTGGTTTCATTGGGCGGCAGGGATTGAGATGTCATTTCATCTCAATGTTGGGAAAGTCTCACAAAATTTTAAGCAACTTCTCCAAAATAACCCGATAGCTCAGTTGGTAGAGTGTTTGCTCCGGGGAACGGGAGGTCACGGGTTCGATCCCTGGCCGCGACACACCAAAGTCTTAAATAATGTTACTAGCTGCTCCTCTCTTGGCAGTCAGATTTACGGGGAAGAGCTAGGACTGGTCGACCCAGTGTCAGGATAATGTGACTGGATGTGGTATCATGTAATGTGTCTGGGACATGATACTTCAGTGAGGCAGCACTATAAAAGTGAGCATTGAGCTCCCTGTCGCAACCAGACACCATCGTGATATGACGGCAGGATCGATCTCGGGCTTGTCAAGACTTTCGGATGAGTCTTTAAACCGAGGTCCCGTCTCCGTATGACCTTAGCTGTTGGTGGGATGTAAAACTAAAACTCACTCACTCACTCGTGATATGACTGAAAAATTGTTGAAAGCGACGTTAAACCCTAATTCACACACACTCCAGAACAACCTAAATAGTGCTGACAGGGGCATTAAACCTCAAATCAAATCAAACACATACTTTTTTCAGCAAAATACTTTTGTTTTAGATATTGTTCTTCCTAGAACATTCTACATTTCCACTGCTGAACAAGTTAATTAAACTAACAATTTTTCAAACAAATGGGCCAAGTCATTTTACCCAGTAATAACAAGTAATATCTTCATAAAAGGTTTTAAAACAAAAACTGTAAACATGTAGCATCTATGAAATACAGTGAAACTTTGATGGCTCGAACACAGATGTCTCTTTTATCACAGGTGTTCATTCTTCAGTCCCTAGTGAAAAAATTCCATAGCTGCATAGCTAGAAATATAAATATATTTGGGATAATTGTCATATTTAATCTGGAAAATGTATGTTGTGTGTACTCATTAGAATCGCCTCGATTCTAATGAGTACACAAAACATACATTTATTTTGAAGAAATTTGAAAAGTTGTCCATATTATGTCTCCTGTCCTGGCTCTATAATCAACCCTCAATGGCTCAAACTACCCCAGTCTCGGACAAATTTTCGTGGTCCAAAAGGTGTTCAAGTCATTGAAGTTTGACTGTATACATATATTTTTGTAAGAAATCAGTTTTCTTGTTTGAATTAGGCTATTAATGTAGAGCAAAAAAGTTCTAGCTTTAACAAAACTTAGAAGCCTCCGTGGTGTTGTGGTTACGCTATTCACCTTGTAAACCAGGGACCGCAGGATTGATCCCGGGCTTCTCCAGACTTTCGGATGAGTCTTTAAACCGAGGTCCCATCTCCGTATGACCTTAGCTGTTGGTGGGACATAAAACTCAAACACTCACTCTTTAACAAAACTTATCTCAAAGCCTGAACACCAGTCATGTTATCACTAGGTAAACTAGGATGCTTTCAACAAATGGGCCCATAAGAATAGCCTCAAATGTACTGCTTAATACTAGCCGGTCTTGTTGGCTTGGTTGGATGGGATCAGAAGGTTACAGGTTTGATCCCTGCCATGTATTCCAATATTCTTTGATGGAGATTGATCATGAATCATTTTCTATGATCATTCTGTCCCTTCTGCTGATTGAAGAAGGGCAGTTGACAGTTTTGTAGAAACAATGTGCACAGTACTGGTTAACTGCTAATATATAAGTTTGCCCAGAAAATGTGTGGTTAGGTAAATTGACTGGCTTGACATGACCTAAATAGTGTTGTCTGGGCTGTTAAACTCCAATTCAATAGCACCAAATACAGTCATACGTCAATGACTCAGAAACTGTGGGATATTTTATTATTGCTGATTTTAAGAAGTTTTTGAGACCTTAGTAAATTCTTCACAAAATTCTTGACAGCAAATATTTAGGGATACATTTTCTTACTTTATCTTGTATTGTGTCATTACAATTGCCTCTTAGAAGTGAAAGTAGTCTAATGAGTACACACAACATGCATTTCATCATGAAAACATGCATATACAATTTTGACCCCCTTGAACCCCACTTTTATACAGTGAAACTGGGGTTCAGGGGTAAACCTTATTTTCCTTACTTCTGCTCTAAAACATAGATTGTAGGTACTCGTTAGAACCGCCTCTATGTTTTGAGCAGAAATAAGAAAAATATCACAATTTTTCATGTAAAAAATTTTCTCTCTTTTTTTTTTTTTTTTTGCGCTAAAATTTACACTGTATTTGTATAGGCGTGTTTTCTTAATGACCTTTATGCTGTAGAAGATTGACAAGAAAACACCTAATGATACCCATTATATCAGTTGACTATGCACTATGATGACCTAAGGGTCCCTAAGGTGTTCGGGCTAGAAGTTGGGCTATATTACATCTTTTGTGTTGTTACAGATTTAGGCTATATGAGAAAGTGCAATCTGGACCCTGGGTCAGAGAGACCGTCAGTTCGACGCCACCACAGTGCAGTGGTGTACAGAGGGTGTATGTTTGTGTATGGAGGCTATGTCGATATGAAGGGGTCTAGCTCTGAGTTTTGGCAGTATAGAATAGGTGAGGCTTGGATTTGATATTCATTGTAGTGTAAGATGAATACTTGTACTTCCTAAAGAGAAATAACTCTGACATATCAGTACTTGTCTCCATTTTCATAATGGAGCTATTCTCAAACCTGAGGGAACACTGTACACCAAGAGGAAGCCAGATATACGAGGACTGTTCAAATATGAATGCAACTAAGCACATAAAAATGATTCCATGATAGATTTCAATGAGAAATTTATTTTGTTCCCTCAAAGTATTCCCCTTTAACAGATATACAAACTTTCAGTCTTCTGATCCAATCATTGAATGCATTTTGGTAGTCTTTTCAAGGTATACTATGAAGGCACTGGAATATTGCAGAACCGAGGTGTTTGAGCTGTACAAATTTTCGACCAGGAAGGTATTTTTTCAGCCGCGGGAACAAAAAAAAGTCACATGGGGCAAGGTCAGGGGAATACGGGGGGGTGAGGGAGTTCAACAACCTTTTCCTGCTTCAGATAGTCTTGCACAATGAATGCCTTGTGTGATGACGCATTGTCATGTAGCAATCTGACATTGGCCAAACCAGTTGCGGATCTTCGTTCTTTGAAATATTTCTTCAATTTTCGAAGAACTTTATTCTTGTAAAACTTCGCATTTACAGATTTGCCTTTAGGCACAGCAACCTGAATAGCAGGGCCCTGATTTGAAAAGAATATGACATACATTACCTTCTTGACGCTCATGGTCCGCTTTGCAATGCATGGTCTTTTGCAATACTTTGTTGCCCATATTTTGTTCTGAATCTTTCATTTTGGCTCAAAAAAGTGAACCCATGTCTCGTCACCTGTGACGACATTAGCGAAAGACCGTGCATTGTAATTTGGAAACTTTTTAAGCAACTTCTTGGCGCACTGAATGCGTGTCTTTTTCTGCTCATCTGTCAACAGATGGGGAATCCATCTAGCACAGATCTTTCTCATTTTCAAATCCCGTTCAGAATTGTATGAGCTGCTCCTAATGAGATGCCAACCATACTAGCTATTTGCCTAGTGGTGTATCGTGCATCGGTAGCAACTATTTCTTTCACTCTAGCAACCATCTTGGCAGATGTTGCTCTTTTCGGCCGACGATCATGTGGTGCATCTTCTGTTGAGCCTAGCCCACAGCTGAATTTCTTACACCAACGAAAAACTGTCGGAAAAGACATTTCATTATGCCCATAAACCGAACATATTTCATCAAAAATGTCTTTGCACCGTATACCAAGAACACAACGATTCTTAATATAGGACCGTATTTCAACGGCGTACTCTGACCTTCTTCCAACCATGTTTTGTATTAGTATACAAGAGTAGACAGTGTTTATGGAACGATATACATTGCTAAAGTGCACAGATTTTAACAGGTTTGGTATCAATGTATAGGTTAAATGTTTTTCTACGCTGTGATATTTATTTCCAGGTGATTTTCACATTAGTGCATGAGAAAATGTTCTACTTGCATTCATATTGAAATCACATTAGTTAAACAGCTATATCATACACAAACAAAAATATGCAGATTAAAAGGACCAACATTTTTGGTATCCATATACAATACATACATAAATAATCTAAACAGTTTATGGATCCATCAGTAAACCATGTTTCGTCTATAGCTATGATATAATGAACAGTGTTTTAATGAGGTTGTGTTATATATTTTATCTTTTAGGCATATTATGAACAGTGTTTTAATGAGGTTGTGTTATATATTTTATCTTTTAGGCATATTAGTAGGAAAGGAATATAAGAATTTTACATGGGTGTGAGGAGTGGATGGACAAATCCATCCCGAGGGTCACTATCTGGCATCACGAGGCTTGCCAAGTGATGCTGGCCAGTGATCCTGAAGGACGGATATTTCTGTCCACTCCTCACACGCATGTAGGGAATTCTTTTTCTTGCATACTTTCCATTTTTGAGCATGGATTTTTTAATACTGCAGTCACTTTGGTTGCCGACATCCACCATATTCAGATAACAATGCAGTGATGTTTAGTGACATCACGTAACATGCTGTGACGTGAACCTTAACGATGGCGTATATGAGGTCATATTCAACCAGTGCATAAATTTTATCAAACACGCAAGAATATTCGATTTTGAGTAAGAACACCAGGGTTAGAACAGAATTTCTATCCCAAGCTAAAACTATGAATTTCCTTATCTGGTGTGCAAGAAAGACTTTTATTCCAGAGTATTCCCCTTTGAAGTTACACCATATCTCCCCTCAACCTTTTCAACCCTATAGCCAGTACAGCTATCTATGTAAGCAGTGTAGATCTGGATGAGATGGCTTATAATTAGCTATTTTATCTGAATATCTACATTGCTTGCAATCCTGATTATTGCCTAAATCACATGTTTAAGGGGAATGGGAACACCTTCAGGGGAGGCAACTCCTGCAAAAGTATTTTTGTCTCCCATTTCAATAGGGGTCAACTCTTAAAGGAAAGAATTTGCTCCTGAGGAGCAAATTCTTTCCTTTAAGAGTAGATCCCTATTTCCTTGGGACAGAGTTTCTAAAAAAGCGAACAGGAAGTGCCGAAAGTTGTCTCCCTTTGAAAAATGGCTGAAAAATGTGCCAGCTGTTCCCATTCCCCTTAATTGAATGGACGTGTCAAAGAAAAAGATAGAATAACTCACTTAAGAAACTAGAAGGTGAAAGTGCTGAGCAGATGGCTCACATTAAATGTCAAGCTTTAAGAATATTAAAATAGAAAAGAAATACGAGGGATGTTCGAAAAGAATTGCTTATTGTCCTCTAGCTCGATATCCACGTGGGGCTTGATAAAAACCAAAACATACCTGAAAAGGGCTATTCAGTACCTACACAATGGTGTATAAATGTACATGTTAGATTAAGTGTAAGACATAAAATTTGCATTTTCAATAAACGCAATCATTGACCACTACAGTAAAAATGGTTGGTAGAAGCGTCGACAAGAAATATGAAATACAGGTTAACATCAAAGCTCGCTCAAAACTTGGTTGTTCTTTGAAGCAGCTGATGAACTGAAATTTCTACTACTTATGGACCTTCTTGTGTGTCTTATGACACAGTTCAGCGGTGGAAAAAGAAATTTGAGTCTTGTGTAGAGTCCATCAAAAATGCACTTAAATCAGGTAGGCCAAAATCTGCATCTCGTAAAGAAATCTTTTTTTCCAAATAAAGGAAATCATTGAAGGACATGCCAGATTTACAGCTTGTGAAATTGCACGAAAGGTAGGCATATCACTATTCAACGGTTCACCTTAATTTGAAGAAGCATTTGAAAGTCAGAAAGATTTCTGCTAGATGGGGTCACATCTGTTGACTGATGAGCAAAACAGGCAACGGGTTAAAGTGGACAAAAAGCTGCAATAAATGTTTCCAAAATATGACAAATAGCGGTTTGCTCATGACGTCACAGGTGATGAAACCTGGGTCCATTATTTTGAGCCTGTCAGAAAGGTTAGTAGTAAGACCTGGGCCACTAAACACAGCAAACACGCAATAATTGCCAAACGTTCTTTGAGTACAAAGAAGGCTTTGTATGCAATCTTCTTCTCTGGTGAAGGAGTCGCAATAAAAGTGCTGGTGCAAAAACATCACCGGAAAGTACTACAAAGATGTAGTACTGAAGAAACTGAAAAAGTATTATCAGAAACAATGCCCTGCCACTGTTTTTAAACATGTTCGTCTTCTACAGGACACTATTCCGCTCATACCTCCACAATGGTTATGGTGTTTTTGAAGAAAGAAAATGTAACTGTTTTGCCCCCCCCCCCGAGCCCCCCCAGACCTTGCCCCATGTGATTTCTTTTTGTTTCTGAAATTGAAATCATTCCTTGCAGGGCGGAAATACCAGTCCCGACAAGCACTTGGATCTGCCATTCATCAGTACCTTATTACTGTGCCCAAATCAGCATACCATGACGCCTTCAAGAAGTGGATACCTCGGCTGAAACTTTGCATTTCTAGCCGCGGGGAGTACTTCGAGGGCATGAAATGAGCACTTTGGGGATAACTTGAAATTTGAAGTCTCCAGATAGATATAAGCAATTCTTTTCAAACATCCCTCGTACATTGGAAATGCAGTCTGCCAGTTGTCTGAAAAAATAAGAAAAATACTTTGAAAATGCTGTCTGCTAGTTGTCTAAAAATAAAATAAGAAAAAATACTTGGAAAAATGCTGTCTGCTAGTTATTTGAAAAAAAAAAATAAGAAAAAATACTTTGAAAATGCCATCTGCTAGTTATTTGAAAAAAAAAAAAAAATAAGAAAAAATACTTTGAAAATGCCGTCTGCTAGTTGTCTGAAAAAAAAAAAAGAAAAATTACTTTGAAAATGCCATCTGCTAGTTGTCTGAAAAAAAAAAAAATACTTGGAAAATGCTGTCTGCTAGTTGTCTAAAAAAAATAAGAGAAAATACTTTAAAAATGCCATCTGCTAGTTGTGATTAGCAGTTGAACAATTACTTCTCCTGTGGGAACAATATCAGTGTTGATTGGCATCAGTTGATGGGACTTTCAAAATTTGGCCATCTCCTCTATTGAGACTTACGCCCATCAGAATTTTTACTGCAATTTTTGTTAGAAGGGAGACAACTTTCATGATTTCTTGCATGTATCTCTGTACATACTTCCCTGTTTGTAAAGGAGTTTATAAAGACTTTCTTTGAAGCCATCTCTTCTTTTGTAGATTAATAATAATGCCAAGCAGTTAAAAGGCAAGCAAAATAGTTTCAGCAAGAGTTTTCTCCTTTGAAAGGGTATCTGTTTCCTTGGTACACTATGACCTCTTTATAACACTATTGTTGGGGTCCAAAGCAGAAGCTCTGCTAGTTTAACAATTGTGTTGTATGCAAACAAAAATATATAGATTATATGGAAAAATGACCATTTATGGTCATTTTTCTATATATATATAGTTTATAGATTTATTTGATCCATCATTAAAGTGTGTTATAGCCAAAATTGTGTTTTAATTAACTGTGTTATAAAGAGGTTTAGGTGTACATGATTTTGTTTATTGATGTTCACAGATGATGAAGAATGGGATCTGTTGTTACCACGGCAACCATCCCATGGTCCTGGTGGGCTGCATGGCCACACAGCGGTCATATTCAACAAGTATATGTGGGTTTATGGTGGTATGTCCAACCTGATACCAAAGCAAGACTTATGGTGCTATAATTTTGTGTCATCACAGTGGGACAGAGTCAAGTTCAAGTATGGACCTCCGGCATTAATGGGTCATTCTGCAGTTGTGGTAGGTACTGAACTAGTGGTTTGCAGATTAATTGAGTTACTAGATGATTACCCATTGAAGGCAAATAAGTACATAATTATTCATGGTTTTCCATAATCCATACAACTATTTATCATATGATGTAGCATCTGAGAGTGTAATAATGATATGTAATAAATTGGATAATCCACAAGTGGGTTGGATATGCAATTAGAAAGATACACGTCGTAACATTACATGTACGGTATCATTAACGACGTCGTGTTTACTAATCATGGAATATTGACATTTTCGTTAAAAATCGTGAATTTATTGTGTTTTACATGTAATATGATAAATAGAATCTTGCATTTGTGTTCATGTATAATTGAATTTATTAAGACTCTTTGAGGAAAAGTGATAAAATGCTCGGCAAAGCCCTGCATTTTATCCATTTTCCCAACTTGTTTAATAAATTCAGTAATTCATGAACACTCGTGTAAGCTCCTCTATACATCCAGAGTGTGTGTGTTTGATGTAGTTTTACATCCCAGACAACAACTAAGGTCCTGTCAGGCCAGTCAGTTACCCTCACTGTTCCTGAACAGACTTAGACCTAAGTGGTTTACCAGTACTTCGCGACTAACTGACAACAGCTGGTGTGTCCAGAGCAGAATCCTCAAGTAACTGTCCATCTCAAGCTGCTTCACAAGAGATGGGGCATTAGAAAAAGAAAACATTGGATAGATTAGAAAAAAAATCTAACAAATAGCCCCCCTCACCCCACACCTGCTGTAAACACAACAGGCCCTTGCACTAGAACACAGAACACCCTGGCTCTGAAAGCTACAAAGCACCTACAAACACAACCCTTTTTTACATCCAGAGAAAATTTGTGTTTATTGCACAGCCTGTTATTAAAGCCAATTCAATAGGTTTTGGTTACATTGTATATAGAATAAAAAGCCATTTAGGGCAAATTTAGGGCAAATAAAAGTCATGCAAATTACCCCCCACCCCCTTGTAGAAATTTAGTAGGAAATATGTCACATGTTTCCTTTCTCCTTATTTAAACCAACACAAGAGGAAGTAGTTTTGAGCTTATTGTCTGAAAACATATCTAGATAACCTGAAAGAAAGGATCCTTTGAATCACTGAGAGATCTTTAACCCTTCTCTAAGTTTGAAAACTAGCCACAGTTTTATTAGCTCACCTGAGCACGAAGTGTCATGGTGAGCTATTGTGATCGGTCAATATCCGTCGTGTGTCGTGCGGCGTCAAAAAATTTGCTTTGAATGCTAACTCCTCCTTAACCCTTGAGCCAATTTCAATAAAACTTAATAGGAATATTGCTGAGGTGACCCTCTACAAAAATAGCTAAAATTGTTCCGCTCCGCTGAACAAGATGGTCACCAGAGCTAAAAAATAGAAAAATCTTTAAACGACAACTTCTCCTGTACCTTAAGGCCAATTTCATTCAAACTTTATAGGAATGTTGCTTTGGTGACCCTCTACCAAAATAGCTAAAACGTTTCCGCTCCGGTGAACAAAATGGCCCCCAGAGCTAAAAATAGAAAATTCTTTAAACGACAACTCCTCCTGTACCCTTGGGCCAAATTAATTCAAACTTCATAGGAATGTTGTTTAAGTGACCCTCTATTAAAATAGCTAAAACGGTATTGCTCTGATGATCAAAATGGCCGCCATAGCTAAAAATAGAAAAACATCGTAAATTTGCTTCAAACACAAACTTCCCTCAACCCTTGGGCCAATTTGATTCAAACTTCACAGGAATGTTGCCCAAATGACTCCCTACCGAAATAGCTAAAATCATTATGCTCTGACAAACAAGATGGCCACCAGAGCTAAAAATAGAAAAAATCATTAAACGACAATTGCTCCTGTTCCCTTGGACCAATTTTAATCAAACTTTCTAGGAATGTTGCTTAGGTGACCATCTACCAAAATAGCTGTCAAAGGTTCTGCTCTGATGAGCAAAATGGCCGCCAAAGCTAAAACTAGAAAAACATCGTAAATTTGCTTCAGACACGAACACCTCCTTAACCCTTGGGCCAATTTGATTCAAACTTCACAGGAATGTTATATAGGTGACTCCCTAAAGAAATAGCTAAAATCATTCCGCTCTGACTAACAAGATGGCCGCAAGAGCTAAAAATAGAAAAATTCTTCAAACAACTACTCCTCCTTTACCCTTGGGCCAATTTCATTCAAACTTCATATGAATGTTGCTTAGATGAACCACTATCAAAATAGTT
Organism: Lucinisca nassula; assembly: GCA_963580285.1. Classification (NCBI taxonomy): domain Eukaryota; kingdom Metazoa; phylum Mollusca; class Bivalvia; order Lucinida; family Lucinidae; genus Lucinisca; species Lucinisca nassula. The sequence continues at coordinate 63,206,442 of OY757025.1, forward strand.
AAAACGTTTTCGCTCTGATGAGCTGCCATAGCTAAAAACAGAAAAACTTTTTAAATTTACGTCAAATTGCGAACTCCTCCTCAACCTTTGGGCCAATTTGATTCAAACTTCACAGGAATGTTAGTTAGTTGACTCCCTACCAAAATAGCTAAAATCGTTCAATGCGGCGAACAGGATGGCCGCCAGAGCTAAAAATAGAAAAAAACTTCAAAAGACAACTCCTCCTTACCCCTTGGGCCAATTTGATTCAAACTTCACAGGAATATTATGTTGTTGACTCCCTACCAAAATAGCTAAAATTGTTCCGCTCTGATTAACAAGATGGCCGCCAGAGCTAAAAATAGAAAATTTCTTCAAACGACAATTCCTCCTTACCCCATGGGCCAATTTTTATTATCTAAAATGATCCCACTCTGATGAACAAAATAGCCACCTGAGCTAAAAATAGAAAAAAACATTGTTAATTGCTTCAAACTTCACAGGAATGTTGCCCAGGTGACTCCCTACCAAAATAGTTAAAATCATTCCACTCTGATAAACAAGATGACCACCAGGGCTAAAAATAGAAAAAATCTTCAAATGACAACTCCTCCTGTACCCTTGGGCCAATTACATTCAAACTTCAAAGGAAAGATGCTTAGATGACTCTCTACCAAAATAGCTAAAATGGTCTTGCTCCGATGAACAATATGGCCGCCAGAGCTAAAAATAGAAAAACATTGTAAAGGGGTTGATTCACTAAGTGTCATAATTGGCCCAACATTTTTCTGATTTTTCAAGTGCATAAATGAAATATGTATGGCGTGTATATTTGCAAACGAAGTATTAAACTTTATAACATTGCGTTTTGAAATCCATTTCTTTGTTTAGTAAAGGCAGGAAAGTTTCCTGAAAACACCCTCCGTAACGAAAATCGTCCATTTTGCGAGTTTTTTGGTTTTTGAAATATAAAATTAAATACCAGCACAGGCCTCGACAACCATAAAATTACAAAATGTCATCCCTAAACTTGTTTTTGACAAGTCAGAAAAATCTAATGATTGTCGACAGCTGTGCTGGTGGTGAAATCTTTAAAAATATGTTTTGATGTATGCGATCTTGCATGCAAAGCAATGGAAGTCATATGTCCAAAAACATCATAGAAACGATTTTATTTGCTGAATGTGGACCTTGAATTTTCATTTGACTTACACCAAACTGTAATAAAAGTAGGTAAGGCCAGTTTTGGCACTTCTTAAACACTAGAGCAAAAGTTTTCAGGACAATACACGGCCCGGTTAACATCTTCTATGACACCGTTTCTATGTCTGCTACGTAAACAATGAAGCTGCCACGATATTTAATCCCGGTATTTACCGGAAATCTATCATGCTAATTTTGACCATACTGCAAGCAAATAATCGTTTTAATGTTTTAATTTGATTTCGAGGCAAATAAATAACATTTAGGGCATCTTTTATAGTAAAAATCATGATCACGTCTTACGTTTTGATAAAAGTTATAATGAAACGCGTGTTTATGGAAATGACGTAATAGCTCAAATGGCAACGACGTCGTCTCCCACGCCGTAGACCCGCGTTCGAATCATGCGTGTATTTTTTTTTTTACTTCTCTAATTCTTATCCATTTGCAACACTGATACATGTCATTTTTCTTTTCTTTTGGCCAACTTTTTTCACAAGCAAAAACGGATTTAGTTACTGAGTTTGCTTTCATGCTTTCATCCACACCTGATGTGATTTTATTTAAGGTTTTACTTCCTCATCAACACTATTTATTTCGTTTTAGAGACGTTGCTTCCAATTTTGTGGAACTTTTACCAGACATTAAGATGAAAGAAATGTCGTCTCAAGCCCTATGGCCAAAAGAAACCAATAAGCTTTTAAGTACGGTCCAGTGGCTTGAAAAAATAGATGGACTGCAGGATGCTTCCACGCAGAGCTGATTCCGACCGCACAGGAGTACTGTTAAACAGCTTGGAGGATCTAAGCCTGCCCAGGCAAAATGGTGCGAGTCGGACCGTCCATGCTTATAAACCATTTTGGTTTCATTGGGCGACAGGGCTTGAGATGTCATTTCATCTCAATGTCGGGTAAAAGTCCCACAAAATTGGAAGCAACGTCTCCAAAATGACCTATACAGCTTTTAACCTTTTTACAAGACATTTATTTATTTATTTATTTATTTATTTATTTGAGTCTGCGCATGACAAAACTTACTATAAGATTCGCGCAACCAGCGAAGACTAAGATCAACATGTGCATACAGTCAGTCTGACCAGTCTTCGCTTGCTGCTCTCTGTGTAACCCGGAGGCCTAAGAAGGCTCATGCGAACAGAAAGAACTCTGATCAGACTGCGCAGATGGTGGTCGCAGGATTTGCCATGCGCAGGTTTATTTATTTATTCTACACATATGACAAGAAAGAATCATTTGCGACTAAATATGGTTAATTATCGCACAATTTTGATTCTGCTTGTCGTTTCCTTTTATATGAGATTTAACATTAAATTGAAAATGAAAAAATATACTTTTACCGTATCTTTTATTTCATTTACATAGAAAGGTTAACATTGCATAAACTTTATGCATGCATCCAAATCGTGAATTAAGGGGTTTAAAGGACACGATTCTTTGTAATTAAATTCCTTCTTGGTGCCAATTTTATACTGTACACATGTTTTTATAATATATTTATGCAATAACATTAAGTAAATCGTTAAATTCAGTGCAGCTCGGATACAGATTCCCCGGCTAGCAGTGTAGTCGAATTCCCAGCAGCCACTCAGCGTTAAATCCATGTTTGAACAACGTTGAAAACGTTCAAATACAGGAACACTAATGTTTTTTTTTTTTTTTTGTTTATTTTTTTACGTTTAAACATTAGGCAGCTAGGTCGAGTGTTCAGATATCTTTCGAGGGATTCTGCAAATATAATTGTAAAACCCATGGATGATTGTTATTTTTTTTCTTGCATAACTTTTGATTTCAACGGCAAATGGTGACGAATCATAGAAACTCGTTATAAACTGTTCCAAAGCGACCGGCAAACCGTTCAGAATGTTGTCTACAATGACGCATTCTAAAATGCTATCTTCAGTGCGATAACGTTACGTCGCTCCACGTAACATAAACAAAGAAAGGCCCATCTTGTGATATCAAAAGTTCGAAATCCATGTTTTCAAACACCATGTGAGTTTTTATGAATTGAACATGGGTTTTGCCTCAGGAAACCCAGAGTTCTGTTTGCCTGACTACACATGTTGCTAATGTGTGTATTCTATCTCAAATCGCGTGTGATTGTCACACAAAGGTATTCATTCTTGAGGACCGTTTCCTCTAAAATGTAAGAAGCCCCAATTTTATTGGTTCTCTTCCTAGTTATGTGCATAATATTGCATTTAACGGGCTGAAAACTCATGCCCCATTTTTGTGCCCAATCTATCTATATCATTCTGAAGTTTCAGCGAGTCCTCTGTATCTCTAATTTTCCCAGAAGCAAACACAGTCATCTGCGAACAGTCTTATTTCTGAGTCAGTGATAGTGGTATATTATTAATGTATACAGGGAGAATAACAGTGGGCCAAGAACAGTACCTTGTGGGACCCCAGACAAAACTGGAGCCCACTCTGAAGATTCACCATGGTGATTTACAACAATGCGCTGTTTTCTATAGCAAAGAAAGGAATCTATCCATTTGAGAGTCTTCTTCTCAATTCCATAGCCAAATAATTTGGAGTTCATGGGTGTGGAAAGCATTCTCGAAGTCCAGAATAAATGTGTCCACCTGTCCCCTTTTGTCCAGGATTTTACCCAGTCATTAATGACCGAGTTTCACAACTGTGAATTATCCTACATGCATGCTGTCTGTCTGACAAAAGATTATGTTCATCCAATCGGGCCATAATGCTTGAGCAGACTAATGTTATAAACAGTACCATTTTTCTGTTAAGGAAAACAAGAAATATCTTTAAAAAAGATATGCGGCGTAGATTTAATTGGAAGGTTGTTTAGAAACCAGTGCTTCAGCTGAAGTGCACGACCCGCCGGATGCTTCTAGCTTTATGAGTGTTACCATATATGGGTATGGTGGCCATTTTGGTCATGTGACCTGGACCTAAAACGGTTCCCCCAATAAATGCGCCTTATCGTAAGGAGCAAAAATATATCTTATACTTTAGTACTGTTTTCTGAATCATTTGCAGGAAAAAATGAATTCTCACTTTTCCAATACAAAAGCATATGTGTCAAAGTTTGACCTAGGCACAAAGAAGGTCAAGGTCAACCCAGGATCACCATTTTAGCAATTTATGATGGGCCTACGTCCCAGATGCTATTTATCAAGTTTCGTGGAAATCTGCCCAGTGGTTCTGGAGAAGACTATTTTGAAGGGTTTTTACTATATATGGTTTGGCGGCCATTTTGGTCATGTGACCTGGACCCCATGAGCAAATTTTGGTTTCCCCCATCCCATAGAGGCTCCATATGAAATTTGACCTTAATCGGCCCAACGGTTTCGAGGAGAAGCAGTTCGAGAATTTTCACATTTTTCGCCTCGGCGAGGCTATACTAAATGGAATGTCATATTTCGCAAGTTCATTGGTTAGATCTCATTGATATCTATCAGTATGCCAAAAATTGTTTAAATATTCCAAGCGGTTAAGTCACTATCACCAATTTTTCACAAACGGGTTACGGACGGACAGACAGACAGACCGTATATGGCTTGGTGGCCATTTTGGTCATGTGACCTGGACCCCATGAGCAAATTTTGGTTTCCCCCATCCCATAGAGCCTCCATATTAAATTTGACTTCAATTGGCCCAACGGTTTCTGAGGAGAAGCAGTTCGAAAATTTTCACATTTTTCGCCTCGGCGAGGCTATACTAAATGGAATGTAATATTTCGCAAGTTCATTGGTTAGATCTCATTGATATCAATCAGTATGCCAAAAATTGTTTAAATATTCCAAGCGGTTAAGTCACTATCACCAATTTTCACAAACGGGTTACGGACGGACAGACAGACTGACAGAATGACACGGTGATTTTAGGGCACTCTTAGAAAATCAACCGACTTCAGTCGGTCGCTTTTTCTGCGGGTCGTGCAATATGAGCTACAATAGTGACAGCAACAATTGTCTAGCTATGAAATGGTTTACTGTATTCAAACCATTCAGATATCACGCGAGGAAAAATAGCTTTGCAGAGGGCGGTGTCCCGCCTGTTTGAGCTAAGGTCAATGTAAAAGGTCAAGGTTAAAAACATGACCTCATTTCAAGAGCATATGATCTCAAGTATATGCACAACAAATAAGAAAACGTTATCATTCACTGTTTTTGAACACAAATTCTACGGTTAACATTTAGGGTTGTCGCTATGGTGAACGTAAACGCATAGACAGACGAACAAACGGACGAGCAGACAAACGGACGGAAACTTGATCTTATGTGCACCTAACTAAAACTCAAATTACACTTATTCCTTTTCAGAAATTATATAACATTAATGATATTCGAAAATGTCTATTTTGTGTTAAAATGGAGGAGATAAAGTATGCTGAAGACAAATGATACACTGCAACTTTTATTTAGCATATATTGTAAATTAAACATCTGTCAATTTGTAATGCGATTATTATATGTTTTTGTCATGCTATATCTCTTTATTGGTTTCATTGGGCAACAGGGCTTGAGGTGTCTTTCATCTCAATGTCGGGTAAAAGTCCCACAAACTTGGAAGCAACGTCTCCAAAATGACCTACACAGTGTTGATGGGGACGTTATACCTCAAATCAAACAAACAATTCCTTTCGCAGAAAAGTCTTCCTTTCGCGAAGGAACCTTCCTTTCGCGTAATGGTTCCTTTCGCTATATAGACCAACCACGTGAAATTAGATAAAAATAGCTATTCACCGCAGCAGTTACAGAATTCACTAGAATCCCAATTATACATATGACGTATGGTCATCAAAGGACAAGACGTTGAGCAAGCCGAAACTGTATATATTTTTCATTCATGTCTCACATAAAAAATGAAGCATCTCCTAGGTTAAAACTTCGGTAAACTGTCATATTTTTTGAGTAGATTTATTTATGCAAATCATTGACCAATGAAATGGTCATCTCCTTGGACATGTGGTTTTATTAACCAATGGAGTAACGAAAAATGTAGGACAAAAGCAAAACCATAACGGCTACGCCGTAAAAAGCAAGGAAATTCTGATAACTGTTTAACTCTATATGTCATAAAAAATCTTATGAGCAAATAAGAAATAACACATGGTTACTGCGTGTAACGTCAGTACACCGTCTGTGATCACCTTAGGATTTCTGTTGAAATCCGTTTGCCCTTAAATCCAATTTTATAATGTAATATTAAAGTTTATGATGCTCGCCAAAGTCTCGTTTCATAAATTTCATATGGAATGATCACTTGTGTAAGGCCCTCTATATATTTTTGTTTTGCATATTTATAAATGTAGTATGGTATTTACTTGTTTGGCAATTACACGGAATCTTAAATGCCATGTAATGTTCCTTTACATTAGTGCTGCAGTTAAAAATATTAACAAATAACTGATGTGTACGAGGGGCGTTTGTAAAATATAAGTAGTGGAATCGGCTTGTAAATATACGGGTCACCTGGTCAAAACTAAACAGTGGAGTCCCACAAAGTATTAGTCCTTAATCTGTACGCACTTTTGATCCACTGACAGACGTCCCTTTGGGATAAAGTGGAACAACGTACTGCCCTGGGCATGACAGCTTTCAAATGGACATCCTCGCAGACATTGTAAGCTATTTTGATTCTTGATTGGGAGCATGGGATCATATTCTCCGCCCGAGAGCGATATTTGCCCGAGCCGTTAGGCGGGGGAAAATGTCGCCTTCAGGCGGGGAATATCCATCAAGTATCAAAATAAAGAGTTTTTTTTTTTCTATTTTATTGTGGTTTATAAAATTAATTTGTTTAAATTCTTTTATCAACTGCAGTAAATCCAAGATGGTGGACATCACAATTCAGCGAAGGCAAGCGCGAGAGGGGTAAATAATTTTGCTGATGGGGTATAATAATTGTCCTGACGCTGTTCAATCAAAAGCCTGGAAACTCCTTTTGCAGTATTACAAGTTTTAATACATGGGTTGAGCAAGATATCACAGTGAGAAAGGTCTGGTAATGTTTTAATGTTCAACTCCTCCAACGGCTGATCTGTGTGCAGGGCTGTTGTCCTGAAGAATATGAAGACCACGCAGCACCCCTGCACGTGGGTTCTTCGCAACATAGTGATCCACCATAGCAGAAATATTTTTTTCTTTATAAAATAATCCTGTGACTTTCTTGTTCTCAGGTATTGGTACTCGGGCCACAATTCCATCGCAGTCCAAAAATAGAGCGTACATGACGTGTCTCCCAGTCATTTCTCCGTGTGATTTGAGGTCTTTCACTGTTTCATCTACCCAAACCAAATGGCCCTAGTATGTTCACTTACTGTTGCCATAGCAACCGATCTTATATATTTATCTGTGGTATGCAATTAATCAACACAATGTAATTGTTTGAATCAGTTTTATTGACCATCTTATTATGTACAACTTGAAACTCTATGTAGACTTCTGTGATCATTGAACTATATCTGTAGCTTTGCTTATGTTATAGTTGCTATGGTAATGATGATTATCTGAAATTCCTCTATGTAATGAATCTATTAGTTATAAATATATAACTGAATTGTCTTTACTTCACAAACTTCTGAACTGATACAAAATATACACTTTTAGGTGTATGTTCAACATTGCCAGTATCATAGGTCACTTATATACTGTGTGGGTGGGGTAAATCAGCATGTCATTTGGTTCTGAAAATTAAAAAAAATGGATTACATGTCCATTCTATATGACTCTGGCAATGATAAGAGTCAAACTGAAGTTATTAAATTGGTTTTCAAATGTATACGAAGTCCTAATTTAACATATAGCCAAAAGACAATGTATGTTATATATTCAAAAGGGATTATAGATATTTCGATACTTACAACATTTGCGTCAAAATTTTGACGTCACTCAGACCCCAATATAGTAAAACAAATTTATTTTACTACATATCATGCTTGAATTGTTATGTAGCCACAGTTTCAAATATTTCTGAAGTTGGGCCATTTTTGGCAATTAATGAACCAACCCCTTTGCTTCAAATGCGAACTCTTCCTAAACCCTTGGGTCAATTTGATTCAAACTTCAAAGGAATGTTGCCTAGGTGACACCCTACCAAAATAGAAAAGATCGTTCCACTCTGATGAACAAGATGGCCACCAGAGCTAAAAATAGAATGTACTAGAGACAGGACATTCAGGTGAGCGAATCGGGGCCCTCTGGGCCCTCTTGTTGTGTTAGGCGTCAGTCTGGGCCTTGGTATTCAAAGCATTGGTAGCTTAACAAGCTTGCTAGTGGTCAAATTGTTAACTGATCTAGAAATTATATCCAGCACTCTGGTATTTTTGCTTGAAAAATGTGTGTTTTTTTTAGCAAAAATATTAGCATGTTTGCCATAGTTAATGTTCAAAGTTTTAACGATACATTGACTAACAATATTATAAGTTTTGAATGACTGACCCAGCTGAATGTAGCTGATCTTTGCATTAACTTTTCTAACAGGGACTAAAGAAGTCACTAGTTAACAATACATAAAGGTTTCAGTCTTGCAGTATGGAAAAAATATGTTTTTGCTGAAAAAAAAACAACAACAGTTATTGCATTGGAAAAAGCTGCTCACATTTTTAGCTCACCAGAGCTGCAGGCTCCGTGGGAGCTTATAGTATAGGCATTGTCCATTGTAGTCTGCGTCGTCAACATTTTCAAACAGCATCTCCTCTGAAACTACTTGGCCAATTGAAACAAAATTACATGTGGAGCCTCTATGGGAAGGGGGAACAAAAGTTTGTTCATAAGGACTGGATCACATGACCAATATGGCCGCTATGCCCATATATGGTAAAAACCTTTAAAAATCTTCTTCTCAAGAACCGAACAGCCGATGATCTTGAAACTTGGTATGCAGCATCAGGGACCCGAACCCTACCAAGTTTGTTCAAATGATGACCTTTGGTTGACCTTGACCTGTTTTATGTCAAGGTCAAATTTAATCACTTATAGATTTGTATGAAAAAAAAAGGCAAAACAATGGATTTTCTGATTGTATGGTAGCTAGTGGCAGCAGAAATGGTATTTGCAATCAGCTGAATGGAAGTTTATCAGTTCCAAAGGTCAAGGTCATTTACCGATATTCGTCCAGGACGGCTCAGATTCAGTATTTTTATCTTCTTCTTCACTTAAACTACTTGGCCAATTGAAACCAAATTACATGTGGAGCGTATGGGAAGGGAGGACGAAAGTTTGTTTCGTAAGGACGGGATCACATGACCAATATGGCCGCTATGTCCATATATGCTAAAAACCTTTAAAAATCTTCTTCTCAAGAACTGAACAGCCGATGATCTTGAAACTTGGTATGCAGCATCGGGACTCGAGCCCTACCAACTTTGTTCAAATGATGACATTTGGTTGACCTTGACCTGTTTTACGTCAAGGTCAAATTTGGTCACTTAGACAGTTGTATGGAAAAAAGGCAAAACAGTGGATTTTTTTGATTGCATGGTAGCTAGTGGCATCAGAAATGGTATTTGCAATCAGCTGAATGGAAGATTATCAGTTCCAAAGGTCAAGGTCATTTACCGACCTTTGTCCAGGACGGCTCAGATTCAGTATTTTTATCTTCTTCTTCACTTAAACTACTCGGCCAATTGAAACATGTGGAGCCTCAATGGAATGGGGGAATGAAAGTTTGTTCGTGAGGACTTGGTCACATGACCAATATGGCCACCATGCCCATATATGGTAAAAACCTTTGAATACCTTTTTCTCAAGAACCAAATGGTCGATGGTCTTGAAACTTGGTATGCAGCATTGGGTACCCTGGCCCTACTAAATTTGTTCAAATGATAACTTGTTTGACCTTGACCTGTTTTATGTCAAGGTCAAATTTGGTCACTTAGACATTTGTATGGAAAAAAGGCAAAATAGTGAATATTTCTGATTGCCTGGTAGGCTGTGACATCAAAAATGATATTTGCAGTTAGCTGAATGGAAGTTTATCAATTCCAAAGGTCAAGGTCATTTACTGACCTTCATCCTGGATGCCTCAGATTCAGTTATTCTTTTTTCTTCTTCACTACTTAAACTGTTGGGTTGATTGAAACCAAATTACATGTGGAGCCTCTATGGGTGAGGGAATGAAATTTGTTCGTAAGGAATGGGTCACATGACCAATATGGCCACCATGCTTATAACTTTAAGAATTTTCTTTTCAGGAACCAAATAGCCATTGACCTTGAAATTTGGTATGTAGCATTGGGGACTCAGGCCCTACCAAATTTGTTCAAATGATGACCTTTAGTTAACCTTGACCTGTTTTACGTCAAGGTCAAATTTGGTCACATAGACATTTGTATCGTAAAAGGGCAAGATAGTGGATTTTACTGATTGCATGGTAGCTGGTCGCATCAGAAATATCATTTACAATCAGATGAATGGAAGTTAATCAATTCCAAAGGTCAAGGTCATTACTGACCTTTGTCTTGGATAGCTCAGATTCAGTATTTTTATCTTCTCCAGTAAAAGAGCTTTGTTGATTGAAACCAAATTACATGAAAAGCCCCTATGGGGCTGAGGCAATTAAACATTATTTGTGGTATTATTGTCACATGACCAAGATGGGAACCTTTCCTGTATATGGTATAAACCACGTGACCTCTGGTGAGCGTAGTGGCCCATGGGCCTCTTGTTTTTTCTTTTTAAATACTACTGTTTCAGATACCTATCCACACTTTCCTGGGCAGGCTTATACATAAGCAGTTAACTGGTACAGTGCACATTCTTTCGCCAGAAACTGACAACTGCCCTAATTGAATCACGGGAAGGGAGAGAATGACCGTAGAAAAGTGAATGTATATTGTTAATACATGTATATGTTGTTTTTTTTTGCAGGTTGACACTCAGATATTTATATTTGGTGGGGAATATAACAGAGAGCCAGTCAATGTATATTGTTAATATCTGTTATTGTATTTTTCAGGTTGAGACTCAGATGTTTATATTTGGTGGAGAATGTAACAGAGAGCCAGTCAACCAACTATGGTGCTTTTGTTTCAGTAAGTACATAGTCTGCAACATCACGCAAAATCTGTGTTACATATATAAACATTGGAACATGGTTGATTTATGGTCGCCTTATTTTTGCCACAATTTGGAAATTTATAATAAAATCCAGAATAAAATCTGCAGTTATTCTGTTGCCCTGAATACAAGGTGGGGGGGGGGGGGGAGGGGGCAGGGAGGGTCAATAAAAAAACAGCTTAACTTATTTCGGTGTGAGATCTCTTCTTTTTCGATGTAATTGCCCTCTAGAATGATACACTTGGACCAACGCTGTTCCAGTGCCATCAGCCCAGAATTGAAAAAGCCAGGCTCCTTGTCTCCGACCCACTCCTCAACTGACTTCTTTGTTGGACTGGAATTGACGCCGACGGATATCCTTTTTCAAGTTTGGGAATAGGAAATTGTCACTAGAAGCTAAGTCCGGAGAATAGGCGGGCTCTGGTATTAGCTTGTACATATTCCGCTCAACAGCATCCATTGCAATTTTGCAAGTGTGGACTCTTGCATTGTCCTGTTGGAACAGAATCCCTTTGGAGAGTTAACTCAGCGTTTTTCACGGATCACAGTTCTCAGGAGGTCAAGCAAAATTGCATAATATGCACCTGTTATTGTACTTTCCATTGCTAGAAAGTCCAACATAATAATGCCTTGTGCATCCCAAAATACAGTTGCCATCACTTTTCTAGCAGAGGGTTGCATTTTGAACTTCTTTGGCCTCGGAGAGCCCGGCCCTACCCATTGGCGACTAAGTTTTATTCTCTGGCTCATATTGGACCCAGGTCTCATCTACAGTCACCAGATGTGAAAGAAATTCATCTTCTTTTGAAAAAAAACAGGTCAGGAAATAGATTGGAAGTTGACCAATGTTTATGGATCTTCTACACCATCATATGCACAAGTTAAATTCTGGGTTGGGGAATTCAAAAGTGGTAGAATGTCTTTAGAAGACAAAACCAGGTCTGGATGCCCATCAGATGCTACCAATGAAGAACAAAGTATGGGATCTGGTGTAGGCAAATTGAGGTGAAAGAAATAGCAAATACATTATATATTTCACATAGTAGCATTCCAACAATTTTACATCATCGCTTGGGTATGCACAAGGTAACAGCCCGTTGGTCCTGAAATCCCTTAGCGACGAGCAAATGGAAACCAGAGCATCAATATGCAGCGTATTGTTGAAGAAGTTAAAGACAAAGAAGGAGATTTTCTTTCATGTCTGGTGACTGTAGATGAGACCTGGGTCCAATATTATGAGCCAGAGAATAAAGTTCAAAAGTTGCCAATGGGTAGGGCCAGGGTCTCCGAGGCCAAAGAAGTTCAAAATGCAACGCTCTGCTGGCAAAGTGATGGCAACTGTATTTTTGTATGCACAGTGCATTATTATGTTGGACTTTCTAGCAAAGAAAAGTACAATAACAGGTGTGTATTATGCAAATTTGCTCAACCAACTGAGAACTGTGATCTGTGAAAAATGCCAGGTAAACTCTCCAAAGGTTTCAGCTCCAAAAAGACAATACAAGAGTCCAAACTTGCAAAATTGCAATGGATGCTGTTGAGCTGAATTGGTACAAGCTAATACCGCACCCTACCTATTCTCCAGATTTAGCGCCTAGTGACTATTTCTTACTATACCAAACTTGAAAAAGGATATCCTCGGACGTCATTTCCGGTCCAACAAAGAAATCGTTGCGGCAGTTGTGGAGTGGGTTGGAGACAAGGACCCTGGCTTCTTCAGTTCTGGGCTGATGGCACTGGAACTGCGTTGGTCCAAATGCTTCATTCTATTGGTCAATTACATAAAAAAAGGAGATCTATCTCACCCAGAAAGAAGTTAGACTGGTTTTCTATTTACTCGCCATCGTATCTTGTTTGGACACATTAGAATCACCTAAATGAAGCCATACTAATGACTTCACATAGCCAAAGATATGGTGCATATTTTGTGATAATTGAAGGATAGTTTTCCTTATTTCTCCATATAAACCTATGTTTTGAGTATTCATTAGAACTGCCTTGTCGAGGTGGTTGTAATGAATACCCACAACATAGGTTTTCATCACGAAAACATGCCTATATAATTTTGACCCCCTTGAACCCCACTTTTATATAGTAAAACTGGGGTTTCTGGGGGTATTCCTTATTTTTCTTATTTCTGCTCTAAAATATAGATAGTGGGTACTCGTTAGAGGCGGTTCTAACGAGTGCCCACAATCTATATTTTAAGCAGAAATAAGAAAAATATCACAATTTTTCATCTTAAAATTTTCATTTTTTCAGCGATAAAGGTGGCAATGTATTTGTATAGGCATGTTTGCGTAATGACATGGAGAAGTGACAAAAACTATTGTTCAGTTATCACAAAATACCCACCTTATCTGTTGCTATGATACACATAATATACCTTTTTATTATAGTACAGCAATATAATACACCTAAATCATGACCTGGTGCTCTGAATAATCCTCCATGGCAGGTACTTCTCAGGTCTTGAACAAGTTTTCATGGTCCAGAGGTGATCAACCATCATTATTTGCACAAAACAAACATTTGTCTTCAGCCATGTTTGCACAGCAATGAATCAGAAAAGCCTTGGCATCTGCACAGTTTGATCAGTCTTTGAGGTGTGCTACAGGAGTGTGCTTACCCAGTGATCCAAAGCATGATGACATTAATACCGACACCTATCATTCTGTTACAATGTCATCTACTGCCTTAAACCCATTTTTATGTTTAAGGAAACCACAAAATGGATCACTGGCAAATAGTGCAGGTTCAGATCAGGGCCTGCTCTGTTTGCAACATGTTCAGCCATTTTTGAATCAATTTCTAAAATCAAACCTGGCACTCTTAAGGGGAATGGGAACACATTCAGGGGAGGCAACTGTTGCAAAAGTATTTTTGTTTCCCATGTCAATAGGGGTCAACTCTTAAAGGAAAGAATTTGCTCATAAGGAGCAAATTCTTTCCTTTAAGAGTAGACCCCTTTTGCAGTGGGACAGGACCTGTAGAAAAACGAGCAGGAAGTCCCAAAGGTTGTCTCCCTTTGGAAAGTGGCAGAAAAATGTGCCATGTGTTCCCATTCCCCTTAAATTTCAAAATGAACTCCTGCAATATAAAAGGTAGGAGGTTCCAGTCAGTACAAAATGGGTTAATGACAGAGTCATTCCACTATATGGTACTGTCCTGGTAAAATGACGCATCATTAACCAATTGTTTACTGGTGGACTCTTCCATTGCTATATGTTGGTTAAGTTCATTTGTCATATAAGGAGTGGTAGGCTTATTTTTAGGTTCTGCGGCATCTGAGCTGGGCCTGCACTGTTTGTCAAGGTACCCCTTTAAGGGTTTGGTTTAAACAATATTTTATTTCGATCTTTGATACATTTACAATACACATACATTAGTACGATGTGGCTAAAGGATCTGACAGTAAGCCTTGTGGCTTATAGACGTCATCTCCTGGAAACAACATAGTGTACAACATAATTGAGTAGCAAGAGTGAAAATATTGAGACAGAATAAATATGCGTGACCGACAGGTTTCACGCCTACAATGGGTTAAGTGACCCGTACTTCATCTAATATTCTAGAAAAATCATACTTATTTTCTGAAAAAGATCAGCAAGTGTTTTTACATATCCTGTTGGGTATAAAACTTATTATGTAAGTAAAAATAAAAAAAAAATACAGGGTTGACGGGATTGGTCAGTGGCTCAGTGGGACCATGGCAGGGATAGTTTGGATGGCAGGCCAGAGTACATAATGGGGATGACTTACAGATATCTTTTCCCTCTTCTTTAAGGTACAGTCCAACCTGTATTAACCCATTTAGTACCGGAAACCCCAAAATGGGTAGTTGACAAACAGTGCAGGCCCAGATCAGACGCCACAGAACATGGCGTCTGATCTGGGCCTACACTGTTTGCGAAAAGTAAAGCATTTTCCAAATAAATTTTGAAGAAAAAACAACAACCTGAAACCCCTTAATTTTGGAATGAACTCCTGCTATATATATGGTGGTAGATACCATTTGGTACAAAAAGGGTTAAGCAAGCACCCAAGGGATAATCAAAATGTGCTTGCTTAAGATAGGTGCTTGCTTAATACAGGTGAATTTAAATGCATTTGCCTTTTTGGGAACTAAATTCATGCTTGCTTAAGACAGGTTGCTTGCTTAATATAGGTGGCCACTATGACAGGTTTGACTGTACAAGTTTAATGTGTAATTTCTGTACTCATTAAAATTGCCTCAATGAGGTAATTCTAATGGGGACCAACAACATAATTGTCAAATTAAAATAAAAAAAATCTCCTTAAATTATTGGAAACATATTGATATCTGGTGTTGAGGGAAAAAAGCCGAGGGACTTAAGTACAAATTTGAATTACCCATGGCAAATGAATCATCAATGTTTAAGCCATCAACACTTTATCTATTCCAGGAACTGAGCTTTGGACTCGTGTACAGTGCCACCAACATATTCCATCTGCCAGAATGTTTCATTCAGCTGTTATTGTTTCCCCATCAACTAAATCTGACGACACAATGAAGGCCAGTTCTATGCCTTACTTGCAAAACACACTGAAGCATTTGAAGCTAGAAAGACCTAGAACCAGTCCAGAATCTAAGTCTCAGGAATGCTTGCATTTTTCAGATGAACATTTCAGGGATAAAAACACGAATTCAAGGCCACAAGTTTTGAATCTGAGAGAAAACAGCAATAGTTGTGAAAGTTTGAAAATAGTGCCATCGCCGGCGGAAAATACCAAGGATCATTCACCACTTGTACCGAAGAAGATAGACTTGAATTACAACATTTTAGATAAAAGTAGTGTCAGAAATGGGCTTGATAATCCCGGAATTTCCAAAAGTACTGAAGAGTTAATCAGAGAGAACCAGAATTTACGGTTGTTGAAACTAAATCAGGAGAATAATAAAATTCCTTTCCTTCGATCTCAAAGTGAGTCCTTTAGCTCATTATGTGGTGAATATACCTGTAAGCAAGATCAACAGCAAAACGCTTATGTCAGACAAGTTAGTTCAGGATTTAGTTATAGTGAGGTAACTCCCAGTGATGATCTGGTTTACGATATCCGTGCCAAAAAGCTTCGGCCTGATCCAGACCTGATTCTTGAAGATCTGGAGTATAAAGACTGTTTTCCAAATGATGTTAAGATACCTTATCCCACATCTAAGACAGCATTTAAAGTGAACAATATTTTATATTCTTCTAACAGTATGCATTCAAATGAAGGGTTGGAAAGCATAGAACTTACAGACTTGAAAACGACTAAAGAAACAAATCTGTGTTATGGTCATAAGATCAATGTTTGTGACAAATGTAGGAATCATAGGTCAGATCATTCTTACAGTGCACATGAACAGCACACAAGTTTTATTTTGCAGAAGGATAGCAACCTCAGGGATTCAAGTGTTAATCATAGTCAGAACTCTATGGCATATGATAGGTGCAGCAATATTCAGAGTGCGAGTAAAGACACTCAGATGGAGTTAGAAAGTTTGGGTAACACCCATGGTATCAGCTGTGAGTCCATGACTAGGACTGGGAACTGTGATACAGGTTTTATATCTGGGAGTTTACAAGGCTCAGTAAACAACAGCTGTGGAGGACAGACAAACAACAGAGATAGTAAGGTAGGGACAGTTAGTTATGCTGTAAACATCAAGCCTAACTTTACTGACAAATTAGAAGAAAAATGAAAATGGCACCTGCAAAACATGTTTTAATAGCACTTAATGGTTTGTTTGTATTGGAGTTTAACGGCTCAGTCAACACTATATAGGTCATTTTTGAGCCGGTCAGTTTACCTATCAACACTTTCCTGGGCAAGCTTATACGTAAGCGGTTAACCAGTACAGTGCACATTCTTTCGCCAGAAACTGACAACTGCCCTTCTTGAATCAGCGGAAGGGAGAGAATGACCGTAGAAAAGATTTCATGATCAATCTCCACGAAAGAATGTTGCCGACCCCGGCGGGAGTCGAACCCGCGTCCTCCTGATCACCAGTCAGACGCCCATCCGACTGAGCCACCGAGGCCGGAGCACTTAATGGGTTAAAAATGAATTTACGAGTTCTTGTTAGGGATGTGACATGATAAAGTCTGGTTTCTGGCAAGGTTGGCAAAAAAGCTTGAATAGTCATATTTCCCAGCTTGGTGGTTAATACAGGGAATTCCCAGGAAATATAGTGAAATACTGGGAAATAAACATTTACATAATTGTACCATTTGAGACTGCTTAATATATCTCACCTACCTAGCTATTTGAAAGCAAAATCATTTCAAGTTCATTTTGAATTACTTGAAAGATCTGTAGTCTGTTACCTTCATATAGTACAGTGAAATTGCACTATTAAGACCACATAAAATTAGAACTAATTCTGCTATAAAAAGCTTATTTTGAAGGGTACACTTAATTTTTATTTGTATATTTTGTATATTTTGTCTACAATGTCCTCTGATCAGGGACCACCTTTGGGACTGTTCAAAAGTGGTCTTTAAGACCACTTTTGAACAGCCCCAAAGGTGGTCTTAATATAGGAATTTTACTGTATATATAATTTTACTTCAAAACTCTGATTCTGAAATGTTAGTTTTTATCTTTCTGCTATTTGCCATGACATCACTTGAACTGTGAAATGAATGCCCCTCTAAATATGTTCTATAAAAGGGTTATCCTTTATATAAACCCCACTTCATATAGAGAAAACTGGGTTTACAAGGTATACATTTTTTGTTTTTGCTCCAAGACATAGGTTGTGGCTACTTGTTAGAACGGCTTTAATGAGGTGGTTCTAATGAGCACTCACAACCTATGTTCGTAGTATAAATAAGAAAAATATCAGGAATTTTCACCAGAAAAGAAGCTATTTTGCAAGATGTGAAAAATGCACTTTGTTGCACGGATAAAAAATACTTAAGAGAGTACCTGTAGTTATCTTTAACCCTTACCTTGCTGAATATTCATCGAAGCCAAACCCATTTCTGTCTGTCAACCAATCAAATTACTTGATGTAATTTATTGCTTCAAATTCATAAAGTAAATGCCAAACAGTGTAGAACCTGATCAGATGGCTTCTTCAGAAGCCATCTGATCTGGATCTACACAGTTTGCAA
Source organism: Lucinisca nassula (assembly GCA_963580285.1). Classification (NCBI taxonomy): domain Eukaryota; kingdom Metazoa; phylum Mollusca; class Bivalvia; order Lucinida; family Lucinidae; genus Lucinisca; species Lucinisca nassula. The sequence goes on from OY757025.1 coordinate 63,224,796, forward strand.
AGATAGGGGTTGTCGTGAACAGCAAGATAAGGGTTAAGAAACACCTTTTAGCAGGTGGAGTACCATTCACAAATTACAAACAAACCTTCCATTGAAACATGGACAAGTGTAAACATCCTTAAGATTCAGATATCCAAAGTTGTCATTCTCCAAAATTTGAACCATGTGATTTTATCATTACATAAAGCATGCAAAACACATAGTTCCAATGGCAAACCCTCCTGAAGAAGCTTTGAGGAGGATTTGCAAGACTGTTGACATATATGTTTGGGGAGGTTTGTGAGTGTTTGAGTTTTACGTCCCACCAACAGCTAAGGTCATACGGAGACGGGACCTTGGTTTAAAGTCTTATCCGAAAGTCTGGAGAAGCCCGGGATCGATCCTGCTACCCCTGGTTTACAAGGAGAGTAGTGTAACCACTGCACCACAGAGGCTTCTAGGGGAGGTATGTTGTAAAATAGCTAATTGTTCATTATTTTAATTGAATTAACAAATATTAATAGTGCTATTCAATGAAATAACAAAAACAAAATCATGTTTTCTACTATTTCTCAGTATTTCTCATTTTAACTGAAATTAGGAGTTTTCCCCAGGATGGTAATTACTGGTAAATACCAATGGTAATTCCCACCACTGGTATTCACCGACCAACCTTGGTTTCTGGCCCTATATTGCTGAGCTAAAAAAATCTGCCTCTCGTGTGATTGGATCATTGGAACATACTGAGCCAAAGAGTCAACCACCTGACAGTTGTTAAAGATTGGTTGTAATTCTAATGTTACGAGCCAAGCATAACAGAATGAAAATGCAAACAAGCCTTAAAAAAAATTAACAAAATTTATTGACAAAATCTTTTAACTGTAATAAACTTAAGTGTACTTTTCTCAGATTTTATCTGTCCTTAAAATCCTGTTTTCTGATCCCACAGAATATACACAGAGTCCTTTATGACTAATAGTTCTCAAGTAAATCCAACACAGAATTTAAAATAAAACCTTGAACACCCAAACTGAAGTATTTAAAAGAAAAGTTGTTATCCTTTTTATAGACTTAACCCTTATCTTGCTGTTCACAACAACCCCTATATTTGCAAACAGTGTAGATCCAGATCAGGTGGCTTCTGAAGAAGCCACCTGATCAGGATCTACACTGTTTGGCCTGGATCAGGTGGCTTCTGAAGAAGCCACCTGATCAGGATCTACACTGTTTGGCATTCCATTTATGAATTTGTAGGAATAAATTGCATCAAGTAATTTGATTGGTTGATAGACAGCAAAGGGTGTGGCTTAAATGAATATTCAGCAAGAGAAGGGTTAAGGGAGACTCTGGGACATTGCAGAAATAAATGCACAGTGTGAGTACCTCTACCTTCAAAAACAATAGGAACTCAATATTATTGTCTACAAAGCCTGACTGGACCAGAAAAGGATACTTGCACACTAAGGCTGGCTAATCGGAGCTGAAAAGATAATAGATTATCAGTCCTATCATTGCGATCGATAATCAATTAGTAATCGCTAAGATTTTTGTCATTATTTTACCTGTCTGGCTTTCTGTCTGAGCATAACTCTTACCATATGTTGCACTTTACCATATGTATATTTGAACAGACAGACCTGAGCAAACAGTGTATATCAGAAGCCATCTGATCAGGATCTACACTGTTCGGCATTCAGTTTATGAATTTGTAGGAATAAATTACATCAAGTGATCTGATTGGTTCAAAGTCAGAACCGGTGTGGCTAAACTGAATATTCAGCAAGAGAAGGGTTAAGCTCCCAATCGTCGTCTTCATTAACAGCAGCAGCAGCCATTTTCTAAACAAATTAAAATAAATGACTCCTGCTATAAGAATCAAATAAGGAGGAAGAATCGATTCAGGACAATGTGTGCTATAATTTATACCGTTTCTTTTTCAGCAGATTGAGCAGAATACAGAACCCTACATGTTGGTTTTTGGTGGTAAAGAGAAGCAGGTGGCCAACTTTGGTATCAAACCTTTGACAGTGTGGATGTTTAAGCTGAAAAAGTTGTAACTAAGTTTTTAATGCCTACAGCTGTAATATATACCAGTGAACGAAGCCTCCCTTAACTGCCAAGCGTTTGCAAATATTTTGACAAAACTTTCTTAAGCAATCTAGAAGCCTCCATCGTGCAGTGCTTACGCTACTTGCCTTGTAAACCAGGGGTCGCGGGATCGATCCTGGGCTTCTCCAGACTTTCGGATGAGCCTTTAAACCGAGGTCCCATCTCCGTATGACCTCAGCTGTTGGTAGGACATAAAATAAAACTCAAACACTCACTCATATACCAGTGAACAAATTGTTATTATCATAGAACGTCACATCTGAGATTTCTATAATTTATAACATAAAAAAACACATTGATAATTAACCATCAGAAAATGTCATCTGCTGATGTCGTCTGCTAAATCTTCTTTGCAAACTTTTTAAAAATATTTTTGCATACTGGCAAACTGTGTGGGCCCAGATCAGACTGCTCCTACAGGAGCAGTCTGACTTGGGTCCACACTGTTTGCGAATGATGACTTTTAAGGTAACTGGCAGACGGCAAAACAGACAACAATTGGTATTTTATGGGTTAAGAGTGATGTCAAGTTAACCATTGTCATGCTGGACCAGGTTATGCTCTGCCATTGCACAAGCCAGCCTCGATGGCTCAGTCGGATGCGCGTCTGACTGGTGATCAGGAGGACGCGGGTTCGACTCCCGCCGGGGTCGGCAACATTCTTTCATGGAGATTGATCATGAAATCTTTTCTACGGTCATTCTCTCCCTTCCGCTGATTCAAGAAGGGCAGTTGTCAGTTTCTGGCGAAAGAATGTGCACTGTACTGGTTAACCGCTTACGTATAAGCCTGCCAAGGAAAGTGTGGATAGGTAAACTGACCGGCACAAAAATGACCTAAATAGTGTTGACTGGGCCGTTAAACTCCAAAACAAACAAGATCTGCCATTGCACACAGTGAAGATCCAGATCTGACGGTATCTGATCAGAATCTTTATTGTTTCATAGCAACAGATAAGGTGTATATTTTGTGATAATTACCCTATTTCTCCCTACAAACCTATGTTTTAGGTATTCATCAGAACTGCATCACCACCGCAATGTGGTTCTTATGAATACCCACAAGATAGATTTTTATGGAGAATTGACAAAAACTATTCTTCCATTATCACAAAATACTTACCTTACCTCTTGCTATGTTGTTTGTCACTAACTTGGTGATATTGTAGGAATAAATTACATCAAGTTATTTAATTTGTTTAATAGTCAAAAAATGGGTGTGGCAAAATTAATTTAATCAGCAGAAAAAAGGTTAACTTCGTTTTAACCCATTCCGTACCAGAAACCCCAAAACGGGTAATTGGCAAACAGTGCAGGCCCAGATCAGACGCCGCAGAACACGGCATCTGATCAGGGCCTACACTGTTTGCAAAATGTTCAGCCATTTTCCAAATCAGTTTTGAGGAAAACACAACCTGAGCCCCTAAATTTTGGAATGAACTCCTGCTATATATAAGGAGGAAGATTCCATTCGGTACAAAAAGGGTTAAGAAATTAAATAATTATTCTATGACATAAATACTCATAATTACAAGTGTTTACCAGTGAGTAATGTATTTATAGGAATGAGTTATCATTTTTGTGGATTTTATCAATGTGTAAACTCTGGCGAATCACTCACAAACTGCAAGAAGCCCTTCGAGCTTCATACTAAGTTTGTGAGTGATTCGCCAGAGATTGGCTTCATGCAGTTTGTGAGTGATTCGCCAGAGTTTACACAACAGTGATAGTTCCCTTGTAATTCCAACTTTGTCATTAAAATGTTAAAAATGTCACCAAAAATGGTAAATACAGTCGAACTTTGATGGCTCACACTCCCCAGGACCGCTGAAAAAAGTTCAAGCCGTCGGTAGTTCGAGCCATTGGAGTCCAACTCGGCAAGACCCATCTTTGTGTTCTATGATTTTTTATCATAGCTGCGTCGATTTTGGTAACTTCCGGTACATTTATCGATCATAATTTAAGCCACATTCTTCACCAGATTGTTAGGCAGTGCCAGCAGAAACCTCTGATCTGGGTATCCCCCCGTTGCCGGGTCCTTCACCAGATTGCTTGAAAGCTGAAGTACTCTCTGACATGACTGCAGGAGTGAATGATGAGCCGTATTTTAAGGCAAAGACTGTAATTTTGGCAGGTCTTACTCAATGTCGGTGTGAAATTTTAATTTGTGAAAAATATATTGCCAGCTTTAATTTCCTTGTGCCGCCTCATTAGCCCTGGGTTATTATAGGTGTTTACAATAAACTTAATTTGACACCTTCTCAACATTAAACTCTTGACCTGTTGATCAAAGGGATTGCGCCAATCAAGTACACCTGTGTTATGTAAACAGCTGTTTCGGCAAGACGCTTTGTCAATATCAAAGCGTCTTATGATACTGATCACGCGCCTGATCGATAAAATTGGAATTTTTAAAAAGGTAATTAGTGCGAGCCATTGGTGGGATTTTACATAGAAAATGCACTCTAGGGACCAGGCTTAGAGTTTGAGGGTTCGAGCCATCGTGGTTCGAGCCAAGGGTGGCATGTTAAGTTAAAATGAATAGGGATTTTGCCGGGACTGAAAAGTCAGTTCGACCCAAACGTGGTGTTCGAGCCTACCGAGTTCGACCCATCGAAGTTCGACTGTATTAGGAATTCTTTCGAAAGCATAAGAAATGAACTTCCAATGGTCACGGCTGAATGATTATTCAATTAGAAGCTGCCATCTTTGAAAGAAACATAAGCGAAAAAAAACTTCAATTTATTTATTTTCTAACAGTTACATTTTCAATAGTTTCCCATTTTTTAGTCGAATACTGTTTACGTTACTTCTTAGAATAATGACGTAACACCCAGGTTCTAAACATGATCTTTGACATCACCTGTCGCTGTGTTACAAAGTTCTGAGATTCTTGCTCATGGAATTTAACAAAGTATAAAACTTCTATTTCAACCAATCAAATCTATTGAAATGTATATAATGATAGAGAGTTGGAATTATAATGAAATCTCAGCATCATTACATATACCTACAGAGAAACATCAATGGCTGTAACACCAATGGCTCATTCCTGAGTCCATAGGTCGACCATAAAAAAATTTCTGTTTGCTGTCACCCTACCTAACCAGAAAAATGGCCCCTACCCAAAAACTTTTATTGGCGATCATGATTTTTTATTTTTTTTAGCTCACCAGAGCCGAAGACTCAGGGGGAACTTATAGGATAGGCAGTTGTCCGGCGTCGTCGTCGTCGTTGTCGTCGTCGTCTGACGTCAACACTTTCAAACATCTTCTTCTCTGAAGCCACTGGACCGATTCAGCCCAAATTTTATCTGTAGCATCCTTGGGCTGGGGATTGAAAGTTTGTGTTTTTTATGAAAATTGGCCCATTAGTTTGGTTGCTATAGCAACTTAGAGCTCCCATAGACTTATAATGGGGAAAATTGAAAAATGGCATTTACTGCCAAGCCACTGCAGATATTTTGACAAGACTTTCATAGAAATATTCCTTAGGCAATCTACTATCTGTCATATGATTTTAGGCCTACTGCTCATTTGTATTGATTGCCATGGAAACCAAAATGAAAAAATAGAAAAAAAAATACTTAAAAAATCATCTCCTCAGAAACCGTATGCTCTATGAGGCTGAAAGTTTATGGAAATATTCACCATATTTGCCTTTACAGGTTTTGTGTTTTTTATGAAATTCGGCTCTTTAGTTTGGTTGCTATGGCAACTTAGATTTTCCATAGACTTATAATGGGGAAAATTGAAAAATGGCATTAACTACAAAGCCTTTGCAGATATTTTGACAAAACTTTCATAGAAATGTTCCTTTAGTAAACTTCTCTCAGCCATATGCTGTTATGTCAACCTGTGGGTCCAGTAGGTTGTGCTGGGGCCATGCCCCGCCCCCAGTACTTCATAAAATGACTTATATCTCAGAAACCTTACAGATCCCCACCCCTAAACCATATATATTCTTGTTCCTATTGATAAGACGCATTCAGTGACACCAACCTGGAGGTCCTCCGGGATGTGCCGAGGCCATGCCCCACCCCCTCCACTTCATAAAAGGCCCAATATCTCGGAAACCATTCAGATCCCCACCCCTGAACCCTATATACTCTTGTTCCTTATGATAAGACGCATTCAGTGACATCAAACAGGGGGTCCCCCGGGATGCGCCGGGGCCATGTCCCGCCCCTCCATTTCATAAAAGGCCCAATATCTCGGAAACCTTACAGATCCCCACCCCTAAACAATATATATTCTTGCTCCTTATGATAAGACGCATTCATTGACCCCAAATTGGGGGTCTTCCGGGGTGCGCCGGAGCCATGCCCCACCCCTTCACTTCACAAAAGGCCATATATCTCAGAAACTGTTCAGATCCCCATCCCTAAACCATATATGTTCTTGTTCATTATGATAAGACACATTCAGTGACACCAACCTGGGGGTCCCCAGGGATGTGCTGGGGCCATGCCCCACCCCCTCCATTTCATAATATCACAATATCTCGGAAACCTTACAGATCCCCACCCCTAAACCATATATATTCTTGTACCTTATGATAAGACACTTTCATTGACACCAACCTGGGGGTCTCCCTGGGCCTTGCCCCACCCCTGCACTTCACAAAAGGCCTTATATCTCAGAAACTGTTCAGAGCCCCACCCCTAAACCATATATATTCATCTTCCTTATGATAAGGCACATTCATTGACACCAGCTTGTGAGTCCCAGGGGCATGCCCGGGCCTTGCTCCACCGCTTGACTTCATTAAAAGCCACATATCTCAAAAATAGTTCAGATCCCCACCCCTAAACCATATATATTCTTGTTCCTTATGATAAGACTCATTCAGTCACACCAACTTTGGGGTCTCTTTGTGCTGAGGCAATGTGCCCCGCCCTTCCACTTCATAAAAGGCCATATATTTCAGAAACCATTAAATCCACACCCCATATTCATATATGTTCTTGTTCCTTATTATTAGCACACCTACTGTAGGTGTGTCCGCAGGGGCCAGTCCTCTCCTTTCCACTTCATGAAAGGATATCTTGGAAACCGTTCAGATTCCCACCCCTAAACCATATATATACTTGGTCCTTATGATGAGACACATTTAGGGATAACAATCTTGGGCTTTCCTGGGAACGACAGGGCATGCTCCAACCCCTCCACTTATATCTCCAGCCATGCAGATCCCCACTGCTAAACCATATATATTCTTGTTCTTTGTGATAAGACACATTTAGTGATACCAACCAGGGCTCCATTGGGTCCATGCCCCACCCCCTCTACTTCATAAAAGGCCTAATGTTTCATATACTGAGTCCACATGGATGCTCATTTGGATATGGGGGTTCATTTGGCAGATTAAAATGATATCATGTTAAAATACATGGCTGCAATTTGGCAGTGCCCACCTGAGCTCTGGTGAGCATAGTGGCCCGTGGGCCTCTTGTTTTATTTTCTTACGTAAAGATACATTAACCTGCTGAATATCTGAATTAGTCACACCCATTTCTGAATACCAGCCAGTCAGATACATGAAATAGTATTTATGTACAAATTCACAAACTGAATGACAAACAGTGTAGATCCTGATGAGATGGCTTCTTCATCTGATCTGGGTCTACACTGTTTGCAAAGGTATTGGTTGTCGTGAAATCAGGGTTAATTGCATTTCTTAAATTTCTTTCAAAGTCTTGATTCGTATTTGGGATGTTAAACTAGTACGTAGACATAGAATTACTGAAAGAAAAAATGAATAAAAAGCTAAATAGATTTTTAGAAAATCAAATAAGTAAAATTTATAAAAAAAATTTTTTAACTACCTACCCGCTACCCATTTTGAAAAACTATTGGTCATGTGACAGCAAACAAATAATTTTCTAAGGATGGTCTAGGCAGTTCTTATTATTGCTTCAGATAAGAAATAGTGAGTGATCATTTTGGAAGATTTTCTTCTTTTATCTTGACAATGTATGCTATGTGTACTCATTAGAATCACCTCACCAAGGCAATGCTAATGAGTACACATGACATATAGGGAGCTTCAAGCATTGTGTGATATAGCAATCCAGTTTAACCTTGTTTTGCCTGCTTTAATCATGGTGCGATATAGGAGTCCGGTTTTCCATCCTGGTTTCCATCCATTTGTCAAGTCGTCAACATTTGCGACAACCCTAACTTTCACCTTAACCCACTTTGAACCAGAAACCCTAAAGTGGGTACTTGGCAAACAGTGCAGGCCCAGATCAGATGCCACTGAACGTGGCATCTGATCAGGGCCTATACTGTTTGCAAAACCTTCAGCCAGTTTCGAAATAGATTTTGAAGAAAACACAACCTGATATCCCTAAAGTATGAAATGGACTCTGTTAATATAAGGAGGTACATTAAAGGTTAATGTAAGAGTCCATTTCTGAAGGCACAGCATAGCCTTTGGCGAAACTCTTGTTCATCTGTTCATCCATTCTCAAGAACTACAATCACAGAGGCCCACCATAGCCTTTGACAGAATTCTTGTTTTATACAACACAGAAAACATATACCATAATTATTCCTATTATGCCTCCTGGTCTGCCAGTAACCCCCAGTGGCTCAAACTATCTGCCATGAACAAATTGTAATGGTCCTGAAGGCGTTTGAACCATTAAAGTTTTCTCTGTAATTGTAATTCTTTTCATATCATTTTGTTACTTCATCAAACATGTTGCCATCCTACATGTTCCTGGGAGCCGGGGGTTGTATGTGGAACGTGCATATCTTATAGCAGTGTGGTGTCCATCTGGTACTTGCTTACAGTTTACAATGTTTGCAGTCCTTGCAGCTGGTAGAGATAGAGGGGAGAATGTTTTTATTTCTTGTGTTTATCCACTTTCATTCTCTATTTATACATTATCTTTTGTCTGCCTTTCTCTGGGAAATGTTCCAGTTAAGGGGGGACTAACAAGGATAATTAATGGATAATTTATTTTATTTCTTCATGCAGTCAACCCTCTTTAACCGACATTCGTTATATAGGCAAAACTTGTTATAAAGGCAATTTCACTGGAATGACTAATAAGCTAATGACAATTAGCCTGGGTTCCGAGTGGCGTGGGCTTCCCTCTGGTTGGAATTGCACAAATTGAATCCATAGTCATGAAAGATTCTTGTAATCTAATACTCCAAGAAACAAATGTTATAGACATTTGTTAGAATCGCCTTACTGAGGCGATTCTAATAAATGTCTATAACATTTGTTTCTTGGAGTAATGATGGGGAAAAGGTGTATTATCACCTGCCACACTCCTAACTGGGATTCTTTATAATGCAAATTCTTTTTAACGGCACAATATTAGTGCACAAATAGTCGTAATGTGGGTCCTCTGTGAAACATTGAAAGAATCACCTTCATGCAGCAGTTCTAACAAGCACCCTGAACATAGGGTTTTGAAGAGAAATAAGAAAAGTTAATGTGTTAGTTTTGCTTGTTGTTTACCATTAACTGCCTGCCTGTCTGACTGGTGATCAGTGGGTCATGTGTTAGGTACCTATCCTGTTGGCAGTTTGTTTTTCCGGCAAGTGATCATGAAATCTTTTCTATGGTAATTTTCTCCCTGCTGCTGATTCAAGAAAGGTAGTTGTCATTTTCTAGTGAAAGAATTTGCTGCACCATTGAAGTTTGACTGTAATTGTGATACTAATCACATCACTTTGTAACTTCATCAAACACTGTTAGAAGCTTCCGTGGTGTAGTGGTTACGCTACTCGCCTTGTAAACCAGTGATCGCAGGATCGATCCCGGGCTTCTCCAGACTTTCGGATGAGTCTTTAAACTGAGGTCCCGTCTCCGCATGACCTTAGCTGATGGTGGGACATAAAACTCTAAACACTCACTCACTCATCAAACACTGTGTTGCCATCCTACATGAGTCAAAGGTGTGTATCTTTCAGCATTATGGTGTCCAACTGATAAACAGCTTACAGTTTGCCAAGGTCTGCTGTTCTTACGGCAGATATAGAGGGGGAAATAATTTTCATATTGGAAGAGATTTAGCAAAATTTAACCCATTCATTACCAGAAACCCCTAAAGGGGTACCTTGGCAAACAGTGCAGGCCATGATCAGATGCCGCAGAATGCGGCGTCTGATCAGGGCCTCCACTGTTTGCTAAAAGTTCAGTCATTTTCCAAATCAATTTAAGAAAACACAACCTGACAGCCCTAAATTTTAAAATGTACTCCTGCTATAAATAAGGAGGAAGATTCCATTTGGTACAAAAAGGGTTAACCCTTAGTTATCCTTGTTACTCCCCTTTATCTGGAGCTATGGATGACATAAACTGATCCTCAAACATGCCATTATACCACAACACATTCATCATTACGAAACCACGCCTATACAAATACATTGTGACCTTTATCACCCCAAAAAATGAAAATTTTAAGATGAAAAAATGATATTTTCCTTATATTTGCTCAAAATACAGATTGTTGGTTGTCGTAAGAGTACCCACAATCTATATTTTAGAGCAGAAATAAGAAAAATTAGGTTTACCCCTGCAAACTCCAGTTTTACTATATAAAAGTGGGGTTCAAGGGGGTCAAAATTATATAGGCATGTTTTCATGATGTGTTGCCATCCATGACATTGTAATGACTTTCATTATATCTCTCCTTACCTATAGTAAGGGGAAAATATATTGTTTTCACTTTGCCATTTTTTGTCCATAAAAGTTTTTATTTACCTCTTAGTTGAGCCAAACTGCTAGACTTGTGCATATAATATACATATCAAATTTTGTGTATTGACCTGACAATGAACCTGTTCCAAAAATATGCTTCACTTGGTGACTAATTATTGAGTAATTATCGATTAACTGTTTTGTTTGTTTGATTTGGGGTTTCATGTCCCCGTCAACACTGTAAAGGTCATTTTGGAGACGTTGCTGCCAATTTTGAGGGACTTTTACCCGACATTGAGATGAAATGACATCTCAAGCCCTGTCGCCCAATGCAAACAATAGGGTTTACAAGCATGCAGGGTCCGACACTCACACCGCTATTTACCAGTACTCATGTGTGTGTAAGATTCAGCTCTGCGTGGAAGCATCATGCAGCCCATATATTTCTTCAAGCCCCGATAGGCGGGGGCTGTATCGATTAACTGCATCATTTAATTAACATCGAGCCGGTGAAATCCCTGCAGCTTGAATACGGTTATATAAGCAGGCAGGAACCAAACTAACAGCTTTCCAATTTGCTAAGATCTATAAATAGCTCACAAGCTTATGTTCGATAGTATACATTAGTCGCCAAGTGCGGTCTATCAACAGGCTTCAGTTAATTAATCCCCACCGCGAAGCAGAGTGTGGATTATAGCAATGCCCTTAGTCTGTTTGTCCATCTGTCTGTCTATATGTCCATAACACTCTTGTCCACTCCATATCTCCTGAACCCTTCAACAGATTTGCATTAAACTTTGGTCAAATATTCGCCCCTTTGAGCTGATGTGCAGCTCTTAAGAATAAACCATGTTGACACAAGGTCAATGTCACATTTTGACCCTTGAATTTTGTGTCCATTCCATATCTCCTTTACCCTTGGAAGGATAGTCATTAAACTTTGATCAAATGCTGGCCAAAGTGAGATACTATGCAGAACCCATAACTCACCCATGCCGACTCAAGGTGAAGATCACAATTGAAGGTCATGAGTTTGAGCCTTGATTTTCATTAAACTTTGATCAAATATTTGCCTCATTGCACTGATGTACATAACCAAAAACAACACTATGCTGACTCAATATCAAGGTCACTTTTGATAGTCAAGAGTATGAGCCTTGAATTTTGTGTCTGTTCTATATCTCCTTTACCCCTGGGGAGGATTTTCATTAAACTTTGGTCAAATGTTTGCCTTATTGAGATGATGTGCAGAACCGGTAACTCAGCCATGCTGACTCAAGGTGAAGGTCACAACTGAAGGTCGGGAGTTTGAGCCTTGAATTTCATGTCCGCTCTATATCTCTTTTTATCCCTGGAAGGGTTTTCATTAAACTATGGTCAAATATTTGCCTCAGTGAGCTGATATGCTGAACCCATAACTACACCATGCTCACTCAAGGGCACAGTCACGATTGAAAGTCACAAGTATGAGCCTGTTGAATTTTGTGCTTTGACCCCTGGAAGGATTTTTCATTGAATTTTGGTCAAATGTTTGCCTAAGTGAACTGGTGTGCAGCACCCTTAACTCAACTCATATGCTGACTCGAGGTGAATTTTATGTCTGCACTATAAGTGTGAATAAGTAAAAGTTCTTCACAATATGCATGGTTGCTTTGACCAGTGTTTGGATGAAAGAATTTTTACTGATGTTTTTATTTCATTTACAATGGCAGGGCTCTGGAATTGCAGGACGAAAACTAGTCCCACACTGCATGACCAAATCAAACCAACATATAGCGAGCGAGGGGAGGTAATTGCCATACTAGACAAAAACGAAAGTAGAATCTGCCGCTAATGTATTCTTGGATATGCTTCATAAATAGATATCCAGTATTGGCTGCAAACTGCTTATTTTGAATGCATTTTCAGTACATACATACATTCTGCATAAATATGGGATGTGCAGTCATATATGCAAGGGTTTTTGTCATAAGACTGTTATAATTAAACAGGAGTATTGCCAATCCAATCTATAAATGGCTTCCAATCTAACTCGGAAATCAACAAATACTTAGCATGTTAGTGTTATAAAGACGGGTGAGCTTTAAATGTAAATGCACAGATTAAGCATCATACACCCAAGTACAGGGGGTAGGTAAGGGGAGAGACCTGAAATCAGTCAATTACATTCTTCTACTTTTTACCCTTATCTTGCTGTTCACAACAACCCCCATCTTTGGAAACTGTGTACATCCAGATCAGATGGCTTCTGAAAAACCATCTGGTCAGGATCTACACTGTTTGACATTCAGTTTATGAATTTGTAGGAGTAAATTACGTCAAGTGATCTGATATGTTCAAAGTCAGAACTGGGTGTGGCTAAACTGAATATTCAGCAAGAGAAGGGTTAAGATTTTGTAGTTTTTCTGTGGGAAACTGGCAATGAAAATGACATGAGAATGTGGCCTTTTTTCATGCTCATCTCCCTTGAAATAGAATCTCTAACACCCTTGGCCATTTCATATGGAAATTATGAAACTCATGAAAGCCTTCTTTCATCCATTTCATGCCGTATTCGCCTCACAAACTTACTATTTGACACATATTCAACTGAGGTATAGAATCACTGTTCAAGGAAACATAATTTACACTTGGCATAGCCTGGATTAGACAACTTTCCTAGCACTGGACAGTTACATAGAAATTTCTTGGTGGCGTATTTTAAACCCTTATCTTGCTGAATGTTCATTTAAGCCACACCCATTTCTGTCCATCAACCAATCAAATTACTTGATGTAATTTATTGCTACATATTCATAAACTGAATGCCAAACAGTGTAGATCCTGATCAGATGGCTTCTTCAGAAGCCATCTGATCTGGATCTACATTGTTTGCAAAGATAGGGGTGGTCGTGAAAAGCAAGATAAGGGTTAATAGATACAGATTTCACCTTTTAATGGGCCTCAGAGGCTTAATGTTTCAGAGCACTTCTCCAAAAAAGATTAGGTCACCGACTATGGCCTGACGTATATAACAGCATCTTCTGTCATGGGAGAACAGGTGTTTTTTTTCTCTGGATAGTCCAATTTGGGCTAGATTTTGAAAATTGAGAAAGATCCCTGAACTGTACCCACAACCACATGACAGATTGATGGTGTAAAGTTAAATACCACAGAGGATGTAAGATGACTATTGTGAAAACCTTTACATATTTTTATATGTCATTGAAATGACATGTCAAGTTTCTCCCTATAAAATGAGCAAGTACATGACACAACCTACCGTAAGATGTTTGAACAGTGAAATCAGTCTTCACAGAACGTATGAGCCTTCTGAAGACTATGATTAAACATAGAAGGCTACCATAGCTCCTGATAAGGTACTTTTTTCATCCAAAAAGTACTGATATTTTTCTTATTTTTGCATGTAACCATTCCCCTTAAATGGGTACCCACAACATTTTTTCATGCAAAAATAACAGGTGCTTCTATTGAGTACCCTAACATGTTTACATGCAGAAATAAGAAAAATAATATTTGAATACCCCGTCTTATCTGGGCCTATGGGCTTTCCAAAGAGAAATATACAAAAACTCTTATTGTGTGGATGTGCCGGCTGATCTGAATCTTTGTTAGTAGCATGCCTTGAGGGGAATGGGAACACCTGGCATATTTTTCTGCCATTTTTTCAAAGGGAGACAACTATCAGGACTTCCGGTTCGCTTTTCTATAAACTCACTACCGCTGAAAAAGGGTCTACTCTTAAAGGAAAGAATTTGCTCCTCAGGAGCAAATTCTTTCCTTTAAGAGTTGACCACTAATGACATGGGTGACAAAAAACACTTTTGCAGGATTTGCCTCCCATGAAGGTGTACCCATTCCCCTTAAAGTAGGTTTTGTTGTGTGCTAGCTCAAAATGTCAGCATAAGTTGAATGAAAGTTGTATTGTTAAGTTAAACCTCATGGCAGTGGGTAAACAATAGGACAAAGTTGTTCTTGCATTGTTAGCTTAACGATTTGTTAGAGTTGGTAACGTTAGATCTTCTTAGCAAGTGCAATACATGTGTTTGTTTGTTTGTTTCATTTGAGGTGTTTAACGTCCCAGTCAACACTATATAGGTCATTTTGGAGATGTTGCTTCCAATTTTGTGGGACTTTTACCTGACAATGAGATGAAATGACATCTCAAGCCCTGCCGCCCAATGGAACCAATAGGGTTTATAAGCATGGACGGGCCAACTCGCACCACATTGCCTGGGCAGGCTTAGATCCTCTAAGCGGTTTACCAGTACTTGTGTACTCGTAGCATCACATTCTTTCTGCAAAAATATTAGTGTGTTTGCCATATAAGCAATAGTTTTAAGGATGTGTTAACTAACGACATTGATAGTTATGAAGAACTGGGTCCATGCAATGAACACTATTAACTCTTATCATGCTGTTCACGACAACCCATATCTTTGGAAATAGTGTAGATCCAGATCAGAAGCCATCTGATCAGGATCTACACTGTTTGACATTCAGTTTATGAATTTGTAGGAATAAATTACACCAAGTAATCTGATTGGTTCAAAGTCAGAGATGGGTGTGGCTAAAATGAATGTTCAGCAAGAGAAGGGTTAAAAAATGCAAAAATATTACATGTAGTGTGTTTGCCATATTAAATAATCAATAGTTTTAAGGACATTGTTAGTTATGAAGAACTGGGTCCATGCAATGAACACCATTAAAAAACCTACATTATGCAGATAAAAGTGGATTTTAGATGGGTATACATGTACATTGTCATACCCGCTTTTTCGAAGAAAAATCGGGTATATTGTTTTCGTACCAGAGTTGAGTGGTCGTCAGTTCGTCAGTCCATCTGTCTGTCTGTCTGTCTGTCACGGTTCTTGTAAATGGATCTCTTTTGCAACCACTGAAGTTACACTTTTGAAACTTTGCATGTGGATAGTACATGGTATGTAGATGGCAGTGGGGTATTTTTTTGTGACCTTGGCCCCAACATGGCCCCAAGGTCAAAGGTCAAAAAGTATGACTTTGCCATATCTTTCGTGTCATTCATAGAAAAAGCGGGTATTTGCGATGGTATACCATCGACTGCGCGATCTAGTTTGCCTTTTTTTTCTTCACAACATAGTTCATGGATACTTGTTAGAAAGGCCTCACTGAAGCTACTCTAATGAACACCCACAATCTATGTTTGAAGCAGATATTGTAAGTACTCATTAGAACCTTCTCTGTGAGGTACACCACAACCTCTTTATAACACTATCAATGGGGTCCAAAGCAGAAACCGTGTTAGTTAAACAACCGTGTTATATCCAAACAAAAGTGTATAGATTATATAGAAAAATGACCATTTATGGTCATTTTTCTATATAATCTATACATTTTTAGGATCCATCTTGAAACCGTGTTATATCCAAAACAGTGTTATAATGAACCGTGTTATAATGAGGTTTTGGTGTAGTTTTAACTAGCACCCACATTCTATGTTTGAAGCAGAAATTAGACTAATACAAGCATTGTTAGCAGAATGATGTCCATCCAGTAAAAACAGCTTTGTATAGTGTTGGGTGTCTGACCACAATATTTCTATGACTTTATGGTCATAAGTTCTTTTCAATAGCTGTGTTATGTTTGCAAGATCATTATTGATCATTATATTTCCATGGCATTTTATATATAACCACAATACTCATTGTTTTTAACTCATAAAATGCCATTTACGACAATTGTTGTCTGCCGGTTACATTAAAAGTCATTTTTGAAAACAGTGTGGACCCAGATCAGACTGCTCCTTTAGGAGCAGGAGCAGTCTGATCTGCGCCCACACTGTTTGTCTGTAGTCATAAATATTTTTTTCAAACATTTGCTAAAAAATTTCAGCGGACAACATAAGCAGACGACATTTTCAGATGCATTTTTCATGGCATTTTAAGGGTTATATGTTCATGACTTAGATAAATACACTGAAACTTCAATTATTCAAACACCAATACCATATTTACCGTATGTTCTCGGACAGACAGGTTGGAGCACACAGTGTAGACCCAGATGAGATGCCGCATAATGTGGAGTCTCATCAGGATCTACAATGTTTGTGACTCCAAGCTATTTTCAGACACAAGGGGAGTTATTTGTACTTGTTCAACTTTTGGATCAAGTATGGTAAGGCGGCCCCCGCACATCTGGGCTTGAAGAAATATATGGGCTGCATGATGCTTCCATGCAGAGCTGAAACGGACCCGCACATGAGTACTGGTAAACCGCTTAGAGGATCTAAGCCTGCCCAGGCAAAGTGGTATGAGTATCGGACTGTCCATGCTTATAAACCATATTGGTTTCATTGGGCGACAGGGCTTGAGATGTCTTTTCATCTCAATGTCGGGTAAAAGTCCCACAAAATTGGAAGCAACATCTCCAAAATAACCTTTACAGTTTTGACAGGGACTTTAAACCTCAAATCAAACAAACAAACAAAAGTATGGTAAGGAGTTTAGGTGCCCGAATAGTTAGGATAAATACTTTAACTCATTTACTATGATAGATTTAAACTCATTCTTCAGCCCAAGGGAAATTCATAAAAAAAAATTATTGAGGGGCAATTAAGAATTTTTTTTTCTTAATTTTTCACACTTTATGTGGAAAAGGAATATGCAGGCAGTGTAACACAATATGCCTTTATTTTATAGCTGGTCAGGAAGAGATTCCTTTTTATCATTTTACCCCCTTACTTAACATTATGAGTAATCCTCAGTGGCGAGAACTAACATTGTCTAGAAGAAATGATTGTAGTGTCTAAGGTGTTTGAGACATTGAAGTTTGACTGTAATTGTTATTGTACCACATCTTTATAACACTGTTGTTGGGGTCCAAAGCGGGTACAGTGTTATTTAAACGATCATGCTATATCAGAATCAAAATGTAATTTTTCTTTGTAATCTGTACATTTACCAGCTTCGGTAGCGCTTCTGACTGGTGATCAGGAGGATGCGGGTTTGATACCCGCCGGGGTCGGCAACATTCTTTCATGGGGATTGATCACGGTCATTCTCTCACTTCCTCTGATTCAAGAAGGGCAGTTTTCAGTTTCTGGCAAAAGAATGTGCACTTTACTGGTTAACCGCTTACGTATAAGCCTGCCCAGGAAAGTGTGGATAGGTAAACTGACCCGCTCAAAAATGGCCTAAAATAGTGTTAACTTGGCCGTTAACTCCAATACAAACAAACAAATAATAATATTTAAAAATGTGTAGATTATATAAAAAATGGCAATTTTTTTATCATTTTCCTTTACAATCCATACATCTTTGAACTGTGTTTTATCCAAACTTGTGTTAATATGAACAGTGTTATAAAGAGGTGTATGTGCATATGATTGTTATACACTATTTGTTAAATGATACTGTGCACAGTTTGAGCTCTAACACAATTGTATATGTTCATTGTTTGAATATTCAGTGAAAAACTTTGATGACCCAAACACCTTTGGGAAGGTGAAAATATGTTTGAGATGTGAAATGTGAGACATCAAGGTTTAATTATAGTAGTAGATCAGGCAGCTTAATGGGATTTTCAATGACTTGAATACCTTTGAGACATTAAAATTGTTCAAGATAGGGGGTAGTTTGAGCCACTGAGGGAAACTTAATTATAGCGCCACATCATTAATGGGAAAGATATTTCTATCTTCTGTAAAATAATGGCCCCTGCCCATCGGGGCTTGAAGAAATATATGGGCTGCATGATGCTTCCACGCAGAGCTGAAACCGACCCCCACACGAGTACTGGTAAACCGCTTAGAGGATCTGAGCCTGCCCAGGCAAAGCGGTGCGAGTTGGTCCGTCCATGCTTATAAACCCTATTGGTTTCATTGGGCGACAGGGCTTGAGATGTCATTTCATCTCAGTGTCGGGTAAAAGTCCCACAAAATTGGAAGCAACGTCTCCAAAATGACCTTTACAGTGTTGACGGGGACGTTAAACCTTAAATCAAACAAAACAAAATCTGTAAAATGAAGGTATGCTGAGAACACACAACATAACTTTTCAGGATAAAATAAGACAAACCTCTGTAAATTATCCTAAACATATGCATATCTGGAGCTACATAAGCGAGTTTGAATTAGTCATGGTAAATTAGCCATCTGTATTCGGGTCATTGAAGTTTCACTTCACATAATGCTAGTATGACATCTGCCAGCATAAAACCTTCAATTTGCTGCCATATTCACCAGAGAAAGACAATGGTCAGCTTGCACATATGTTATCTAAGTTTACAGACATCTTCACATGTGTGTCCCAACTGATACTTATACAAATGCAAAAGCTACTCGCTCTTTTTCAGCAAAATATTCTGTGTATAAGATACTCATATGTCATATTTCAAGTGCCTGTGGCCTTTGTAGCTCAGTCGGATGCACCTCAGACAGGTCATTCGGTCACGGGTTCAATACCTGCCAGGTCAGCAACATTCTTTCATTTAAGTGTATGTAGACCCATATTTGTAGGGGCAAAGTTCATTACTTTAAGTGTAGGCCCATTTTCTTTAAGGGGGATGGGAACACCTTCGGTGGAGGCAACCCCTGCAAAAGTATTTTGTCTCCCATGTCAATAGGGGTCAACTCTTAAAGGAAAGAATTTGCTCCTGAGAAGCAAATTCTTTCCTCTAAGAGTAGACCTCTTTTTCAGTGGGACAGGGCTTATAGAAAAGGGAACAGGAGGTCCTGAAAGTTGTCTCCCTTTGAAAAATGGCAGAAAAATATGCGAATATTCCCATACCCCTTAAGTATAGGCCCATATTGCAGGGGGCATAGTAGACAGGAGCGGGCCTCCGTGGCCTAGTGGATAAGTGCGCTGACTCTTAATCACTAGGTCTCTCACCACTGTAGGTTCAAGCCTGGCTCAGGTCGTATTCGAGACGCCAAGATCTGCAACGGAAGATCAGGTGGTTTTTCTCCAGGTACACCAGTTTTCACCCACCTCTGATTGACAATCAGCTGGATATGAGTGAAAAAGTCTTGAAAGGGCCGTAAAACAAAAACAAAAAAAATAGTAGACATGAGTTACAGGGATTTTCAATAGTTGTCTCCCTTGTAAAAATGGTATCAATAATGCCAGGTGTGGTTATTCCCCTTATTATAGAAAAGCAATAAGTGTGCAGGCTGATCAGATTCTATAGCTGTTTGAAATAGTCATAATTATTAAAAGCTTTTTCTGTTGACAGGACTCAGTATTTTATTGTGATATTTGTTGATTTGTGATTGTTATAATGTTTTTGTACAGTGCACATAGTTTTGTAACAATATTTATACTTATTTACACTAATTGTGATAATAGCATAGAAAGACATAATTAAAAACTGATCAAATCCACTGCAGCAATATATTAACCCTTGTCCTGGTAATCCTGGATATGCCTTATCTTTGAAACAATGTAGATCCAGATCAGATGGCTTCTGACGAAGCCATCTGATCTGGATCTTTATTGTTTGTCATTCAGTTTATGAATTCATTGTAATAAATTGCATGAAGTAATCTGATTAGTTGATATTCAGAATGGGTGTGTCATATTTATATATTTAGCAGGACAAGGGTTAAAAAATGTGTGTGAAGATTTTTACAGATACTCTTACAATGTTGTTATATGTAATATGTGTTATATCTTGTATTGAAATTGTGAAATACAGTCAAACTACAATTGCTCTAACACCTTCAGGATAACTAGATATGTTTTCTGAGGAAACAATGTCCCCCCACCATAAATATAACTGACATACCCATTTGACCTTGAAAACAAGGTTCATACAAACCATTTTTGGCCAAAAACCTGACAGTTTTCGGGAGTCTGTAAGTTTTAGAAAGGTCCAGAACATGTACAGTCTAATCTGATCAAATCTTTGGTAGGTTTCAATCTACAGTCGAACTTCGATGGCTAAAACCCCTTCAGGACCATAGAAATTTGTTCGAAACAGCAGTAGTTCGAGCCACTGTTGCATACTTCCAGAAAACATAACGGGGGTATTTTTGGACTTCTTTTCGGTGTTCTGTAACATAAATGTATGCTGTGTGTACTCATTAGAATCACCTAATTGAGGCGATTCTAATGAGTACACACAGCATACATTTGCATGATAAAAGTAGAAAATCTCCTTAATTATCCCACACTTTTTCTTATGCAGAGGAATTCCCTAGGGACTCAAAAACGGGTTCGACTCAGCCATGGTAAACGAGCCATCGGTGTTTGAGCAATCGAAGTTTGATTGTATATTGTTCTAAGTTTGACCACCATTCATCTCATCAATTCTTAAATGAGAAAGGGTACCAGACAAGCTATCATTTGCCCAAAATTGAAAGTTTTCAGGAGCCTGTGATTTTGAAAATAAGGTGAAGGTCACCAAAGTCTTATCAAATCTTTGGTAGGTTGCATATATTGAACCAAGTTTGACCAAATTTCACCCTTTCTTCATGAGATAGGGTTCAGACATGCTATTTTTGGCCCAAAATAGACAGTTTTTTGGGGCCTGTTTCCATGCAAAGAAGGTCAATGTCACCAAAATCTAATCAAATCTTTGGTAGGTTACAGTGGTATTTTGTACTAAGTTTGACCGAATTTCATCAATTGTCATGAGATAGGGTGCAGAAAAGCACAAATTTACAGTCTTTGTTGGCATGTGCCCTTGAAAATAAGATCATGGCCACCAAAGTCTAATCAAATCTTTGGTAGGTTGCATTGATATATTGTACTAAGTTTGACCAAATTTCATCAATTTGTTTATGAGTTACAGGTAGGTGCAAAGAAGCCATTTTAGGTGCAAAGAAGCCATTTTAGGTGCAAAGAAGCCATTTTTGGCCCAAAATTGACAGTTTTCAGGGACCTGTGTCCTTGAAAACAAGGTCAAGGCCATCAAAACCTAATGGTTGTTTTTCCCCCATCCTAATGATGATACCATGCAAGTTTTGTCAGAATACATTAGTAGGTTCAGGAGATATAATGCTTCATCAATCAGGCTACACCAGTGCTGATGCTGACTTACTGGCACGCAGCATCATGATGCCATCCATGACAACTCATGTTTTATTTTGAATTTCTTTTTAACTTCTCCCATTTAAAATCTTTATTTGATAAACAGAATCTTATAGAGTCGTGGTCATTTCATGTGGAATTCATGAAACTCGCCTGAGCTCGTTTCATAAATTTCATGAAATTTAATGAAATGACCACTCATGTAAGATCCTTATTTAGCATATGCTTGCATCATTACTACCTTTAGTAATATGTTACATATGATCGTATGTAACAGGTATTGCCAAATCTCAGTTGAAAGTCAAAAATGGGTGTGGCAAAAGTAATTTATTCAGCAGACCATGGATAATCTTAGAGCTTAGAATGAAGGAGAGAGGATACATCTGAGAGATTTTCCATCATTTTTTTTTTACAGAAGACCCCCCCCCCCCCCCCCATCAGGGCTTGGAGAAAAAGTCTTGCCTGCATGGTGCTTCCATGCAAAGCTGAAACCGAATACATGTACTTGAGTACTGCTAAACTGCTTAGAAGATCTAAGCCTACCCAGGAACAGTGGTACCAGTCAGACAATTCCTTTAACCATAGTGCTTTCTTTGTGCATTGGGACATGTAGATGTAAAACCTCAACACACACAAACAAAAGCTCAGAATTTTTTTTTTTTATGAAGACACCTCTTTCAGGACTTTCTGTATGCTTTCCTATAGCCATAGCCACTCTGTTAACCCTTGTCCTGCTGAATAAATTTAGCTGTCACCAATCAAGTTACTTATGTAATTTATTCCTATAAATTCACCAACTGAATGGCAAACAGTGAAGATCCAGATCAGATGGTTTCAGAAGGTAGAGCACATCTTGGTTCAGCAGGACAAGGGTTAGAGAGATGTACTTTTGAAGGAAAAATGGTTAACACTTATCTTGCTGTCTGTTCACGACAACCCCTATCTTTGCAAACAGTGTAGATCCAGATCCAGATCAGGATCTACACTTGTTTGGCATTCAGTTTATGAATTTGTAGAAATAAATTACATCAAGTAATTTGATTGGTTGATAGACAGAAATGGGTGTGGCTTAAATGAATATTCAGCAAGATAAGGGTTAAGATCATTTTTTTTTGACAGAGTGATTCAGAATGAGACTGAGCTGTTGGTTAATTGTATCAATTCCTGATCATTGCCTCGACTTCTATTTTGAGATGATGACATCATAAGCTCACAACAAAAAGAACCTAAACAACCAATAAAATATACAATATACCCAGCAGTTCATTGAAAAAGTTCTTCTTTTTAGGCCCTTAAAAGTGGTGGGGTATTATGTTATACCCTCTGAAATTTTGTGTGAGCGTCCACCCGTTCATGAGTGCCTCATTGTTTCGTGTCAGCTCCATAACTCTTATACTCATACCATTTGAGATATTTTCACAAAAGTTCAGGATTTGTAGAGCACCGTGAGAAGTGCAGAGCATATGAAAATAACTAAGATTTTCCTACTTTTGGAGTTATTTTGGAGAACATTGAACATAGCCATTTCTATCATAGTTTTGTGTTTGCTGCATAACTCTGACTCTATTTGAGATATTTTCATGAAACTTCAATTACAGATGACATGCAGAACGTATGAATTGTAACTCTGTTTTTCCTACTTTTGGAGTTATTGCCTCTTTGTACATTGAACATAGCCATTTCTATTGTGTAGTCTGTTTGAAGCACTATATATATCTGCTGAACCTATTGATGGATTCTGACCAAACTTGCATGGTTACATCACTAGGATGGATGAAAACAGCCATTAGGTTTTATTACCTTGACTCCATTTTTAAGGGCACAACCCCCCAAAAAACTGTCAATTTTGGGCCAAAAATGGCTTGTTCACACCCTGTCCCTTAAACAAATCAATGAAATTTGGTCAAACTTGGTACAATACATCATTGCAACAGACCAAAGATATTGCTGACCTTGACCTTATTTCCAAGGGGACAGGCCCCAAAAGACTGTCAATTATAGCTTGTCTGCACCCTGTCTCATAATAATAATAATCAACCTTATTTATAGAGGGTATCACATTTAGTACAAGTACTAATCTTCCATGTGGCCCTCTTTTCCTGGGTAGGAACCAGTACTAAGCAATGTGGATAAAGTTTCTTGCTCAAGGAAATAACACATGGCGCTTGTGGGGATCGAACCGGCTACCTCTCTATCTCAAATCCGATGCTTTACCACTGCACCACAGCGCTCCACACTCATGAAGAATTGATGAAATTTGGTCAAACTTGGTACAATATATTATTGTAACTTATCGAAAATTTGAATAGATTTTGTTGACCTTGACCTTGTTTTCAAGGACACAGGCCCCCAAAAACTGACAAGTTTGGATTTTCTGCACCCTATCTCATGAATCAGTTGCTGAAATTTCATCAAACTTAGTACAATTTATCATTTCAACCTACCAAAGATTTGAATATTTATGGTTATTGAAAGTTTAAGTAGGTTCAGTCATATACACTCAATCCTTGCTGTATGCGAAATGAAATACAAAACAACCTTTGAAATTAGGGCCTACATTTAAGGTTGAGTTGGTCTCAATGTTTCAGTTTCACATATCTATAGTGAACTGTGTCTGATACAATGTACATGGGACATCTGTTGTCTCTAAAACATCAATTTTCAGGTGGCTTAAAAAAATTTAAAGGTGACCTGAAAGATGAGCCCCACCCTGGCCAGCCAAGAAAAGCTGCTACAAAAGCTAATGTTACTGCTGTTGCAGATATAGTCAAACAAGATGCAAGGTTCATGGTGAAAAAAGTAGCTAATAATGTTGGTGTTTCGTTGGGGACAGTTCATAAGATTTTGACTCAGGAGTTGAAACTTAGAAAGGTTTGTGCACAATGGGTTCAGTATCGCTTGACCAAAGAACAAAAGAACATCCATGTAAAAACGGCGAAAAATCTTTTGAAAAAGTACTAAAATTTTAACAAATTTAGAATTTCAGAGTTGTTTACAGATGATGAAACCTGGGTCTATTACAGTAAAATTCATATAATAAGACCACCTTTGGGACTGTTCAGGACTGTTTGGGACTGGTCTTGAAGACCACTTTTGAACAATCCCAACGGTGGTCTCTGACCAGAGAACACTGTATGCAGAAAACACAATGAAAGAATAACTGAAACCTGCTAAATTTTGGTCTTTTATGGAATTTTACTGTATTTTGATTCGCAGAGACACATAATTAACAAGCAATTCTTCAAAAAGACCAATCAAGGCCTGTCATTGCCAAAAGAATGAAAAGCGTGGCAAAAGTTTTGTATGCGGTACTTTTCAAATGCGATGGGCCCGTCAAAGGAGAATATATACGTCAAAGAGTTGTAGTAAATGAAATGTGCTCAGGCCCCTGTGGAATCCTAATGACATCATTAACCCATTATATGCGATGAAACCCCTAAAGGGGTACCTTGGCAAACAATGCCAGCCCAGATCAGATGCCGCAGAATGCTAACAGAAATTTCTGTCAAAAATAGAACAAAAAGAAAAAATAGGCCTGACACCCTTTATAGGAAAATGGAATTGTCCAACATATAGCAATGGAAGAGTCCAATAGCATACAATGGGTTAAGCCCCTCATAGCTTAATGTTTTTAGCTCACCTGTCACACAGTGACAAGGTGAGCTTTTGTGATCACTTTTTGTCCGTCGTCCGTGCGTGCTTCCGTGCGTGCGTCCGTGTATGCGTGCTCCGTAAACAATTTCAAATAAGTATATCTCTAATACCCCATGGTCAATCTTGATCAAATTTCATGAGAAGCATCATCAGGTAGGGGGAAAGGCTGCATAAGGTTTTTGGGCAGGTCAGATTGGAATTCTGGTTGCCATGACAACATATAGCTCCCATAGACTTACAATGGGAAAAAATTAAAATATCTTCTTCTCTGAAACTACTGGGCCCAGAGCTTAGATATTTAGCTTGTAACAATTTCAAGTGGTCACCTACATAAATCCTGCCAATCATGCCCCTGGGGTCCAAATTGGCCACACCCCGGGGCCCCTTAACTCCTATAGACTCATAATGAAAAAAAAAGCTTAAAAAATCTTCTTCTCTGAAACCACAGGGCCCAGAGCTTAGATATTTAGCATGTAGCAACGGCAAGTGGTCACCTACATAATTCCTGCCAATCATGCCCCTGGGGTCCAAATTGGCCACACCCTGGGGCCCCTTAGCTCCCATAGACTCATAATGGAAAAAACCCCTTCAAAAATCATCTTCACTGAAACCTTAGGGCCCAGAGCTTATATATTTAGCATGTAGCAACGGCCAGTGGTAACCTACATAATTCCTGCCAGTCATGCCCCTGGGTTTCAAATGGGCCACGCCCCGGGGCCCCTTCGCTCCCATAGATTCATAATGGAAAAAAAAACTTCAAAAATCTTCTTCTCTGAAACCACAGGGCCCAGAGCTGAGATATTTAGCATGAGGCAACGGCAAGTGGTCACCTACAAAATTCCTGCCAATCATGCCCCTGGGATCCAAACCGGCCACGCCCTGGGGCCCCTTAGCTCCTATAGACTCATAATGGAAAAAAGCTCCAAAAAGCTCCTTCCCTGAAACCACAGGGCCCAGAGCTGAGGTATTTAGCCTGTAGCAATGTCAAGTGGTCACCTACATAAATCCTGCCAATCCTGCCTCTGGGGTCCAAATGGGCCACGCCCCGGGGCCCCTTAGCTCCCATAGACTCATAATGGAAAAAAATGCTTCAAAAATCTTATTCTCTGAAACCACAGGGGCCCAGAGCTTAGATATTTAGCATGTAGCAATGGCAAGTGGTCGCCTACATAATTCCTGCCAATTATGCCCCTGGGGTCCAAATGGGCCACGCCCCGGGGCCCCTTAGCTCCCAGAGACTCATATTGGAAACAAGCTTCAAAAATCTTCTTCTCTGAAACCACAGGGCCCAGAGCTTAGATATTTAGCAAGTGGCAATGACAAGTGTTAACCTACATAAATCCTGCCAATCATGCCCCTGGGGTCCAAATGAGCCACACCCTGGGACCATCTTAGCTCCCATAGACTCATATTGGAAAAAAGCTTCAAAAATCTTCTTCTCTGAAACCACAGGGCACAGAGCTTAGATATTTAGCATGTAGCAACGGCAAGTGGTCACCTACATATTTCCTGATAATCATGCCCCTGGGGTCCAAATGGGCCACCCCCCGGGGCCGAGCTCATCAGCTCCAATAGACTTATAATGGAAAAAAAAACTTAAAGAATCTTCTTCTATGAAACCATAAGGCCCAGAGCTTAGATTTTTAGTATGTAGCAACGTCAGGTGGCCACCAACATAAATTCTGTCAGTTATGCCCCTGGGATCCAAATTGGCCACCCCCAGGGCTCTTTAGCTTCCATAGACTTACAATTGGAAAAACTTCAAAAATCTTCTCTGAAACCACAGGGCCCTTATAATGAAAAAAAAACAAACTTAAAATGGGGGGAAAAAAATCTTAAAAAATCTTCTCCTCTGAAACCATAAGTCCCAGAGCTTAGGTATTTAGCATGTAGCAATGTCGAGTGGTCGCCTACATGAATCCTGCCAATAATGCCCCTGGGGTCCAAATCCTGTGGCCCCTTAAGTCCAACAAACTTATAATGGAAAAAAGCTTCAAACATCTTCTTTGAAACCATGAAATATATATAGTATATAGCAACACAAAATGGTCCCCTACATAAATCCTGCCAACCATGCCCTTTGGGTCAAAATTGGCCAAGCCCCAGGGCTCATTAGCTCCTATAGACTTATACTGGAAAACACTTCAAAAAATCTTCCTCTCCAAACATAAGGCACAGATTTTGTTTGATTTGAGGTTTTACATCCCTGTCAACACTGTATAGGTCATTTTGGAGATGTCTCTTCCAATTTTGTGGGACTTTTAGCCGACATTGAGATGAACATGTACACCGCATGGACACCGCTTTGCCTGAGCTTTGATATTTAGTATGTAGCAATGTCAAGTGGTCTCCTACACTAATGATTTTCTGGTACACAGGTGAGCGATATAAGGCCATTGGGCCCTCTTGTTGTTATTCAGTATGTGTGTAAGATCAGATTTTTATAAGCAGTTGATTTATGTTAATTTCAGGCATTATTAGACAATGTTTTTTAAGTATTTGATTATTTATTATTAATTAAAGGTGAAAAAACTCTTATTTAGTCCTTTATTTCTACTGTACATATACACCCCAATTACTGACACTATTGTGTGGGTCCAAAGCAACCCTAATATTTCCAAACAAATATGTTTTATAGACATTTTTGCTGCACCTGCTTTAAACATGGGACACTAGAACTGTCAGATTTGACAATACCCCCACTTTAGAGCATTTTTAGCTCACCTGGGCCGAAGGTGGGTCCTCCGTTGTCAGTCGTCTGTACGTACGTCGTCCGTCCACACTTTTGAGCAGCTATGTCTCTGTATCCTGTAGGCTGATCTCGGACAAGAAAGTGTTACGGACAGACGAAGGCCATTCCTATAATCTATGCTACGCTTTGCGGTAGGGGATTAAAAAAAGGCATTTTCTGTAATCAAGCGGGACATAACTCTCTGTAATATAGGCTGACCTAACCAATTTTTTAACTCAGCTGAGGTATTATCCCTTACTTGCATATTAGTTTCAAGACGATCCCATGAAAACTGAAGGGGGCTAAGGTGATGACAAGGTCAAAAATAGGCATTTTCAGCAGTAAAGGGGACATAATTCTACGATAGATAAGCCTATCTCGTCAGTTTTTAAACTCATCCAAGCTTTTATCCCTGACTTACTTGTTTGTAAGTTTCAGCAAGATCCGACCAAAACTGAAGGGGCTTTGGTGATGAAAAGTTCAAAACTAAGCATTTTCAGCAAAGTAGTGGACAAAACTCCATGACTAATTGACAGACATCGTAAATTCTCGAACTTATCCAAGCTTTTAATCCAAACTTATTTGTATGTAAGTTTCAGGAAGATCAGATTAAAACTGAATGGACAACGGTGATGACAAGGTCAATAATAGGCATTTTCTATAATCAAGGTGGGACATGACTCTCCCAAATATAGGCAAACCTCACCAATTTTTGAACTCAGCCAAGGTTTTATATCCCATACTTACTAACAGGTGAGTTACAAAAAGATCCGATGAAAACTGACAGGGCTATGGTGATGACAAGGTCAACAAGAGCACTGCATGCGGGTGCCAACGCTTGGCTGCAGTTTCTTTTAGTTAAACAAAATTTCTAAAACGAAAATGGGGCATAACTGTGCCAAATTATTTTGAGGGTTACCTCACCTTTTGGTATGAGTTCCCCTTTTCATAATGAACAACTAGTCCCAGTTTCAAGTAAATATGTTCAGAAATGACAGAGATATTACACAATGTCCAAGTTTTTGCAAAAATTCTAAGTCGAAAAAGGGGCATAACTGTGCCAAAAATATTTTGAGGGTTACCTCACCTATTGGTATGAGTTTCCCTTTTGATAATGAACAACTAGTCTGAGTTTCAAGTAAATATGTTCAGTAATGACAGAGATATTACAAAATGTCCAAGTTTTTGCAAAATTTTTAAGTCGAAAAAAGGGGCATAACTGTGCCAAAAATATTTTGAGGGTTACCTCACCTATTGGTCTAAGTTCCCCTTTTTATCATGAACAACTAGTCCGAGTTTCAAGTAAATATGTTCGGTAATGACAGAGATATTAAAAAATGTCCAAGTTTTTGCATGACGCAGAGGACGAGGCAGACGACGCCAGAGCTATGACAATACCTCATCGTTTTTTTCGAAAACAGCCGAGCTAACTAATTCTAGGACGAAAAAGGGGCATAACAGTGCCAAAAATATTTTGAGGGTTACCTCACCTATTGGTATGAGTTCCCTTTTTCATAATGAACAACTAGTCTGAGTTTCAAGTAAATATGTTCGGTAATGACAGAGATATTAACACAATGTCCAAGTTTTTGCAAAAATTCTAAGTGGAAAAAGGGGCATAACTGTGCCAAAAATATTTTGAGGGTTACCTCACCTATTGGTTTGAGTTTCCCTTTTTATAATGAACAACTAGTCTGAGTTTCAAGTAAATATGTTCGGTAATGACAGAGATATTACAAAATGTCCAAGTTTTTGCAAAATTTTTAATTCGAAAAAAGGGGCATAACTGTGCCAAAAATATTTTGAGGGTTACCTCACCTATTGGTCTAAGTTCCCCTTTTTATAATGAACAACTAGTCCGAGTTTCAAGTAAATATGTTCGGTAATGACAGAGATATTAAAAAATGTCCAAGTTTTTGCACAACGCAGAGGACGAGGCAGACGACGCCAGAGCTATGACAATACCTCATCGTTTTCTTCGAAAACAGCCGAGCTAACTAATTCTAAGACGAAAAAGGGGCATAACAGTGCCAAAAATATTTTGAGGGTTACCTCACCTATTGGTATGAGTTCCCTTTTTCATAATGAACAACTAGTCTGAGTTTCAAGTAAATATGTTCCGTAATGACAGAGATATTACAAAATGTCCAAGTTTTTGCAAAAATTCTAAGTCGAAAAAGGGGCATAACTGTGCCAAAAATATTTAGAGGGTTCCCTCACCTATTGGTCTGAGTTCCCCTTTTTATAATGAACAACAAGTCTGAGCTTCAAGTAAAAATGTTCAGTAATGACAGAGATATTACAAAATGTCCAAGTTTTTGCAAAAATTCTAAGTCGAAAAAGGGGCATAACTGTGCCAAAATATTTTTAGGGTTACCTCACCTATTGATATGATTTCCCCTTTTCATAATGAACAACTAGTCTGAGTTTCAACTAAATATGATCAGTAATGACAGACATATTAAAAAATGTCCAAGTTTTTGCGCGCCGCAGAGGCGACGCAGACGACGCCAGAGCTATGACAATACCTCGTCGTTTTCTTCGAAAACAGCCGAGCTAACTATTTCTAAGACGAAAAAGGGGCATAACAGTGCCAAAAATATTTTGAGGGGTACCTCACCTATTGGTATGAGTTCCCCTTTTCATAATGAACAACTAGTCAGAGTTTCAAGTAAATATGTTCAGTAATGACAGAGATATTACAAAATGTCCAAGTTTTTGCATGACGCAGACGACGATGCAGACGACGCCAGAGCTATGACAATACCTCGTCGTTTTCTTCGAAAACAGCCAAGCTAAAAATAGGCATTTTCAGCAGTAAAGGGGACGTAACTCTACAACAGATGAGCCAACCTCTTTAGTTTTTTATTTCATCAGAGCTTTTATCCTTGACTTACTTGTTTGTAAGTTTCAAGATGATCTGATTAAAACTGAAGGGGATACGGTGATGAAAAGGTAAAAAATAAACATTTTCAGCAAAGAAGGGGGCATATCACCATCAGTAATCGACCCACATTGCTAGTTTTTGAACTCATTCAAGCTTTTAACCCTGACTTACTTGTCCTTAAGTTTCAGAAAGATCCGGTATTCAAACTCATCCAAGGTTTTATTCCCAGCCACCTTACATATAAGTTTCAGAAAGATCCGATCTTTCGGCTACTATGATTACAAGGTCATAATTTGGCATTTTCAGCAATCAAAGGGATGTTACTCTATGATAAATGGGCAGACTTAGCCGGTTTTCGAACTCATCTGAGTTTTTAAGCCCAGCCACCTTACATATTAGTTTCAGGAAGATCCGATCAAAACTGAAGGTGCTACGATGATGACAAGGTAAAAAATTGGCATTTTCAGCAATCAAAGGGATGTAACTCTATTCTAAATGGGTCAACTTGGCTGGTTTTCGAACTCATTCGAGGTTTTATCCCCAGCCACCTTACATTAAGTTTCAGAAAGATCCAATCAAAACAGGAGGTCAAAAATAGGAATTTTCGGCAATCAAAGGGACATAACTATGATAAATGGGCCGACTTGGCCCGTTTTCAAACTCATCTAAGTTTTTATCTCAAGCCACCTTACATATAAGTTTCAGAAAGATCTGATCAAAACTGAAGGGGCTACGGTGATGACAAGGTAAAAAATCAGCATTTTCAAAAATCAAAGTGATGTAACTATGATAAATGGGCAGACTTGGCCGGTATTCGAACTCATCCGAGGTTTCACCCCCAGCCACCTTACATATAAGTTTCAGAAAGATCCGATCAAAACTGAAGGGGCTACTGTGATGACAAGGTCAAAAATCGGCATTTTCAGCAATCAAAGGGACGTAACTCTATGATAAATGGGCAGACTTGGCTGGTTTTCGAACTCATCCGAGTTATTATCCCTAGCAACCTTACATATAAGTTTCAGAAAGATTCTATTAAAACTGAAGGGGCTACAGTGATGACAAGGTCAAAAATCGGCATTTTCAGCAGTCAAAGGCCGGTTTTTGAACTCCGAGGTTTCATCCCTAGCCAAATTATATATAAGTTTCAGAAAGATCTGATCAAAACTGAAGGCGCTACGGTGATGACAAGCATCTTCCCATAGTAAGTCTATGGGACCTTGTGGTTGCCATAGCAACCAAAGTTTTAGAGCCATTTCGAAAAAAAGTTTATGTCATCAATGTCCCACCAGAGGCATGCTACAGATGAGAAATGATTGAGAAAACCCCATAAAACTATCTAAGCCTGCCCAGGCAAAACGGTGAGAGTTGGCCCGTCCATGCTTATAAACCCTATTGGTTTCATTGGACGGCAGGGCTTGAGATGTCATTTCATCTCGATGTCGGGTAAAAGTCCCACAAAATTGGAAGCAACCAAAATGACCTTTACAGTGTTGACAGGAACCTTAAACCTCACATCAAACAAACAAAACAATGAAACCCATCATTGTAGCCACCTTTATTAAGCAAGCAGCCTGTCTTAAACCACTGCATGTGGCAAACCTCTAAAGGGGTACCTTGGCAAACAGCGCAGGCCCAGATCAGGCGACGATCAGGGCCAGCACTGTTTAATATTAAACAGAATTTACCGTCAAAAATAGAATAAAATGAAAACGAGGCCCATGGGCCACTACGCTCACCAGAGGTTTTTTTGTTTGATTTGAGGTTTAACGTCCCCGTCAACACTGTAAAGGTCATTTTGGAGACGTTGCTTCCAATTCTGTGGGACTTTTACCCGACATTGAGATGAAATGACATCTCAAGCCCTGCCACCCAATGAAACCAATAGGGTTTATAAGCATGGACGGACCGACTCGCACCGCTTTGCCTGGGCAGGCTTAGATCACCAGAGGTCATGTGGTTTATACCATATACAGGCATGGTGGTCATCTTAGTCATGTGACAAGAATACCACGAATAATGTTTAATTGCCTCACCCCATAGAGGCTTTTCACATAATTTGGTTTCAATCAACACAGCTCTTTTACTGGAGAAGAAGATAAAAATACTGAATCTGAGCCATCCAAGACAAAGGTCAGTAATGACCTTGACCTTTGGAATTGATAAACTTCCATTCAGCTAACTGCAAATATCATTTTTGATGTCACAGCCTACCAGACAATCAGAAATATCCACTACTTTGCCATTTTTCCATACAAATGTCTAAGTGACCAAATTTGACCTTGACATAAAGGTCCAAGTTTCAAGATCATCGGCCATTCGGCTCTTGAGAAGAAGATTTTTAAAGGTTTTTACCATATATTTTGGCATGTCAGCCCATATTGGCCATGAGACCCAGTCCTCACAAACAAACTTTCATTCCCTCATTCCATAGAGGCTCCACATGTAATTTGGTTTCAATTGGCCCAGTAGTTTAAGTGAAGAAGAAGATAAAAATTCTGAATCTGAGCCATCCTGGGCAAAGGTTGGTAAATGACCTTGACTTTTGGAACTGATAAACTTCCCTTCAGCTGATTGTTAATACAATTTCTGATGCCACTAGCTAATATACAATCAGAAAAATCCACTTTTTTGCCATTTTTCCATACAAATGTCCAAGTGACCAACTTTGACCTTGACGTAAAACAGGTCAAAGTCAACCAAAGGTCATCATTTGAACAAACTTGGTAGGGCCAGAGTGCCTGATGCTGCATACCAAGTTTCAAGAGCATCGGCCATTGGTTTTTTTGAGAAGATTTTTAAAGGTTTTTACCATAATATTATATGGGCATGGCGTCCATATTGGTCATGTGACCCAGTCCTCACGAACAAACTTTCGTTCCCTCATTCCATAGAGGCTCCACATGTAATTTGGTTTCAATTAGCCAAGCAGTTTAAGTGAATAAGATAAATATACTGAACCTGAGTCGTCCTGGACAAAGGTCGGTAAATGACCTTGACCTCTGAAACTGATAAACTTCCATTCAGCTGATTGCAAATACCATTTCTGATGCCACAAGCTAACATACAATCAGAAAAATCCACTGTTTTGCCATTTTTCCATACAAATGTCTAAGTGACCAAATTTGACCATGACGTAAAACATGCCAAGGTCAACCAAAGGTCATCATTTGAACAAATTTGGTAGGGCCCAAGTCCCCCATGCTGCATAATAAGTTTCAAGATATCGGCTGTTCGGTTCTTGAAAAGAAGATTTTTAAAGGTTTTTACCATATTTGGCATGGCGGCCATATTGGTCATGTAACCCAGTCCTCACGAACAAACTTTCGTTCCCCCTTCCCATAGAGGCTCCACATGTAATTTGATTTCAATTGGCCAAGTAGTTTAAGTGAAGAAGAAGATAAAAATACTGAATCTGAGCTGTCCTGGACAAAGGTCGGTAAATGAACTGATAAAACTTCGATTCAGCTGACTGCAAATACCATTTCTGATGCCACTAGCTAACATACAATCAGAAAAATCCACTGTTTTGCCATTTTTCCATACAAATGTCTAAGTGACCAAATTTGACCTTGACGTAAAACAGGTCAAGGTCAACCAAAGGTCATCATTGGTACAAACTTGGTTGGGTCCGAGTCCCCGATGTTGCATACAAAATTTTTAAAGGTTTTTACCATATATGGGCATGACGGCCATACTGGTCATGTGACCCAGTCCTCCCGAACAAACTTTCGTTCCCCCTTCCCATAGAGGCTCCACATGTAATTTGGTTTCAATTGACTGAGTAGTTTCAGAGGAGATGTTTGAAAATGTTGACTACGCAGACGACGGACAAAGGACCAATGCCTATACTATTAGCTCCCCTGGAGCCTTCGGCTCTGGTGAGCTAAAAATAGGCCTAACACCCCTTACATGACAAATGGGCTTGTCCAACATATAGCAATGGAAGAGTCCACCAGCATACAATAGGTTAACCATATTGCAAGCATACATTAAAACTCACCAGTATTAAGCAATCACCTGTCTTAAGCAAGCACACTGCCATTATTCCATAGTTGCTTGCTTAATACACGTTGGACTAACTCTTGATTTTGTTTCTTTGCAGTTGAACAGCCCAGTCATCACTATTTTGGTCATATCAAGTCTATCAGTTTACCTAACCACACTTCCTGAGCATTTGCATTTGTACCACAACCTCTTTATAACACTATTAATGGTGTTCAAAGAAGAAACCATGTTATAAACAACAACGTTATATCCAAACAAAAATGTTTAGATTACACCACAACCTTTTTATAACGTTGGGGTCAAAAGCAGAAACCATGTTAGTTAACCCTTCTCTTGCTGAATATTCAGTTTAACCACACCCATTTCTGCCTTTGAACCAATCAGATTACTTGATGTAATTTATTCTTACAAAGCCATAAACTCAATGTCAAACAGTGTAGATCCTGATCAGATGGCTTCTTCAGAAGCTATCTGATCTGGATCTTCACTGTTTCCAAAGATAGGGGTTGTCGTGAACAGCAAGATAAGAGTTAAACAACCATGTAATATCCAAGCAAACATGAAAATTATATAGAAAAATGACCATAAATGGTAATTTTTCTATATAATCTTCACAGTTTTGGGATCCATGTTGAAACCGTGTTATATTCAAAACCGTATTATAATGAACCGTGCTATAATGAAGTGGTGTATATAGAAAAATGACCATTTATGGTCATTTTTCTATGTAACCTAGCAATGAGGCAGCCATAAATTGTACCTGTTTAAATTTTACAACAATCATGGTAAGGAATTGAGCTGTTCAAATTTAGGGTGACTAAGGTACAAGGCTCTGATCAGACTGCATGAAAGCACAGATTGACCAGTCTTTGTTGGCTGCAGAAGCCTTATTTTAGGTTTTGTTGTGTGGTGGGTCACCTAGAATGACATCTGTTGCCATTTTGCTTAACCTATTTTGTACTGATTGATGGGTTAATATATGGAGTTAAAAAGTAGCAGGACACTCCTTGAATGATGTATTACTTCGTTTACAAAGAGTAATAAATTGCTTTTGTCTAACATCCGTTTTGTTTGATATATCTGGTCAGTAAATGACCTAAAGCATAAAATCTAATAAGCCTGGATTCCATCATTTTAATTAACCCATTTGGTACCAGAAACCCCAAAACGGGTACCCTGGCAAACAGTGCAGGCGCAGAATGCGGCATCTGATCATTGCCTCCACTGTTTGCTAAGTTCAGTCATTTTACAAATTAATTTTTCTGAAAACACAACCTGTCACCCCTAAATTTTGAAATGGACTCCTGCTATATATAAGGAGGAAGATTCCAATTGCTACAAAAAGGGTTAATTAATGATACTATTAATTGAGCACTGAAACAAAAAGGAAAGGAAAAGAGGTAGAGAACAGCTGTTGAGGAGTTAATGAAATAATTCAAATTATCCCCACTGGCCCTAAAAATGGCTATATAAACATCTGATTCTAATCTTGTCACTATGTTCCAAGGCTGTGAGTTCAGAGCTCTACAAGTCAAGATGAAAGATATTGTCGCTATTTGTTTGGCAGTTCTGCTTTGTTCTACTATTGTCACAGGTAAAATATATTCTTATTATGAACGCGACAACCCTTACCTTTGCAGTGTAGATCCTGATCAGATTACTTCTTCAGCAGCCATCTGATCTGGATCTACATTGTCATGCAATTTGTGAATTGAAGGAGTAACACTGTTATATTCTGTTATAAGACCTTACCAAATGTGCACAAGAAATGTTTTAAATCAGTCTTAAACCCTTGACAAAGAATAACTCTGTACAATTGTTCTGTACATTTCCTTTGATTTCTGATGATTTTCGATCAAATGATCGTACACATTTTGCTCTAAAATCTGTTTAAAAAATGATAAAATTTTTGTGATGAAACCTGAAGCATATTCACCTCCGCGGGAAAGATAACCATTCTTTGTGTCTTTTTACTGAAGAGTTCCTTGCTGACTTGCACTAAGGCAGAAATGGGTGTGGCTAAATTAATTCATTCAGCAGGATAAGATATAAGTTTGTTTCTAAGAATCAGGGCCCAAGGTTGTTAAATTTTTTTCTTACCAATCTTTAATGTTTTCGTATCTGGGCCCATTTCTTCAAAGCTACCAAAATCAGTATATAGTTAATATACAAGTAACTTTAGCAATCCAATAATATTAAATATTTATTATTGATATTATTTAATGATTCAGTACAGTAAAGATATTTTTTGTAGACAAAAATAAAAGTAGCTTTTGCATTTTCAAAGCTACTGTATTTTCCCTTAGTACTAACTCAAAACCATACTCATTTCAAAATTTGAACAAGCACAATTTACTACTACACATTGTGTCCAAATATAGCTGGATGAGTGGTAAACAGTGTAGACCCTGATGAGATGCTACATCTGGGTGTACACTGTTTGCTCATGCAGGCCTGTCTGCCTGAATACGTTTGGTTAATATTTAACAGTGAAATTTAGTCTGTATCAGAATTTTGCATGTACTAGTTTGACTACAAACAAAATCATTAACCCACTGTATGCGGGAAACCCTAAAGGTCCAGATCAGACACCGCAAACTGTGGCGTCTGATCAGGGCCTGCACTATTTGCTAAAAGAATTTTCCGTCAAAAATAGAATAAAAACGAAAAAATAGGCCTGCCACCGCTTATATGACAAATGGACTTGTCCAACATATAGCGGTGCAAGAGTCCACTAATATACAATGAGTTAACCCTTATCTTGCTGTTCACGACAACT
This sequence comes from Lucinisca nassula, assembly GCA_963580285.1. NCBI lineage: Eukaryota > Metazoa > Mollusca > Bivalvia > Lucinida > Lucinidae > Lucinisca > Lucinisca nassula. The sequence goes on from OY757025.1 coordinate 63,262,615, forward strand.
CATATCTTTGCAAACAGTGCAGGTCCAGATCAGATCGCTTCTGAAGAAGCCATCTGATCAGGATCTACATTGTTTGGCATTCAGTTTATGAATTTGTAGCAATAATTACATCAAGTAAGTTGATTGGTTGATAGACAGAAATGGGTGTGGCTTAAATGAATATTCAGCAAGATAAGGGTTAACTAATGTTTTTGAACAACTGGGTGCTGATGTTATTATGCCATCTAATATCAAGAAGCTCCATTATTTCCCCAGGGAACCCTATAGTTGGGCAAGGCCTGCTGTCCTTGCAGCCTGTAAGGGTAGAGGGGGAATGTTATTTGTTGTTTCTTCACTTTCATAACCTTTCTTTCTCCCCTGTACCTCTTACACCTCCTCTACTTACTCTTTTCTCCCTTTCTCAGGTAGACGACAAAAATGACCCACAAGGGTTGATGTGTCATTAAACCCCAACAGCATGCAATCAATTAACCAAGGACTTCAAGCTTCTGTCCACTGAACTTGATACAGAATATAACACAGTTCTTTTGTGATACACCACAAGCTTGTTATAACACGTTTCATTATAACCACAGATGCCTGAAGTTTAGTGTTTAGTCCATCAAAACAGATGGACCCCGCCCATAGGGGCTTGAAGAAATATATAGCCTGCATGATGCTTCCACACAGAGCTGAATTCGGCCCGCACACTAGTATTGGTAAACCGCTTAAGAGGATCTAAGCTTGTCCAGGAACCGGGGTGCGAGGCGGACCGTCCATGCTATTAAACCCTATTGGTTTCATTGGGCGACAGGGCTTGAGATGTCATTTCATCTCAATGTTGGGTAAAAGTCCCACAAAATTGGAAGCAACGTCTCCAAAATGACCTTTACAGTGTTGACGGGGACGTTAAACCACAAATCAACCAACCAACCATCAAAACAGATTGAAAATGTCCAAAAAATAAAGACTCTGATGCAATTTCAAAATGGCTTAGTGTCACTTTTGATTTTGAACCTTATGAACTACTTATGGACAGAACTTCAAGCTCCTGTGTTATAACATAGTCTTGGTTATAACACGGTTTCAAGATGGATCCCAAAAATGTATAGATTATATAGAAAAATGACCATAAATGGTCATTTTTCTATGTAATATATACATTTTTGTTTGGTTATAACACAGTGGTTTAACTTACACAGTTTCTGCTTTGGACCCCATCAATAGTGTTATAAAGAGGTTGTAGTGTACCTATAATAGACATACATTTCAAGTGTGCTGTGTTAGAATAAACTATTGTCAGGATAACAGAACCTGCTCATATCAAAAACAGTAGCTCACACTTGCCCATTCATATGAAAATGAAGAATCTCAGCAAAGGCTCATTTTGTACATTTCAAATGAGCCCGGACTCTTAATCATTAGGTCTCCCACCACTGTGGGTTTGAGCCTGGCTTGGGTCACATGTGAGATGCCAAGTTCTGCAACAGAGGGTCAGTTGTTTTTTCTCTGGGTACTCCAGTTTTTGCCCACCTCTGATTAAAGATCAGCTTGAGATGGGTGAAATAATCTTGAAAGGGCCGTAAAACCAAATAATGACACGACTAGCCTCACATGTCACTGGCATTTAACAATGGTTTAGTGTTTTTTGCCCTACATACTTTGCACATGTGCTAGGACACTGCATTATGGGATTGCTTTTCCTTAGCAACCAATGTCTATACCAGTTTCTAAACCAGTTGGAATAATGTTGATTCAGGAAATACAGAAGACTATTGCCACAGATTATATCAAGGCTTTAGGATTGTTTATCATATGACGTCGCGTCTGAGAGTGTAATAACGCCATGTAATATTTTCGATAATCCACTGTTGGATTAAATGTGCAAATTAGCTAGATACATCCCGTAACGTTACAGGTACGGCGTCCTTAACGACGTAGGGTTTACTAATGACGGAAAATTAACATTTTTTGTAAAGAATCGTGACTAAAGTGCGTTTTAAATGTCATAATTTATGATAAATAGCATCTTGCATTCGTGCTCATGTATTATTGAATTTATTAAACAAGTTGAGGAAAAGGAATAAAATGCTCGGCAAAGCCTCGCATTTTATCCCTTTTCCTCAACTCGTTTAATAAATTCAATAATACATGAGCACTCATGTAAGATCCTCTATATCACATTGTATATGGCTGTCCAATTTCTAAAATTATCTGCTCAAGAAATATTTGCAAAGGCATCTGATTGTTCTGCAGTGGTGGGGTATCATACAGTGCCAACAATGCTTTCAGTCTGATTGGCCTGCAGTGGTGGGGTATCATACAGTGCAAGCAATGCTTTCAGTATATCAGGCCTCATACTGACCACGCTTTTCCATGCCTGAAAGCCCCGATTTTGCAGCTTCAATCCTTATTCTGCTGAACAAGAAACAACTATTACCTTTGCAAACATTGTAGATCCAGATCAGATGGCTTCTGAAGAAGACATCTGATCAGGATCTACACTGTTTGTAATGCAGTTTGTGAAAATAGCAAGTATTTTGGTTGACTTACAGTCAGAAATGGGTGTGGGTTAATAAATTTATTTAGCAGGATAATGGTTAAATAGTTTTTTAAACAGGCTATAGGTACAAGAATCAAAATCTAAAAGCCTGAAATCCAGAAACAATCAAGCTCTTGAGGCCTGAAATCCTGCAAATGCCTGAAAAATATGAGGCCTGTATATTAGTGAGCAGGACAATTTTTACACTTTGCTGAGTTCAGCCAAATGTCTCCCTTACACCTTAGGTTCAGTAATAGAGTTTGAAAAACATGTTGATTTCTTTTTGTATGGGCAATATGAACCACAATCTTTTTGTAACACCATTGTTAGGATCAAAGCAGTAAAGTGTTTGAGTTAAACAACCATGTTTTATCAAAATAAAAGAATGAAGATTATATAGAAAAATGACTATTAATGTCATTAATCAATATAATCTGTACATTTTGGGATCCATCTTTAAGCTGCATTATATGTATGTCCAAAAACCATGTTACACTGAAAATTGTTATAAAGCAGTTTATGTGTACATTCCAACATTTCTTGCTGGTGAGATGCAAATTAGGTTTTCATTTCTTATCTTTATAGATGTTTAGGTTTTAGTTTATTCATCAGTTTATTCTTTTGTTCTTTATCAGGAATATACGTTGATGATGACCGTCTTGACCGACGCCTCGACAGGGCTGGCAGACGCCTTGACCGACGCCTTGATTATGGTGACTTAGACCGCCGAAGAGGATATGTGAAAACCTCGAACAAACACAAATCTCATTTCAGCATGGGTCATTCTAGCTCTCACTCCCATGAATCTCTGTCGCGATTCAGACGCGAGGCACAACAGGAAGAGAATTAAATGTTTTAGCTGCTTCTTTATTAAAACATTAAAACAAAGTATGTTCACTTATTTTTTATCAGCTTGTATATACGGCTTACATACCAGTGATAAATTTTGGGTCGATTGGTTTACAATCGACCCAATGTTATAAAGGACAGAAACTGAATTTGTGCTGTTGTCCACGTGACTATCGAAATCAATGTAACTTATTTATAGAAAATAGCAGAGTTAGTTCAGCGTGTTGCGTATAAGGGTTATCTGTAAAATCTGGGCTGGAATCATGGTTTGGGCTTGACAGTGTAGACCCAGATCAGACACCTTACAGTACAGGAATTTAAGGGTGAGCCACAAAAAAAATGCAGCGTCTGATCAGGGTCTACTTGGTTTGCTTACAGCACAGGAATTTAAGGGTTAAATGTCTAAGTGTAAGTCCTCGTTCCAAATCTACACTCGGAGACAATCGACCCACCAGTACTCTCAGTGCTTTGATTTTAACTGTATGAGAGAGATTTGCAATTGTGATGAGGGAGATGTAAAGAATATATAGGGAAATTCTCAGTTCAAATGAGGGAGTCTCCAAAATTTTACTAAAATTTAGCATAAATTGGACAAAAATTAACATCAAAATGAGGGAGTCTCCCTCCTGATGAGGGATGTATCACAGGTATGGGCTGCCTGCTGATGGCTCACTTGCCAGGGCTGTTTCAAATTTGTTCTCAAGCCCTAGGAAAAATTTCCTATAAATGTAGGTATTAATATACACCACCTCTTTATAACACTATTAATGGGGTCCAAAGCGCAAACCATTTTAGTTAAACAACTGCGTTATATCCGAACAAAAATTTATAGATTATATAGAACAATGACCATTTATGGTCATTTTTTCTATATAATCTATACATTTTGGGGATCCATCCTGAAACTGTTTTTTTTCCAAAACTGTGTTATAATGAACACCGTTATAATGAGGTTGTGGTGTATTATGGATCATTTTCTCATTTTATCTTGAAAATATAGGCCATTTTAATGAGTCATCATGAAAACACGCCTATATAATTTTGACCCATAAAACCCTACTTTTATATGATAAAACTGGAGTTTACAGGTTATACATCATTTTTCTTATTTCTGCTCAAAAACATGTATTGTGGGTACTCGTTAGAACTTCCTCACTGTGGCGGTTCTAATGTTACCTGAATATAGGTTTTGAGCAGAAATATGAAAAATATCAGAATTTTTATCTTGAAATTTTCAGATTTTGGTGGAAAAAGTTCAGTACCGTATATTTGAATAGGTTCGTTTTTGTAATGATCCTTATTTTGAATAAAATCAAAAGTATATCCATATCATGCCCCTGACCTGGCTGTATAATCAATCCTCAGTGGTTAAAACCTGTTTCAAACAAATTTTCTTGGTGGCAAAGGTGTTCAAGACGTTGAAGTTCAACTTCATAACCAAGAGAGCAATTTAAACCCATAAAATGCCAATCATGACAATTGTTGTCTGCTTAGTCATCTGCCAAGTACTTGAAAATAAGGTATTGCAAACAGTGTGGACCAAGATCAGACTGCTCCACTAGGTCTGTGTCCAAACTGCCTGTATGCAAAAATATTTTTAAAAAGTTTGCAAAAAGATTCAACAGACGACATAAGCAGACATTTTCAGATGTAGTTTTTCTCGGTGTCTTAAGGGTTAAGAAAACATGTCTTCATGGTTTGTCACCATAGACTAGTAAGTGTTGAAATTTTTTATACAGAGTTAAAATATTTTTAAAAAGTTTGCAAAAAGATTCAACAGACGACATAAGCAGACATTTTCAGATGTAGTTTTTCTCGGTGTCTTAAGGGTTAAGAAAACATGTCTTCATGGTTTGTCACCATAGACTAGTAAGTGTTGAAATTTTTTATACAGAGTTACTGTTGCAAACAAGGTGCTGATCAGCCTGTGCATCTACATTTTTGTTGTTTCTTTATGACAAAACCGTTTTTCGCATCAGGTTTTTTTATTTCATCTTGTGATTCAAAGATCAAAATGCATTCAGAGAACTATAACACAATAACATCATTTTGAGCTGGAGTACGACAAACCCTACAAAAAATTTATGTGAGCAGGGAAAACAGATCAACCTGTGCAACTGCTGTTTTTTTTGTTTGTATACGTTGGGTTATCCAAAGACTTGGCCTCATCACAGCCTTTGACATCTGGACAACTGTCTTTTTAATACAATGTCATGCACATTTTTTCTTTGCTTCTTGGTGGCTCAGCTGTCCGGGCATCTGAATAGTGATCAGGAGGTCGCAGGTTCAATACCTGCCAGGTCCTGAAACATTCTGTCTTAGTCAGTGGTCATGTAATCTGTTCTACAGTCATTCTCTCACTTCCACTAATTCACAAAGGGCAGTAATTTGGCCATCACAAAAACACGCCTAGGTAATTCTGACCCCCTTGAACCCCACTTTTATATAGTAAAACTGGGATTAACAGGAGTAAACCTTATTTTTCTTATTTCTGCTCTAAAATATAGATTGTGGGTACTCGTTAGAACCGCCTCGATGAGGCGGTTCTAATCTGTACCCACAATATTTATTTTGAGGCGAAGTAAGAAAAAGATCAAAACTTTTCTTCTTAAAATTTTGCTTTGTTCGGCAGTAAAATTTACAATGTATTTGTATAGGTGTGTTTTCGTAATGAAAAGAAAAAAACCTTTATTGGTTGGAAGCTTATTTATAAGCTTTCCAAGAAAAAATTGTAGTGAGGTAAACTGGCCAGCTAGCTTGATATCACCATAATAGTTTTGACTGGCACCAGTTTTGAATGGAATCATCCTCACTGTATACTGTATATACTGAAACTTCTAGAACTCAAACATGGATGGCTCACTTATCACGGTTAATTTGAACTGGCTCTGTAGCATCCTTGGGCCCTAATTCATCAGACGAAAGTTGTTTATATTTTTCTTATTTCCCAGAATACAGGACTTGACATCTCATGCAAATTTTCTCCATAGGGGACAATTTGCATGATGTGTCAAATCCAGTTTTCAGGGAAAACCAGTAAAATATTTCAAAATGTCGTCTGCTGTGAAAAAAATACCCAGCATGCAGAGCGTTGATTTTAACTTGAAAAGGTAAGTTGTGTGTACTCATTAGAACTGCCTCATTTTTTTGCCTAAATGAGGTGATTCTAACAATTACAATATACATGTATTTTGTAAAAACCTGAGGTCATCTCCATGATGTCTCGTGGTCTGGCTATATGAGTAATCCTCAGTAGTTCGAACTATCCCCATCTCGAACAAACTTTCATGCACCGGAGGGTTTTTGAGTTACTGAAGCAGGACTGTAAAATGGAAGAGTCCATTTCAAAATTTAGGGGCATCAGGTTATGTCAATTTTTCCTTTTTCAATCTTTATGTCTCCTATGTTGGTGCAGACACAGATGTCAATACCAAAACTGACCCAAGCAGAGTGCTGACTGTGATACCATATTTATCAATGTACATGTATTCGGACTGATAGGCTTGGGCAATGTATAAACCCAGCCATGAGGCCACAGAATGTTGCATCGCATCATGGTCTACCTAGCTGTTTGCCACTCATCCAGCTGTTTTCAGAAGCAACATTGGGTTGTATATTGTACTTGTTAAAATTTTAGTATGGTAAGGAGTTGAGGTGTATGAATATATAGGGTAAAAACAATAGCTCTCTTCCTGTACTTCCATACAGGAAATATAATCAAAGCACTGACAGCACTGGTGGGTTGTCTCTAAGTGTGGGCTGGGAAGATGTTCCTGAATGGAGACTTAGACTGTTTAATATAACCCTCACATTATGATAACATCAGTGTAACTTAGGGGAAGTTAGTGCATTCTTTCATTTCTCCAAAATGGCCAATGAAAATTTATAATGTTTTTCTTATTAGGTTGTGGGTGCTTGTTAGAACCGCCTCATTGAGGCGGTTCTAACGAGTACTCATAGCCTATGTCTTGGAGCAGAAATAAGCAAAATAATGTATTCCCCTGTAAACCCCAATTTACTCTATATTAAGTAGGGTTTAGAGGGGTGTTCATTTTACGGACTTGTTAACGTGATGATATTCCTGGATTGTAAGTAAAATGGTAGACTCTGATCAGACACTGCATTCTGTGTGATCTGAGTCTACACTGTTTACCTAATCCAGCATGAGACCAGTAGAGGCTCTACAGATAAACCTCCTAATACACCACTCTGAACTGACAGCAACCAGAATAGCAAGGCTATAAATAAATGTTACCTGGATTTCGTACAAATTTTATTGGTCATGTGGACAATGGTAGGGAGTCTTCTGGAGCATTCAGCAGCTTTGGATCAGTTGATAACAACCAACCCAAAACCAGGCCCTGAGGTTAAAAAACATTTAATCATGCTCAGCTCAGCTGAGCATGAAATTTGTAATGCTCATAACTATTAAAATGCAGACAAATCAGGCAATTTTCAAGCTTAAATGAGCACAGAATATCATTTATCCTGCTCATAAATTTTAAAATGCCAACATTTGTTGGCATTTTTAAATTTATGAGTAGGATAAATTTCATGCTCAAATGAACTGAGCATGAAAAATGTTTTATAACCTTGGGGCCAGACTGAGCTGGCTAAAGTTGTGGAACAAAAGTATACACATTTTCTTCTTTTTTTTTTAATAAATATAATTTTGATTTTGCATAACAGATAGAGCATACATTATACATTAACTGGAAAACAGATATATACATCAAAGAGAATAATCTAAACCCTTAAAGTGGTCAGTAAAGTCACTATGGATTACATTCTATTGTTTGTTTTTTTAATTATTCAGAGAAAATAAGGCTTGACATTTCTTCTGAGTCAACTGCCGATATTACAAAAATAGTCAAATTCCATTTGCTGAACTTGTGCTATAGATCTTGTGCTTTCTAAATAAAAACCAATTTTCCGCAATTTATTTCCACTTATTTCGAGCCGATCGTTAATCATAGGAAGTAGGCAAAAACTTAAGTACCTGGAGAAAAACCACCTGACCTTTCAGTGCAGAACTTGGTGTCTCACATGTGGCATGAGAGGCATGAAACACAGCGGTGACAGACCTAATGATTAAGAGCCAGCATCTTACACACTTGGTCATTTCATAAGAACTTCATGAAACTTGCCAAAGGCTTGTTTCATAAATTTCATATGAAATCAGAATCAGAATTGTTACTGGTGACACGTCAAATGACATTCATACACCAGAAATGACCATGAATGTAAGATACTGTATTTATAAAACAGACTTTTGTCTGTTAAAACAGACACACATGTGTACCCCACCATGCTGAACCTGGATATAGCCTTATTTGAAAATACACTCGAACTTCAAGAACTTGAATACCTTTGGCACCATCCATGTAATTTGTTCGAGATAGGGGTAGTTTGAAATACTGAGGTATAAACATAGTACCAATTCATGAGGCATATTGGGGTACAGTTAAGGGGAATGGGAACATCTGGCAGATTTGTCCGCCATTTTTGAAAGGGAGGCAACCTTCCGGACTTCCTGTTCCCGTTTTAATAACCTCTGTCATACTGAAAAAGGGGTCTACTCTTAAAGGAAAGAATTTGCTCCTAAGGAGCAAATCCTTTCTTTAAAGAGTTGACTCCTATTGATATGGGAGACAAAAATACTTTTGCGGGAGTTGCCTCCCCTGAAGGTGTATCCATTCCCTTTAAGAATACCTTTACAATCTTTTATAAACTAATGGTGTGTTGTAAGTACTCATTAGAATTGCCTCACTGAGGCAATTCTAATGAGTACACACAACCTACCTTTTAAAGATGAAACCACAAAAAACCTCCCTAATTGGATCTTTAGGGACTTAAGAATGAGCTTTAATTAGCCAGCAGTGTTCACGTTATTGAAGTTTTTTTGGTTTGATATGAGGTTTAACGTCCCTGTCAACTCTGTAAAGGTCATTTTCGAGATGTTGTTTCCAATTTTGTGAGACTTTTACCCGGCACTGGGAAGAAATGACATCTAAAGCCCTTTCGCCCGGTATAAAAGCATGGATGGTCCGACACCAATTTGCCCGGGCAGGCTTAGATCTCTAAACAGTTTACCAGTACTCGTGTGCGGTCGGTTTCAGCTCTGCGTGGAAGCATCATGCAGGCATCTATTTCTTCAAGCCCCAATGGGTAGGGGCTGTATTGAAGTTTCACTGTATCAGATTCTCAAAAGTCAGCTGATCAGGATCTAGTGTTTACCATTCATTCTGCTTCTGAATCAATGTTAAACATTGAAACCATGTAGCTCAAATGGCTGGAAATAGGGGAGGAGTGTAGGATACTGAAATATTCAGCATGGTGAGGGTTAATATGTAGACATTTTGGCCAGGCCTTGTGGTGCCAAGCAGTGATCCTCAGGATGGATTTTTCTAACTGTTCCACATGGCTCACACACTCGACTGTCTCTTAGATCCTTTATGGAAATAACATGTATAGGAAGAAGAGCTAGAGGTTTCGTTATCAGTTTCTCATCATGGCCTTACTTCCAGGTCCTCGCCGCTGTGTCGTACAAATAGGACAGCTATCCTGTAAAATAGAAAAACATTGTTCATCTCTTCATTACAACAACAATTTGGGTTTACTCTTCCCACCCCTTAATTTCTGAAATGAACTCATCCAGCTTTCAATTTAGATCTTCTATTAACACTGTTATGGCTTAACCCTTGTCCTGCTAATCCCAGATATGCCATATCTTTGAAACAATGTAGATCCAGATCAGATGGCTTCTGACGAAGCCATCTGATCAGGATCTACATTGTTTGCCATTCAGATTGTGAATTTGTTGCAATAATTTGCATCAAGTAACCTGATTGGTTGATAATCGGTAGTGGGTGTGGCATATATGAATATTCAGCAGGACAAGGGTTAATAATTAATTTTGCCATACCCGTTTCTGACTGTCAACCAATCTAATTACATGTACTTGATATATTGGATTCATTTAAATACCCAAATTGAATGACATCAGATGGCTTCTCAGATGGCTTCTCCATCTTCTCCAGAAGCCATCTCATCTGGATCTACACTATTTGCAAAGGTTCATCATGTTCAGGGGATAAGGTTTAAACAGAGGATTTACTCAATACTAATTACATTTTCATTTTTGAATTTGGCTATATCCATTCTTGTACAGTAGAACTTCAATGGCTTGGACCCGGATGGCTCAGTCGTTCAACTGAGCCATCCGGGTCCAAGCCATTGAATTTCTACTGTACTACCGTTCTTGTGTCTGGCGGGAATTCCTCCAAATAGGAGGTATAATTTAGGGGGGGGTTCAACTTTTATCTCACAAATGTATGTTGTGTGTACTCATTAGAATTTCCTCAATGAGTACACACAACATAAATTAATAATAAAGGACACCAAATAGATATCCCGCAATTATCTCTATTATGTCTGCCAGTATGGCACAAGTAGTAACCCTGTCGCTTGACCTACCAATGTCTGTAACAAATTTTCATGGTCCCAAAGGGGTTCAAGCCATGGAAGTTTGACTGAATATGGGGTCTTAGCGTAAAAGATTAAAAGGACATTCAAACAGTGCTAATCCTGTTGAGATGGGTCATCTGGAACTGTACTGTTTGTATAGGTATCTGTATCAGAATACCAGACTGAAAGGGTGAATGCATACATATGATTCAATCAAGATGCCTTTATTTGTTTGTGCTGAGTTTATTGACTTGAGTCAACACTATTTTAGGTGATGTCGGTCAATCAGTTTATCCACAGTTTTCGTGAGCAAGCTTATGCATAAGCAGTTAACCGAATAGTGTGCAATCTTTCGCTGGGAAATGCAAACTGCCCTTCTTAAATCAGCAGAAGGGAGAGAATAACCATATAAAAATTTCATGATCAGTCTCCATGAAAGGATGCTGCTGACCTAACAGGTATCAAACCCATGACCTCCTGATCATCAGTCAGACGTGCATTCACTGAGGTACTGAGACCAGCCATCTGAGTGAAGTATGAAAATAATTGTCTAATCTCAGGGCCTGGTAAGCCTAGTGTTGCAGAACAGTGGTCTTAGCAATGGATTTTTCAATAATATTTATGCACATGACAGCTATGAAAATTTCTTATTTTGCTGTCTGATTTGCATGAAATCTGGGATCAGTTGTTCAAAACTAACGACAGTATTAATTAACAAATTGTTAAAACTTTGATTATTTAACCCTTGTCCTGCTGAATATTTTAATCTGCCACACCCACTACTGATTATCAACCAATCAGATTACTTGATGCAAATTATTGCAACAAATTCACAATCTGAATGGCAAACAATGTAGATCCTGATCAGATGGCTTCGTCAGAAGCCATATGATCTGGATCTTCATTGTTGTGAAAATAAGGCATATCCGGGCTCAGCAGGACAAGGGTTAATATGGCAAATACATTAATATTTTTGCTGAAACAAATGTGAGCAGCTTTTGCAAATGCAAAAGCTGCTCTCATTTTTTCAGCAAAAATAGCACTATATTAGAAATTGTACTTGCTAGTATGTAACAATTTGACCAAAAATGAGCTTGTTAAGCTAACTATGATTTGAACAACTGGACCCTGGCTTACATTCTCTTCTTGAAGACAATTTTCATGGACCACATGGCTGCAGAAGAATACAACAATGTCACTGGCATACCGCAAATCTGGAATGATAAAAACACATTGTGACAGAGACTATTTGGGGTGAAAATATAGTATCTTCTTTATCATCACAGCCTCAAAGTCAAAGTACATCAAGTTAAAAGTCTTTGAAATGAACACCCCAGTAAAACCCACTTTATTTAGAGTAAACTGGGGTTTACAGGGATATATAATTTTTTTTTTATTTCTGCTCCAAAACAAATTGTGGGTACTCGTTAGAACTGTAACCTCACTAATTCACAGTCCAAGGGATCAATTAATTTTCTTTGAATTATCCGGACTTTGTAATAATGAAGGATGGGCATGGTATCTTGTTCCCCAAGGACAAAATAACCCAAAAGAGGACAAGATACCATATGGTATCTTTCCCCTTGGGACAAAATACCAAATGTTATCTTGCCCCTTAGGACAAGGTACCTTGGGTACAAGATAATCTAGGCAACCGGCTTCAGCTCAGTCAGATGCACATCTGATTGGTGATCAGGAGGTCATAGCAATAGGTTCGACACTTGCCAGGTTGGCAAACTTGTTTGAGGATACTGATAAAGAAATCTTTTCTTTGGTCATTCTCTCCCTTCTGCTGAAGCAAAAAAGGCAGTTGTCAGGTACTGGCAAATGAATGTGCATTGAACTTGTGTATAAGCCTGCCCAGGAAAAATGTTGTGAGGTAAACTGACCAGTTCAATACAACCTATAATTGTGTTGACTGAGATATTAAATTCCAAACACATAAATGTGTGTGTGTGTGTGAATTCGGGTTTAACATCGCTTTCAACAATTTTTCAGTCATATCACGACGGTGTCTGGTTGCGACAGGGACCAAACACATAAAAGGTTATAACTGGGACTTTAAGGGGAATGGGAACACTTTCAGGGGAGGCAACTCCTGCAAAAGTATTTTTGTCTCCCAAGTCAATAGGGGTCAACTCTTAAAGGAAAGAAATTGCTCCTGAGGAGCAAATTCTTTCCTTTAAGAGTAGACCCTTTTTCAGTAGGGCAGGCTTATAGAAAAGCGAATAGGAAGTCCCAAAAGTTATCTTCCTTTGAAATAGCGGAAAAATCTGCCAGATGTTCCCATTCCCCTGAGTTATTGAATACCTTGAATTACATACAAACCACTCCATAACACTATTCTGACAACACAATATTGGATATAACATGATTTAAAGATGGATCCCAAAATTTATACATACAAAAAATGACCCTATAAAATCTTTGCATTTTTGTTTTGGGTGTAGCAGATTGGTTTAAAAACACTGTTTTTGCACTGGACCCCAATAATAGAGTTATATAGAGGTTGAAGTGTCCTAGAATTTGCACAACCATGATTCTACCATATTTTCAGAACGCAAATATCGTACCTGTTACTAGAACCCTTTCCTGACAAACTTGACAAATATGGCTGGCTGAAAAATAAAAAAAGACACAAGATGTCCAATAGATAGACAAAATTGTTTGGTGTGCACAGGTTAGCTAGGATGTCACGTAATCTGTTTTATCATATGACGTCTCGTCTGAGAGTGTAATAACGTCATGTAATATTTTCGATAAACCACTAGTGTATTAAATATGCAAATCAGCTGGATACGTCCCGTAACGTTACATGTACGACGTCCTAAATGACGTCGCGTTTCCTAACGGCGGAAAATTGACATATTTGTAATCAACCGTGAATAAAATGCGTTTTAAATGTCATATGATAAATAGAATCTTGCATTCGTGGTCATGTATTATTGAATTTATTAAACTCGTTGAGGAAAAGGGATAAAATGCTCGGCACAGCCTCGCATTTTATCCATTTTCCTCAACTCGTTTAATAAATTCAATAATACATGAACACTCATGTAAGATCCTCTATGATAAGGAGATGTGACTGATTATGATGGTGTCACTATATGTCACAGTGATGTCATTATAATACTGCGAATGTCAGCAATCAAGGAAGAGAATGGATACACCTGGCAGATTTTTCCACCATTTTTCAAAGGGAGACAACTTTCGGGACTTCCTTTTTCCTTTTCTATAAACTATGTCCCACAGAAAAGGGGTCTACTTGTAAAGGAAAGAATTTGCTCCTGTGGAGACTCCTATTGGCATGGGAGACAAAACTACTTTTAGAGGAGTTGCCTCCCCTGAAGGTGTACCCATTCCCCTAAATGTTCCACACTCAGAAATGAAAAGCATGCAAGAAAAAGAATATATCTTTGGAGAGAAGGGAAGATTGAAAAAAAATCCTCCCCTTGGGATAACAGTCTGGTGTGATGGAGTGTGACCTGCAGGACAGATTTTTCTATCCAGCCCTCACATGTATGTAAGATTCTTATATTGTAGTTTGGATTAATAGAATCTATAATGGGGGAGACCTAGACAAGGTAATCTCGGGCAAAATAGAAGTGAAGGCAATGATCAGGAATCAATACAACTATCCAACACCTCCCATCAGAGACACCAAAGGGAAAGAAACACAAACATGAAATAACTAAACCGTAATGAAAACATCAAAGGACAGTTACTTTCCCACAAAATGGACAAGAGGCCCATGGGCCAATATGCTCACCAGAGCTCATGGGGGCACTGCCCACTGGCAGCAATGTAGTTTAATTAACCATGCAAACCCTGCACGCAAGGATGCTACAGATAAAATTTGGACCCAATCAGCCTAGTGGCTTCAGAGATCTGATGTCCCTTGAGTGTGCTGTTTCAGGAAAACAGATGACAGTTGACAATTTCCAATTTGTGGCAACCAATAGGCTAAAAGTCAATGGAAACTCTTAACTTGTCATAGCAAACAAACTAAAGAGCTAAATTTCATAAACCAGAGCTCAGGTGGACACTGCCCAATGGCAGCCATGTATTTTAACATGATATGATTTTAATCAACCAACTATAAAGTCTCCCAAACCACACCCAAATGAGCACCCATGTGGACTCTGTATCTGAAATATAGGTATTTTATAAAGTAAAGGGCTTGGGGCATGGAATCAATGGAGCCCTGGTTGGTATCACTAAATGTGACTTATCAAAATGAACAAAGACATATATGGTTTAGCTTGGGGATATGTATGGTTCCTGAGATATAAGGTCCTTTAAGCAGTGGAGGGATTGGGGCATGGCGGATCCCAGAAAAGCCCAAGACTGTTGTCACTGAATGTGTCTTATCATAAGGACCAAAAGACACTAAAGATATGGCAAAGTCATACTTTTTGACCTTTGACCTTGGGTCCATTTTGGGGTCAAGGTCACAAAAAAAGTAGCCCACTGCCAACTACATACCATGTACTATCCACATGCAAACTTTCAAAAGTGTAACTTCAGTGGTTGGAGAGGAGATCCATTTACAAGAAACGTGACGGACGGACAGACAGACAGATAGAGGGACAGATGATTGGACAGATGGACTGACGACCACTCAACTCTGGTACGAAAACAATATACCTGATTTTTCTTTGAAAAAAAGCGGGTATAATAATAATAACTAGATCATGCAGTCGATGGTATACCTTCGCAAATATCTGCTTTTTCTCTTTTTCTACTTTCTGACTTTGACCTTGGGGGCCATGTTGGGGTCAAGGTCATAAAAAAGTAGCCCAAGACTGTTGTCATTGAATGTGTCTCATCATAAGGACCAAAAGACACTAAAGATATGGCAAAGTTATACTTTTTGACCTTTGACCTTGGGGCCATTTTGGGGTCAAGGTCACAAAAAAGTAGCCCACTGCCATCTACATACCATGTACTATCCACATTCAAAGTTTCAAAAGTGTAACTTCAGTGGTTGCAAAGGAGATCCATTTACAAGAAACCTGACGGCCGGACAGACAGACGGATAGATGGACAGATGGATGGACAGACGGACTGACGATCACTCAACTTTTGTATGAAAACAATACACCCGATTTTTCTTTGAAAAAGCGGGTAAAATAATAGTTCATCTGTCATTACTGACAATGACCAATCTTAATCACATTTGTGAAATGTTACTATTTGTGTATATATAGACTTTGTTTGATTACTAAATGATTTTTTAGCATAATAAACACACCTGTCACCCTTGTGTGTGTGTGTGTGTGTGTGTGTGTGTGTGTGTGTGTGTGTGTGTGTGTGTGTGTGAAATCGGGTTTAACTTCGCTTTCAACAATTTTTCAGTTATATCACAACAGTGTCTAATTGCGACAGGGCGCTCAATGCTGACAGGGAAATCAATGCTCACTTTTATAGTTCTGCCTCACTGAAGTATCATGTCCCAGACACATTACATGATACCAAACCCAGTCACATTATCCTGACACTGGGTTGACCAGTCCTAGCTCTACCCCGTAAATCTGAGTGCCAAGTGAGGAGCAGCTAGTACCATTTTTAACGACTTTGGTATGTCGCGGCCCGGGATCGAACCCGTGACCTCCCGTTCCCCGGAGCGGACACTCTACCAACTGAGCTATCGATCACCCTTTTTCACCTCCCTTTATTTTCAAGACAGACAACTTTAGGGCCTTCAGGGTTGCTTTCTATAACCAGGGTCCCTCTAAAAGTCGATCTACTCTTAAAGAAATGTATTTGCTCCACAGGAGCAAATTCTTTCCTTTAAGAGTAGACTACTACTGAGAAAAGAGAGAGAGAAATATTCTGAAGTGATTTTCCTCCCTTGAAGGTGTATTTATACCCTTGATGCCTTAGTAATTTAATGTCACCTACTCTCTACAGATATGGCTTTCTTCTGAGTTTTAACTAATCTTCTCATCAGACCAAAGCTGTCCGCTACTAGGATCTTTCGGCAGCCTTCACGCAGTGAAATCTACAATAATTCAAAGAAATTATACAGAAATTATACAGAAATGTGTATTTAAATTGATTATTTTTTTCTGTTAAATTTATAGTCTCAGTATATTAACAGAAAAGAATATAGCTTACTACAGGGACATAATGCTGTTCATATTTTAATGTATATATTGACTCACAAAAGGCGCATAATTTTGTCAAATTTATAAAATTATTCCAAAAGTTAATTAGATCATCTTCACATTGGTTCCATTTCAAGAGCCTAGGCCAAGTGGTTCTTGAGATATTTTGCTTACAAGCTTTTCCTATGCCAAAAGGCCTAAGCCCCTATGGGCATAATTTGGTCAATTTTTCATAAAATTACATCAAAATTTAATCAGGTCATCTGCACAATAGTTCCAAACAGCCTGCAAAATTTCAAGAGCCTAGCCAAAGCGATTCTTGACAAATTTTGCTTACAAACTTTTTTCTATGCAAAAATGCCTAAGTCTGCAAAGGGCCATAACTCTGCAACCAGACTTCTGACTGAAAAGAAAAAAAAAATATGGGTCAGCCATTTTATCACAAGCAATCCACATATGAAATTTCAGAACTCTAGCATATATGGTTCCTAATATATGATACATCCTATAGTGTGTTATGGATGGATGGATGGATGGATTGATATATTGATATTCTCGCGAATGAATGGATAGAAAGGAGGACAGACATATGTTTGGATGGAGGAATAAAGCAAAAGCAAAATGCTCCCACAACTTCTTTGATGTTGGGGGCATAATGATGACATTACTTTTATGCACAATGTAAAGTCCTATTTTCCAGCTTTTTTATGTTTGAAAGATGACTTTATTGGAAGAAAAAAGGGTGTATAATAAACATAATATCACCACCATAACTTGATCTGCCACACAGCGTCACTTCTTGTGGATGTTTCCAGATCTTACACTCAATGTTCAATAACTTGTGTGACACTGTGATGTGAAAACATCCACTTGACATGATACAAGGTGGCAGATTAGGGCTCAAGTCTAGTATAAGACTAAAATAGTCCTTATATAATTTTGTATTAATACGCAATAGTCTGTGTATACTTTTGTATTCAGATGCAAATTATTTGCTAACAATATCGTATTACCGTAAAAATTCGGCTATAAGGCGATTCGGCTATAAGACAGGACCCCTTTTTTCAGTTCTTCTAATGTGGGATTTTGCTTATACTCTTTTATAAGACGGGTCAAATTTTTGCCATATCTGTCGGGGCCTATCTGCTACCGCTAGATGCCGTTTAGATGTGAGAAATCGGCCTTTTTTCGTCAGAAAACCCCTCTACTTACCCCTCACATGGCTTTGTTTATGTCTGTTGACATAATGTCTTCGTTTAATGTCAAAGAGAGACAACTCTTACTGAATCTGAATCGGTAGGTCTATTAAGCGTCTGGAAAAGGGGGATACGTCAGGCCGATAGGTCGTATCGCTGTCGGCCCGAAGTTGGCTCGGTACATGCTTTGCTGGCTAAGACTTCTATTTAATAGACGACAGGGCTGCCAAATCCATTTCCCGGCTGCCCGAGACAAGACAGAAATCGCGCCGGGCAAGTGCAAAAAAAAAATCGTCTACAACTGTCAGTCTTTCTGAGTCCTTAAATCCGGTAAAACTAGACCAGTAAGTAAATCGCAATAATTAATGCAGACAAACCATCTGTGTATTTATTACTGTTCAAGTATGACACTATTGTTAATCCCTGTCATATAACTGCCACCCTGCGGTGCGTGTCGATAAGGTGTGAAAATATGGTCAAGTTATGTCTCGTATTTGCGTTTATCCTCCAATCATAAAATTTAATCCACAATCAATGTGAAAATGATTTAATCGCTCCTCAAACAATTAGCTACATCTAACGGTAGAAGTTTGCATTACAAAAAATGGACTATTCTACGATCTCATGAATGGTTATGTTTTGGCGCCAAATAGCAGACGCTGGGCGAGAAAAGTCGAACGCTGTTGTTGGTTATTGACACGGAGCTTCTGGGGATAATTCGGGAGCTGTGCAAAGCGCTGGTTTTCTATCCACCTCTATTCACAATGGTTTAGCTATTGAGAAAATATTTTTTAACCGGTTCCTAACGTTTTTTTATGAACGAGATACACACAATGACATTAAACACGTGTTGGGGTGCTGGCGCCGGATGACGTCATTAACCGTTCGCGTGCAGAAAAATGGTAGCGTCGGTTTGTGGGAGGCGATTTATATCAATTCAGAAATCATCGATCGGCATTTTCCGTATGTCTGGTCTTCGCCGGACATTGCCGAAAAAAAAGCATGCAGTCCATGACCTCGGCTATAAGACGGGGTCAATTTTTCGGGCTCATTTTGGAGGGAAAAATCCTCGTCTTATAGCCGAATTTTTACGGTAATAGGCAATGTTTTGTTGATCATTGACAATCAACAGATTACATTTCCATATGGACACGATGTGTTAAACAAGTTTACATGGTTGATAAGGTATGTACATTTGATTGATTGCTTGATTTGAGGTTTAACGTCCCTGTCAACACTGTATAGATCATTTTGGAGAAGCTACTTGCAATTTTGTGGGACTTTTACCCGACTCTGAGATGAAATGACATCTGAAACCCTGTTGTCCAATGAAACCAATAGGGTTTATAAGCATGGATGGTCGGACTCGCACCGCTTTGCCTGGGCAGGCCTAGATCCTCTAAGTGGTTTACCAGTACTCGTAGCTCTGCGTGGAAGCATCATGCAGCCCACCTGTTTTTCAAGCCCTGATGGGCAACTGCTGACACTGGGTAGAAATGTAATAATGCCGACAGGGAACTATTTCAGTCTGACAGATTTGACAGGTTGACATGGTTGACAGAGGTTGACAGGTCAACAGGGTTGACAGGTGACAGGGTTGACAGGTCGATAGGGTTGACAGGTCGACAGGTCAACAGGGTTGACAGGTCAACAGGGTTGACAGGCTGATAGGTCCACAGGGTGGACAGTAAGGCCCAAACTTATAAAAAAATATGCATTTCTCAGCTTCTACTTTTGACTGTTTGACCAAGGAAAGGAATTGATGTCCTTCCTCGCTGGCTATTAATCCATAACCTTTATTCAGAATCATGTTTTTGGTTTATCAAGTCTTGCATGGGCTGAATTACCCTGTAGAATACATTGCTTTTTCTGCCACCCAGATGGCAAACAGAAAGCAGGTATTGATTTAGAGTTGTCCAAAAGCCACAATTTTCCAAGGTTATGAAATCTGTCTTTGGCCTACAAAGAGATGCTTTCATAGCTAAAATGCTACTCAGCACCATTGTCTTTGATGAGTTTGTAGCCTTTTCATAAACATTTGTCCATTCTGAGAATTCCTTGTCCACGATATCTGCAAATACAATCTTTGTGTTGTAACCCTTCTTGTATATGTGAAGCAGTTCTTTTTCATTGACAAAGATGTTTTTAGCAGCCATGTTGTTGAGGTTGACGCTAATGTTGTTTTGTCCATTGACATGATGTAACTTACACACGGCGAAGTGTAATGCGTGAAATTTGGATGTAAATGCATGCAACAAGATGGTGAACAAAGCTGCATGATTAAGGCAAACATTAACGAATCCTTAATTAAGTAAATTATTGGAAAATGTAGAAGCTATCGACCTGTAATCCGTTGACCTGTTGACCTATCAACCCTGTCGTCCTGCCAACCCTGTCGTCCTGTCAACCCTGTCATCCTGTCAACCCTTTGTAAACGACGTGTGTTTGTCCTTTCATAATATTGTAACCGCACAACATACATAAGACCTTAAACTCTGCTAAGGAAATTTCATTTCTTTTTTTTCAAGGTTTATTTTTATTTATTTAATTACCAAAAGTGAAACCGTATAACATACCACATTCTGAATTGGACTAATTTAGTCTTATATTAGACTCTTGTCAATCTGTCCTCTTTCAGACCGGGTGTAACAGTCAGTTTCTTCCCCTAGCCCTGTGCTTCCCAGGGGAAGAAATGGGCCGGCCCGGTTCTTCCCCAGGGAAGAAACAGACTGGAGGGAAGAACCGGCCTGTTGCAACAGGTCATATATGAAAGAAGTTCTCAAGTAGTTTCTTTCTTTCATCTTTCAAACATCATGTGTACTACCCTCTCATTCTTTTTTACCCTGAATGAAGGAGTCTGGAGTTTGTCAAAACATGAATATGTATAATACAACTCAACACAATGTTTTCTCGACAATCACAGGATCATGACTGTACAGTATAGCTCCAATATATCGCGTTCCGATATTTCGCGATGTCCAATCTATCGCGGTCGCGCCGTGGATCCCGTTCTTTTTTCCCTTAAAAATTCATAATTAAAAAAAATATCAGAGTTTTAAGTTGTTAAAATTTATTTCAAACCAGGTTAAACCAGGCGCCAATTGTCAGTTCACACATTATAACCAAATAATCCAATTAGCGTCAGTTAGAACTGGTATTGGCGAACAATTAATCTTAATCCCCAAACTTGTCATAACTGAGTAATCCACTCAATGCTCAATCAGACAACGATGTCCGCTACCATTTTCATGCGCGCGATCGGTAAATGACGTCATCCGACTCCAGCACCCCCACACGTTTAATGTCATTGTGTGTATCTCTTTCATAAAAAAAATGTTTGAAACCGGTAAAAAATATTTTCTTGATAGCTAAACGGTTGTGAATAGAGGTGGATAGAAAACCGGCGCTTTGCACAGCTCCCGAATTATCCCCAAAAGCTCCGTGTCAATAGCCAACAACAGCATTTGACTTTTCCCGCCCAGCTTCTGCTATTTGGCGCCAAAACATAAACATTCATGAGATCGCAGAAAAGTCTGTTTTTAATATGCAAATATCTACCGTTAGATGTAGCTAATTGTCTGAGGACCGATTAAATCGTTTTCACATTGATTGTGGATTAAATTTTATGATTGGAGAATAAATGCCAATTAGAGACATAACTTGACCATATTTTCACACCTTATCGACACGCACCGCAGGGTGGCAATTATATGACAGGGATTAACAATAGTGTCATACTTGAACCGTAATAAATACACAGATGGTTTGTCTCTCAATTGACAGTGCAGCAATTATTGTGATTTACTTACTGGTCTAGTTTTACCTTATTTAAGGACTCAAAACAGACTGACAGTTGTAGACGATTTTTTTTAAACTTGCCCGAAATCAAAACACAATAAAATGATAGTTTTGTTGTTGTATAGTTTTTCGGCCCGTGGTATCGCCGCGACTTGTATTGGCAACTCGGCAAACTACCGCGACTTATATCCCGCTCCGACCACATCGCAGTTTTCGGGCCATGGACCCCGACTACCGCGATATATTGGAGCTATACTGTATATTGTGTATTAATATACTTGAAATCCATAAACCAGCTCTTTTGCAATTTCAGTTGCTTTCAGCTGTATTCCTATACACTGCATTGAAAATGGTAACAATGTGTAACTAGAGCTGCCGCCTAACGGGCGCCAATTATACCCCCGCATGCGTTGTCCGACAAATTTTTACAAGTATTTGACCTTGAGGAAGGTCAACGTAAAGGTCAAGGTCAGGTTTGTGTATATCAATCTTAAGTACTAGTGGCAAGGTGTGTGGTGTGTGAATATTAAAGAAAATGGTCAAAGAATAAGGAAGTTATGAGCAATGTTAAAGTTTTTTGTAACGGACCGACGACAAATTTTTACAAGTATCTGACCTTGAGGAAGGTCAACGTAAAGGTCAAGGTCAGGTTTGTGTATATCAATCTTAAGTACTAGTGGCAAGGTGTGTGGTGTGTGAATATTAAAGAAATCAGTCAAAGAATAAGGAAGTTATGAGCAATGTTAAAGTTTTTTGTAACAGACTTTTTTGTAACGGACCGACGACGACAAGCTGACTCCTATATACCCCCTTCAAACTTCGTTTGTGGGGGTATAAATATCTAGACAAACCCAACATGTCACAGGTTCAAACATATTTTTTGTAACTTGTGCCTTTCACGATATACATGTACCTGTAAGTTGTAATCCTGTAGTATTTTCACCAGTGAGTCTCTTAATCCAGGTATTTCCATACCAGTCTGTATTCTACGAATCAGAATAATTGGGTCAACATGAGTTCCGATACTGTTTAATAACCCAGTGATAAATTCTGAAATAAAGAGACAAATGATACAGGTATTATTTGTGCTTTTTTTAGTTTATGCTAATTTATTTTACTTTGATTGTGATGAAAGCTCCAAGCTTATTGAATCGCTCTGGAACACTCTTTCCAGATGTTATCGCGTGCCCGAGAGAGAGAGGCAGTGGCTTTTACACCACAGCTACCCATTTACAGCTGGGTCAGGTGGGGCATTGACATAAACTGTCTTGCCCAAGGACACACCTTTTTTTGTTGAAATCTGTAAATTTTATTCCTTTTTTGAACCCATTACAATTCCTCTTTCAGAGCCGGGTTATGTCTGAAAGAAGTTCTCCAGTAGTTTCTTTCTTTCATCTGTACCACACTCTCATGCTCTTTCACCCTGAATGAAAGAATCTGGAGTGTGTCAAAACATGAAAATGTATAGTATGACGGGTGTTTGAAAAGTTACAGGATTAAAACAAATAAGAAAGTGTTGACTGATCATAACTGTATATTGTATATAGATATACTTTAACCCTTTTTGTACCAAATGGAACCTTTCACTTCATATATAGCAGGAGTTCATTTCAAAATTGCTCACGAATGAGCAGAAACTTACCAGGGTGCAAATGGCACAACAACTGCTGAAGAAGTAACCAACAACTGCTGAAGAAGTAACCAAGATATGCATGAAGTGCCGTCTCGACCTTGTATACAATTGTGCCAAGTACCATCAATATATCTCAAAGGGTATTGGAGTTATGGCCATCACAAGGTTATATTGTCAGGGGAGATAATTAAAAAACCAGGGCACCCAGAGTCATGGTTCTTGCACATGACACACCTGCTTAACCTCATGTACAACTGTACCAAGTACCATCAATATATCTCGAAGAGTATTGGAGATGTGGCCCTCAAAGGGTAGTGATTCTTTTTTATTGGGAGGGGAGATAAATAAAAAACCATGGCACCCAGAGTTGTGGTTCTTGTGCATGACACACCCTCTCGGCCTTGTGAACAACTGTGCCAGGTACCATCAATATAACTTAAAAGGTATTGGAGTTATGGCCATCACAAGGTAGTCACTCAATTTTATTGGAAGAGGCGATAACTCAAAAACCATGGCAACCAGAGTTGTGGTTACTGTGCATGACATGCCACCTCAGCCTTGTGAACAACTGTGCCAGGTACCATCAATATATCTCAAAAGGTATTGGAGTTATGGCCATCACAAAGTAATCATTCTATTTTATTAAAAGGGGAGATAACTCAAGAAGTATGCCACCCAGAGTTCTGGTTCTTGTGCATGACAGGCCGTCTCAGCCTTGTGAACAATTGTGCCAAGAACCATCGATGAATCACAAAGGGTATAGGAGTTATGGCCATCACAAGGTTGCATCTATGGACGGACGGACGCGTTTACGAGAGGACATTTGTTGGGTACCTCCATGTTAATTTTCCCATTCAAAGCACCCAACATGCCACAAAATACCCAACAGGCTACTGGCTACTTTAAGTCTGTCATTAATGGAATAAATGGCAAGTACCCAATATAGGCCTACCCAACTAGTGTCCTATCGTTTGCTCGGACAGACGGACGGACGGATGCCAGGCTGATCGCTATATCCCCCGAACCTATTCGGTCAGGGGACAAAAAAGTGTTTGATAGTCTCATAAATGGTGATAAGACATGGGTCCACTTTTATGAGCCTAACAGAAATGTTGGTAACATGATATGAGTTCTTACAAATGCTATTAGACCAAAGTTTGCAAAACAAACACTGACAACAAAGGTGTTATATGCCATTTTCTTCTGAAATTCTAGTCCACTCATGCAAGGTAGGGGTGTAACTGGTAGGGGTGTAACTGGTAGCTTCTATAACAAGAGGCGCATGGGCCACTATGCTCACCAGAGCTTAGGTGGGCACAGTCCACTGGCAGTAACGTATTTTAACATGATATGATTTTAATCTACCAAGTATAAAGTCTATTCCCAAATGAGCACCCATGTCAACTCTGTATCTGAAATATTAGGCATTTTATGAAAAGGAGGAGGTGGAGCACGGACCCAACAGAGCCCTGGCTGCTATTACTGAATGTGTCACATCGAAGAAACAAGAATATATATTTTGTTTGATTTGAGGTTAATGTCCCGGTCAGCACTATTTAGGTCATTTTGGAGATGTTGCTTCCAATTTTGTGGGACTTTTACCCGACAGGAGATGAAGTGACATCTCAATCCCCACCGCCAAATGAAACCAATAGGGTTTATATGCATGGACGGGCTGACTTGACAAGAATATATATGGTTTAGGGGTGGAGATCTGTATGGTTCCTTAAATATAAGCCTTTTAAGCAGGGAGGGACTGGGGCATGGCCACAGCAGATCGCAGGAAAGCCCAAGATTGTTGTCACTGAATGTGTCTTATCATAAGGACCAAGATTATAGATTTATGGTTTATGGCTTTTTATGAAGTGGAGGGGTTGGGCATGACCCGGGGCACTTCTGAGGACATCCAGGTTGGTGTCACTAAAGTGTCTTATCATAAGGAACATGAATATATATGGTTGAGGGGAGGGGCCTTGAACAGTTTCTCAGATAATTGACCTTTTGTGAAGTGGAGGGTTGGGGGCATGGCCTCGGCACAACCTGTGAGACCCTAAGACTGCTATCACTGAATGTATCTTATCATAAAGAACAAGAATATATATAGTTAGGGGTGGGGATCTGAATGGTTTCTGAGATATATGGCTTTTTATGAAGTGGAGGGGTGAGGCATGACCCAGGTAACCTGGGGAGGACCCCATGCTGGTGTCACTGAATGTGTCTTACCATAAGGTAGATGGATATATATGGTTTAGGGGTGGGGCCCTGAACAGTTTCTCAGATATATGGCCTTTTGTGAAGTGGAAGGGTGGGGCATGGCCCCGGTGCACCCCTAAAGACTCCTAGGTTGGTGTCACCAAATGTGTCTTATCATAAGGAACAAGAAAATATACAGTTTACTGGCGGGATCTGAATGGTTTCTGTGATATATGGCCTTTTATGAATTGAAGGGGGAGGGGTATGGCCCCGGAACAAGCTGGGGGAAACTCAGGGTAGCATAAAAGCATATGGCTGACAGAAGTTTACTCAAGAAACATTTCTATAAAAGTTTTGTCAAAATATCTGCAATGACTTGGTAGTAAATGCCATTTTCCAATTTTCTCCATTATAAGCCTATGTTGCCATAGCAACCAAACTAAAGAGCCAATTTTTATAAAAAAGCATAAAATTTCAATCCCCCAGCCTAAGGATGCTACTGTACAGATGAAATTTGGGCCCAATCAGACCAGTGGCTTCAGAGGAGATGTTGTTTAAAAGTGTTGATGCCAGACATACGACAGACGACAATGGACAACTGCTATCCTATAAGCTCCCCTGGAGCCTTTGGCTCTGGTGTCTGAAACACTGAGGGGGATATTTGACCACACTTTAATGAAAATCTTTCCAGAGGTAAAGGAGATATGGAATGGACACAAAATTCAAAGATTCAAACCTGTGACCTTCAACTGTGACCTTGACCTTGAGTCAGCATGGTTTATTTATTGGTTCTGCACAACAGCTCACTGATGAAAATATTTGACCTAAGTTTAATGAAAATCCTGCCAGGAAAAAAGGAGATATGGAACGGACACAAAATCCAAAATTTCAAACTCATGACCTTCATCTGTGACCTTGACCATGATTCATTTATGGGCTCTGCACATGAGCTCAATGACGAGGATATTTGACCAAAGTTTAATGAAAATCCTTTAAGGGGTAAAGAAGATATGGAACGAACACAAAATTCAAAGTTTTAAACTTGTGACCTTCAAATATTGACCTTGAGTCCACATGCTTTATTTATAGGTTCTGCATATCAGCTGACTAAGGGAAATAATTAACCAAAGTTTAATTAGAATCCTTCCAGGGCTAAAGGAGATATGGAACAGACACAAAATACAGTTTCAAACTCTTGACCTTCAGATTTGACCTTGACCTTGAGTCGGCATGGTTCATTTATGGGTTCTGCACATCAGCTCACTCACAAGAATATTTGACCAAAGCTTAATGAAAATCTATCAAAGGGTTCAGGAGATATGGAGCGGACAAGAAAGTGTTACGGACAGACAGATGGACATTCTAACATTTTGGGTTTAAGGGCTATTTCTTATTTTATTTTCTTTTGTTTGGTTTAGGCGCTAACCTCCTTAATCTTTTGTTTACAGAATAAATCTATTATTTTCCAATCATTTTGTATTGTTATCTAATCCTAACACTAGCCCCTAAACCCTAAATCTTGGCTCAGACAGATGGACAGACAGACAGATGAAGGCCATTCCTATAATCCCCGCTCGGTTTCGCGGCAGGGGATTAATAAACTACAACAGTACAATATCAATGTAAAGAGTCAATGGAGACAATAGAATTGTTATTTTTTAACTCTTAATATGCCAATCACAACACTTGTCAGCTGCTTCGTTGTCTGCAGGTCACTTTAAGACATTTTTGCAAAGAGTGTGGACCCAGATCAGACTGCTCCTATAGCAGTCTGATCAGGGTTCACACTGTTTGGCAGTAGGCAAATAAAGATTTGAAAAGTTTGCAAGAATTTGCAGTAGACATCATAAACAGACGACATTGTCAGATGCAGCTTTTATGGCATCTTAAGGGTTAAAGTAAATGAAATTCTTAACCCTTGACCTCCTGAATATGTAAATATGCCACACCCACTACTGGTTATCAACCAATCAGATTTCTTGATGCAAATTATTGCAAAAAGTTATTAAACTGAATGGCAAACAATGAAGATCCTGATCAGATGGCTTCTTCAGAAGCCATCTGATCTGGATCAACATTGTTTGAAAGATAAAGCAAATCCTGGCTCAGCAGGACAAGAGTTAATAGAGTAAGCCTTGGACCCACTCCACTGACTGAATAAAAGTATGTTCTCCAAATATTTATACTTACTTGGTTTATCAATGGAATGTTCAATCAAATCTTCCCATAGTTCACTGTCATTGTGTTCCTTACAGAACTCAATAGCTTGCTCCACATTACGCAGTTTGTCTGTGATCAGATGCAGGGCTTGTTTGATATTTCCCATGAGGCCTGCAAATAGACAGTCTTAACTTACTACCAAGTTTGAATGTTTATCTGCTGACTATCCCAATGTGATCTTCCCTTTGCATCAGTCTGAATAATTCTGCCCGATTTATGATGGATGTGTTGATGAGGAGGTTAAGGGGAATGGATACACCTTCAGGGGAGGCAACTCCACCAAAAGTATTTTTGTCTCCCATGTCAACAGGGGTAAACTCTTAAAGGAAAGAATTTGCTCCTGAGGAGCAAATTCTTTCCTTTAAGGGTTGACCCCTAATGCCATGGGACAGAGCTTACAAAAAGTGAACAGGAAGTACTGAAAGTTGTCTCCCTTAGAAAATTGGCGGATAAATCTGCCAGGTGTTCCCATTCCCTTTAAGGGTTCAATCTACATGATTTTCATGAAGTCATTTGTACTGTCATTCTCACCCTACTTCAGTTTTAAGTTTCTTGGTGAAAGAATGTTTGTTTGTTTGATTTAAGGTTTAACGTCCCTGGCAACACTGTAAAGGTCATTTTGGAGACATTGCTTCCAATTTTGTGGGATTTCTAACCGACATTGAGATGAAATGACAACTCAAGCCCTGCCGCCCAAAGAAACCAATAGGGTTTATAAGCATGGACGGTCCGACTTGCACCCCTTTGCCTGGCCAGGCTTAGAGCCTCTAAGCGGTTTACCAGTACTTGTATGCGGGTCCGTTTCAGCTCTGCGTGGAAGCATCATGCAGCCCATCTATTTCTTCAAGCCCCCATGGGTGGGGGCTGTGAAATAATATGAAATGTACTGTTTGACCACCAATGTATAAGCCTGCTTTTTTTTTCTTCTTCCGGTTTTGCCTACTAAGGTAAACTGACCGGCTTGATATGACCTATTATGACAACAAGAAACAGTCTGAGGGACAGCCAAATCCCCCGTCTCACTTTAATATCAAGGCTCAACCTTGCAACCTTCACCTGTGACCTTGACCTTGAGATGGCAGAGCCCAGAGGGTGGTTAAGGTTAACACATTGTTAAATACTCTGATCATTTAACATGGCAAATTTACTGATATTTTTACAGAAACAAGAGGACCACAATGGCCCTGTATCACTCACCTGTGACCAGAAGATCATAAGCAATGTTTAGAAAAAAAAAACTGTAAAAGAAGGCAAGACATGTTCGCTAAACTGATTGATATAAATATCTTCAAAGATCCAGGATTGTCAACATAGTTGTACATTAGTTGAACCAGTTGAAGCCATGGGCAGGGTCATATCTGGCCTCAAGACTATAATTTGAAAATCTTGGTAAAGGTCCACTAGATGAAGCTTCATACCAAATATCAAAAACCTGGGCCTTGTGGTTTCAGAAAAGACAATTTTTAAAGGTTTCCCCTATATAAGTCTATATAATACGTGGGCCCCCAGTGTCAGTCCATTTTGGCCCCAAGGCTATAATTTGAACAATCATGGTAGCGATCCACCAGATTAAGCTTCATATCAAATATTAAAAATCTGGGCCTTCTGGTTTCAAACAAGAAGATTTTTAAAGGTTTTCCCTATATAAGTCAATGTAAAACATGTGGGCCCCAGGGTGGGCCATTTTTGGCCCAAAGACTATAATTTGAACAATCTTGGTAGGAGTCCACTAGATGAAGCTCCATACCAAATATCAAAGACAAGGGCTTCTGGTTTCAGACAAGAAGATTTTTAAAGGTTTTTCCCTATATGTCTATGTAAAACATGTAGACGCGGGGCAGAACCATTTTTGGCCCATAGGCTATAATTTGAACAATCTTGGTAGGGGTCCACTAGATGAAGCTCCATACCAAATATCGAAGACATGGTCTTCTGGTTTCAGACAAGAAGATTTTTAAAGGTTTTTCCCTATATGTCTATGTAAAACATGTAGACCCGGGGCGAAACCATTTTTGGCCCAAAGACTATAATTTTAACAATCTTGGTAGGGGTCCACTAGATGAAGCTCCATACCAAATATCGAAGACATGGGCTTCTGGTTTCAGACAAGAAGATTTTTAAAGGTTTTTCCCTATGTGTCTATGTAAAACATGTAGACCCGGGGCGGAACCATTTTTGGCCCAAAGACTATAATTTTAACAATCTTGGTAGGGGTCCACTAGATGAGGCTCCATACCAAATATCGAAGACATGGGCTTCTGGTTTCAGACAAGAAGATTTTTAAAGGTTTTTCCTTATATGTCTATGTAAAACATGTAGACCCGGGGTGGAACCATTTTTGGCCCAAAGACTATAATTTTAACGATCTTGATAGGGTCCACTAGATGAAGCTCCATACCAAATATCGAAGACATGGGCTTCTGGTTTCAGACAAGAAGATTTTTAAAGGTTTTTCCCTATGTATGTTTATGTAAAACAAATGGGTTCCATAGCAGGACCATTTTTGGCCCAAGGCTTTCCCTACATAAGCCTATGTAAAGCATATGGGCCCTGTGCCAGGGCCATTTTTGGCACAAAGGCTATAATTTGAACAACCTTGATAGAAGTCCACAAGATGAAGCTTCATACCAAATATTAAAGACATGGGAATTGTGGTTTTAGAGAAGATTTTTTTAGGTTTTTCCTGTATAAGCCTATGTAAAACATGTGGGCCAGGGGCAGGGCCATTTTTGGCCCCAAGGCTATAACCTGAACAGTCTTTGTAGAGGTTCACTAGATGAAGCTTCATACCAAATATCAAGTCCTGGGCCTTCTGGTTTCAGACAAGAAGATTTTTCCTGTAAAAGCCTATGTAAAACATGTGGGCCCCAAGGTGGGGCCATTTTTGGCACCAAGGCTACAATTTGAACACTCTTGATAGAGGTCAACTAGATAAAGCTTCATACCAAATATCAAAGACCTGGACCTTGCGGTTTCAGAGAAGATTTTTTCCAATTTTCAGTAAATAAAACTATTTTTAGCTCCTGTGACCTAGATGTGTAATGCACCCGAACCATTTGAACAACTTTGAAAGAGGACCAACTAAGAATTATTCCTGTAAAGTTAGGTCAAAATCCGATGTGAGGTTTAGGAGAAGATGTCATTTGAAAAAATAGTTTACGGACCCACGGACACACATAGCTGACAAATTGTGATCACAAAAGCTCACCATGTCACTTTGTGATATGTGAGCTAAAAATGTGAGTAGCTTTTGCAAATGCAAAAGCTGCTCACATTTTTTTCTGAAAAAAAAATATCACTGTATTCCATATAGTTCTTGCTAGAATGGTTAACAATTTGACTGCTAACGAGCGCATTAAGATGAAAAAGCTTTGCACAACTCGTCCCAGGTCTATACAAGGCAAACAAAAACAACTTTATATGAATATTCTCCCTTATCTTGGCAATAGTTCAGCTAAATGTCAAATGAGTCCATACAAACCTAGTAAGTAGACTTGTTCAGGTACAAACTCTCTTGTTTCCACAATATTCAGTGCCATATCGAGCTGGTAACTGTTGCTGCTCTTCAGAAAAGGTAGGAGTTTTGAGCGATCATACTCTGCATATAGTCTCACCATATCTCCGGAGTAAGGGACTACCAACTGAGGTTCTTTCTTGAATAAACGATCCAGGTACTGAAAGAAAAACATAACTAGCCATAAGCAAAAGTGCATGGCCCTGTGTCTATGCCAGTAATGAAGGTCATCATGCTATTGGCTGCATAGAATAGAATACTTTTTAATTTTTAAAGTTCAAATTTCTGGCTGAAAATGAACAGAGTACATGTTCAACTGGTAAATGGTGGTCGCTCCATTTTGCTGACACATAAAATAGTGTTTTGAGACGTGGCGTACCTTTATGGCAAACATTGATCTGAACATATTTATTCCAAATAAATTAGTTGACATGCATATAACATATATATATATATATATATATATTGATTTTAAGCAATGGTGTAATGACATATAAATGGGATTGGAATGGAAGGAACATGCTTATTGAATTCCTTCCAGAGCAAACATCGAAAACACAGACAAGTCTGCATGTCTACATAGTCTCACCAGACTCTCACGTTTTTGGTTATTTGTTTATTTGGAGGTAAATTGTCTAGTCAATACTATTATGGTCATGTTGAGAAAGTAAGTTAACCTAACCATACTTATCCTTGGCAGTCTTAGCCCTTCTTGGCATTTAACTAGTTAAACTTTTGGCAGTACGGTCATCCCGAGGGTTGGAAACGCCCATCTACAACAGAACCCCATATTGGATTCTTTTTCTTGCACAACACCTCCGGTTATTTTGACAGCTCGCAAATGTATATTGCTTACAAAATAAAAGTAGTGCGGAAGTAGTTCCGGCAGTTGAATAGAATTGAAGCGCATTTATGTTAGTTGCCTGGGTCGGAACACCAGGGTCAGAACATAAATTTCTATCCCAGGGTAAAATCACGGATTTCCCTGTCTGGTGTGCAAGAACACCCCTTCTTGAACCAGCAGTAACCTTCCCTACAACATACTTGTGTAAGACATATATAGGGTACTTAAACATGTACAGTTAAAGAGTCAGATGCATGGCTGGTTCCAGCAGGTAACAACACTGGTGTGATCGGAGTTTGCATGTGCTAGAAACATCTTATTCCCATGTGCACATAACCCTTAATATGCCAAGAAAAACTGCATTTGAAAATGGCATCTGTTTCTGTCGTCTGCTGCATTTTCTGGCAAACTTTAAAACATTTTTGCATAGAGACAAACAGTGTGGTCCCTGATCAGACAGTCTGATCTGGAGCAGTCTGATCTGGGTCCACACTGTTCACAACATTGAATTTTCAAGTAACCAGCAGACGACAAGGCCGAAGACAACTGCTGTGATTGGCACCTTAAGGTTAATAAGTCTGTGTCATATAAATACCCTTATAAACTTAAATGAAACATATGAGAGCTATTCCAAAACAGTGTCACTTTCATTGTTTCTTCATTTCTGCAAACATTATAATCATTTTGACTTGCTCTGCCGTTCAAAATATTCTCTGTCTGTCTGAATACACCTTTTTAGCCCTTTAATCCATTTTTTTTATATTCTTCGATGAAAACGTTAATCAGGTGATGTACTAGTCATGTACTTAAACCGTAGGTCCAAGAGCATTTCTCTAACTGTATCTCTTTCCAGATAAATGATATTTGAATTTTGGAAACAGAAAATAGTTACAGGGGTCCAGCTCTGGCAAACATGGAGGATGCATAGGACATTGACCTTCTTTGACTCCAAAAACTTGGTCACATTGTGCAGGTGCATTATCATGCAAGAGTCTGAGGTGCTCAAGTCCTGTAGTACTTCTTCCATTTTCTAAGTACAACATTTTTACTGAACTTTGCTGTGACTGTTCTGCATTTTGGCACTGGAATTCGCATAACTGAACCCTTATTGAAGAAAATTAGACACCAAATAGAAGTAAAGGCAATGATACCTTCTTTACAGTTCATGTTTGTTTGGCAATAATTACATGTATCACATTTTTGGTGGCCCAAATGCAGTTGGAACATTTCCATTTGGTTTGAAGTAGTAAAGTAGAAGTAAAACAAAGATCAGGAATTGATACAATTAACTTACTCCATCCATAAAAGACACCAAAGGGAAAGAAATACAAACATTAAGCGACCAGACCATAATGGAAACCTAAACAAAGGAAGGCCATATGGACAGTTACTTTCCCAGGTCTGATTACAAGTGACTAAAATGTTGAAAGCCTTTTTTTCTATATTTTTGATACATTTTCAAAAGATTTTTTTTTTACATTGGCTATATGGGTCCTCTTTTGTTCATATGACAACAAATGGGGTATCCATCTTGCATTTATTTTCCTTTGTTGTAAATGCTCCTTTGATATACCAAGAACTTGTGCTAACAACAAGTTTGTCATCTGGCTAATTGCCTCAATGTGAATTGGGCATCTTTTTGTACGATATTTTTTTTTTTTATGTTACTTTTAGTTGTTGCTGTTGCAGGGTGACCTGTGTGAGCAGCATTTTTAAGTTGCTGCTGTCCACTCCCAAAGGCTACCCAGCTGCAAATTTGACCTGTAAGACATTTGGTCCTCCCCAGAAATATTGCATACCTAACCATGGATGTCTACAGGTTTTATACTAAGCTGTGACCTACCTTTTACAGTCAAACTTCAATGGCTCGAACCACTTTGGGACCATGAAATTTTTTTGAGACAGCAGTAGTTCGAGCCATGGAGGGTTACTATTAGTGTAACAGGAGGTGTGGTATCTTTTCAGTGTTCTATATTACAAACATATGTTGTGTGTCCTTATTAGAATCACCTCATGGAGGCAATTCTAATGAGTACAAAAAGCATTCATTTGCAAGATAAAAGAAGAAAATCTCCCTACATTGTGCCTATCTCGTATTTGAATGTTGTGTACACACATTAGAAATGCCTCAATGAGGAATTCCCTGCAGACCCTAGAACAGGTTCGACTCATTCATGGTTAATGAGCTATCGGGCTTCGAGCCATTGATGTTCTACTGTATATGGGTCCTAATTTCAAGCACATTATTAGCTCATTTCCAAGTCAATTGGTGTATAGTGTAATGAATACTCTATATGAAAATGTACACTGTATGTAGGTCAGTGAAGTGGTGAGCAAGATTTTTACCTATGTTACTCTTTAGTGCTCAATCTATCAACACGAGGTGGTTTTGAACACACATTGCATGACTGGTTCAAAATAAAACATTAATTTTGGAACAGCCATCGCACAATCAAAGAGTCAGATATCTGGTATCAGACATTAAGTTCCATCCACATTTGTTAGTGTCCATAAAAACGTTATACACTCCATATTATACAGAGAAAAATTGGGTTTTGGAGAGTATATACTATTTTACTTGTTTTTGCTTAAAATCATAAAATGCAGGAATTCATTAACGCCACCTCACTGAGACAGTTCTAAGGAGCACCCACAATCTGTTTGAAGCAAAAGTAAGCAAAACACTATAACGATTCAGCAGTTTCCCATAACATTAAAAATATAGGTATCCTTATATGGCCAGGCTCTAATATGAAAGGATTGCACACTGTGGTGTAATCAAGTTTAAAGAGCATTAAGTTATCTTACTATGTGAAGGTACTGTGGTTTCTTTTCAAGTTGCCGGACTACTTTCTCTACCTGAAAAAAAAAAATAAAAGAACATTATTAAGTGTGTGTGTGTGAATTCGGGTTTAACGTCGCTTTCAACAATTTTTCAGTCATATCACGACGGTGTCTGGTTGCGGAACATTATTAAGTCTTCATACACTTTATTACACCTGATGAAGGCCATTGGAGGCTGAAACTTGTAAATAGATATAGTTAGACATTTTGAAGTTGTTCTCTGAACTTTTTTCATCATGCTCTTGTTAGAATCCAAATAAAAACAGGCAAGAAAATAGTGGCTTTTAGAGGAAAATTACACCTGGAAAATTTTCTGTCCTTTTACAAGGATGACAATTTTTGGGGACTTCCTGTTTGCTTTTGGAAAAATTAGCCCCTCTAGAAAAGGGTTCTTCTCTTAAAGGAAAGAATTTGCTCATCAGGAGCAAATTCTTTTCTTTTAGAGTAGCCCCCTATTGACATGGGAGGCAAAATATGGAGACAAAAATATTGTTTGAGAACTACCTTGTCTGAAGGTGTATCTATTCCCCTTAAAGATTTCAGTAGGCCCTGATAAAGATCTTGGACCAGGAACAGACTCTCAAATTAAAGCTGTCTTTCATCTAAACTATGTACGATATAATTATGAAAACTTTAATTTGCAGCCACCACAGACACCTGTCCGAGGAACTAAAACAATTTAAAATAACATCAACATGAATAAACGTTATGTTATTTCTCGTCTGATGTTTTGGCATGTGATTTTATAAAAGATTCTGAAAATAAATGAGGTATCTTCCAGCTAACTGTAGTTGTGATGTTACACCAATAGGTTTGCATATAAACTGGTTGGTAAACATGCCTATGTTACTGTACGTTGATGGTGCTGATGAAGATTGACAAGAAAATCAGCTATGATACAGCAATATCAACATACTAACAGAAACACAGCATACCAGCAGATATCCTGACCAGCTCACACATATACACAGACACAGCCAAATTGGAGTCTTCCCTGACTGCTAGAATCTTCCAAGGCCAATTATAGAGCAACAAGCGGACAGTCTGATTGATCAGCATGCATGTAAAGGCTGATCAAAATCAACTGAGTCCTAAAGTCCCCTCCAGTGAAACCCAGTAAACATTAAATACTTAGTTTTATTAATTTTATTAATACCCTAATCCTGCTGAACACAACAAATCCTACCTTTGCAAACAGTGCCAATACACATCAGAATGCTTCTACCATCTGATCAGGATCTACACTGTTTGTCATGTCAGTTTGTGAAATGAACAAATATATTAAGTCAAGTAATTTGATAGGTGTATAGTCAGAAATGGGGGGTCAAAATTATTTTATTCAGAAGGATATGAGTTAAGACTCCTTGTAAACAGCACTGTGGTTTAAACAGTCCTAATGTAATCAAGCATTGATTAATTATTAACCCATTCAGTACCGGAAACCCCTAAAGGGGTACCTTGGCAAACAGTGCAGGCCCAGATCAGATGCCACAGAACGCGGTGTCTGATCAGGGCCACCACTGTTTACTAAAAGTTCAGTCATTTTCCATATAAATTTTGATGAAAACACAACCTGACACCCCTAAAATTTGAAATGGACTCCTCTTATATATATATAAGTAGGAAGATTCCATTTGGTACAAAAAGGGTAATAAACTGAAAAATTACTTAGAAAAAAAAAACAACATGTTTTGTTGTCGACAGCAAATTTGACTTACAGGAATCTGGTTGATATTGTCCAAAAGCATGTTTACAGCTTGTTCCTGATCAAACTCCATCAACTGAACAATCTTGTCACTGATTGACTCAAACAAGTTGTGCTTGTGGATCAGAATAAACACATCCTTGTGCTTTAACCTAAAATTGAAATTCAAATCAAAAATACAACTCTGAGCTTTTTATATGCTCAACTCAAGCGAGCAGGAAATTTTTTCTGTTCATAAATATTAGACCCACAGGTTATAGGCATTTAACCCATTGCATGCGGGGAACCCCTAAAGGGGTACCTTGGCAAACAGTGCAGGCCCAGATCAGATGCCACAGCAGAACGCAGGGTCTGATCAGGGCCTGCACTATTTGCTAACAAACTTTTCCGTCAAAAAAAAAGACAAAAATGAAAAAATAAGCCTGACACCCCTAATACGACAGATGAACTTGTTCAATATATAGCAATGGAAGAGTCCACTAGTATACAATGGGTTAAAGGAAAGAATTTACTCGAGTACCATGTCAATTAAGACTTTTACAATTCAGTGGAGTTAGAAACCCAGAAACCTAGAAATCCAGTATATACATCATTTAAAATGCTTTTGAATTCCC
Organism: Lucinisca nassula; assembly: GCA_963580285.1. Taxonomy (NCBI): domain Eukaryota; kingdom Metazoa; phylum Mollusca; class Bivalvia; order Lucinida; family Lucinidae; genus Lucinisca; species Lucinisca nassula. Next base: position 63,300,123 of record OY757025.1, read on the forward strand.
CAACCCAAAATTTAACTTGTGCATACAATGGAGCAGAAGACCCATAAACATTGGTAAACTCGCAATGTATTTCCTGACCTGTTTTCCCTTTCAAATATAAAAACCGAATTTCAGCATGGTACTCAACTTTTGACGAAAAGCTTGCTTTTGCATTGCTAGCCATGTTTGATGTTCAATATCTTATGAGTGAATGACACGGTAAGTGTGCAATTTTGCCCTCACGCCTAAATCATGTATTGAAATAAGGAATGAAAATCTTGGTTTTGTTGTTTAATTGGAAATGGGATAGGCTGGTTACTTATTGACTTGCCCTCATATATGGGGATAAATGAAGACAAATATTAAGTAGGAATTGTTTACAAAATGCTGAATACTATGAAGGCGGAGATTGTCAGTCACTGGGACACTATGATCCATGATTTTCTTTCTTCTTTACCCTTTTTGTAGCAAATGGAATCTTCCTCGTTATATATAGCAGGAGTACATTTCAACATTTAGGGGTGTCAGGTTGTGTTTTCTTCAAAATTGATTAGGAAAATGGCTGAACTTTTAGCAAACAGTGGAGACCCTGATCAGACGCTGCATTCTGCGGCGTCTGATCTGGGCCTGCACAGTTTGCCAGGGTACCCGTTTTGGGTTTTACGGTACTTAATGGGTTAATAGAAAGCTTGCAAAAATATACTGAGGCCAGGAGATGTGACAAAACATTGACACCTATTTCTTTCAATACCTCTGGGTAAGTTGCATTTGTGTATAAAGTTCAAAGCTACATTTACGAGGGATGTTCGAAAAGAATTGTTTATTTCTATCTGGAGACTTCAAATTTCAAGTTAGCCCAAAAGTGTTCTTTCATGCCCTTGAAGTACTCCCCATGGCTAGAAATGCAAAGTTTCAGCCAATGTATCCACTTCTTGAAGGTGTCACGGTACGCTGATTCGGGCACAGTAATAAGGTACTAATGAATGGCAGATCCAAGTGCCTGTCGGGCCCAGCAAGGAATGATTTTAATTTCGGAAGAAAGAAGAAATCACATGGGGCAGGTCTGGGGAATATGGGGGGGATTAAGGCAAAAAGGCAGAACATTTACTTTTTCTTTGTTCAAAAACACCGTAACTATTGCGGAGGTATGAGCGGTGGCAATGTCACGTAGAAGATGGACATGTTTATAACCAGTGGCAGGGCGTCGTTTCTGATAATACTGTTTAGTGGCCCAGATCTTATTGCTAACCTTTCTGAAGGGCACAAAATAATGGACCACGGTTTCATCACCTGTGAGGACATTGGCAAACTGCTTTTTGTCATATTTTGGAAACATTTGAAGCAGCTTTTTGGTCACTTTAACCCGTTGCCGCTTTTGCTCGTCAGTCAACAGATGTGGCACCCATCTAGCAGAAATCTTTCTGACTTTCAAATGCTTCTTCAAAATAAGGTGAACCACTGACAGTGACATGCCTACCTTTCGTGCAATATCACGAAGTGTAAATCTGGCATCTCCTTCAAGGATTTCCTTTATTTTGGAAACAATTTCTTTATGAGATGCAGATTTTGTCTTACCTGATTTAGGTGCATTTTTGACAGACTCTACACCAGACTCAAATTTCTTTTTCTACCGACGAACTGTGTCATAAGACACACAAGAAGGTCAAAAAGCAGTAGAAATTTCAGTCATCAGCTTCTTCAAAGAACAACCAAGTTTTGTGCAAGCTTTGATGCAAGCCCGTATTTCAACTTTTTAGTTGACACTTCTACCAACAATTTTAAAGGCAGTGCTCAATGACTGCAGGTATTCAAATAGCAAATTTTATGTCTTACACTTACATTTATACACCATTGTGTAGATATTGAATAGCCCTATACAAGTACGTATTGGTTGTGATCGTGCCCCATGTGGATATCAAGCTAGAGGACAATAAGCAATTCTTTTCGAACATCCCTAGTATTTCTGCTTTGATAGTAAATGTTGAACATTTATTATTCTCAATAATTTTGGCTCATACTATATGCTTCCTCTTATATGTTCCTCTGTGGTTTGTATCATTTACATGATTTCATGATTTTGCTGTTCATGTGTACCATTACCATTCATTTAGAAGCCTCCGTGGTGCAGTGGTTATGCTACTCGCCTTGTAAACCAGGGGTCGCAGGATCGATCCCGGGCTTCTCCAGACTCCAAAACTGAGGTCCCCTCTCCGTATGACCTTAGCTGTTTGTGAGATGTAAAACTCACTCACTCATTAGCAGGAGTCCATTTCAAAATTTAGGGGTGTCAGGTTGTGTTTTCTTCAAAATTTGTTTGGAAAATGGTTTAACTTTTTGCAAACAGTGTAGGCCCTGATCAGACACCGTGTTCTGCGGCGTCTGATCTGGGCCTGCACTGTTTGCCAGGGTACCTGTTTTGGGGTTTCGGGTACAAAATGGGTTAAAAATGTGTGCAAACAAAATCATTGTCTAATTAAAACCTGAAAAGGTCTATTAAAAGCCTGAAAGTGTTTCTACTAGATTTTTCAAAGAAATTTGTGAATTAATAAAAATCTCAAACTGATATCTATTAATGTCAGGGCAAATGTCAAACCCTTGTTTATGCCCAGATCATGTTAGGGTTGCAGTAGTACTATAGTCTCATGATAGCAAAATAGCAAAACAAAAGATGTCAATTACAATGTCATGTTTATAAAACAAGAACTTGATCCGTATATATTTGTTTTGTTTGTATTGGAATTTAACGGCCCAGTCAACACTATGTAGGTCATTTTGGAGCCAGTCAGTTTACCTATCCACATGTTTCATGGGCAAGCGGTTAACCAGTACAGTGCTCATTCTTTTGCCAGAAACTGACAACTGCCCTTCTTGAATCAGGGGAAAGGGAGAGAATGACCATAGAAAAGATTTCATGATCAATCTCCATGAAAGAATGTTGCATATCGCACCCGCATCCTCCTGATCACCAGTCAGACTCGCATCTGACTGAGCTACCAAGGCTGGCTGATCTGTATATAATATGTCAAATAAAATCAAAAACATTTCACTTACTTTAAATAAATAGCAAGAGCTCTGTCAAAAGCTTTCTCATAGCCATGTCTGAAATTAAAAACAGAGGGACATGTAGGCAAAGAAAACAAGTAACACTTGCTTAATTGGCACACCTTAATCAATTCTCCACAGACTCCAAACACTGTTATCTGGGTCAAAAGCTCACTCTATATCAGATACCATTTTCAAAGTATTCGTTTCTTATTTTTCAGAAAAAAAAGGTTGACATTTCAAATACCGTATTTACCCTAAGTATTCGGATATCTCAACTCCTTACCATAATTGTTCTAAAGTTGGAACAAGTACAATTCAATACCTGATGTTTTGTCTAAGAATAGTGGGATGAATTTTACTTTGCTACTTTGTCATCGAAATGTTATAAGTTGCCACAAAAATGGTAAATTTCAGGAATTCTTTCAAAAATGTAAGAATGAACTTACCAACAGCCAAGGCAGAATGATTATTAAGTTAGAAGCTGCAATCTTTGAAAGACACCCAAGCGAAAAAAATGTCAAGTCTTTGAACTTACCAACAGCCAAGGCAAAATGGTTACTCAGTTAGAAGCTGCAATCTTTTAAAGATACCCAAGCAAAAAAATGTCAAGTCTTTAAATTCAGTTTATTTGTCTTCTAACATTTACATTTTCAATAGTTTCCCATCTTTTAACCAAAAACTATTGATGTTGTTTCAAATACAATGACATAACATGCAAGTTCTAAGCATGGTCTTTGATGTCATGTTACATTACCACATATCGCTGTGTGAAATTATTCTGATATTCTTGCTCAGGGAATTTATCAAAGTATAAAACTTTTATTTCAACCAATCAAATCACTTGAAATGTACATAGACCTTCCCTAGACACAGATCAGTTCAGACCTTCCCTAGACACAGATCAGTTCAGACCTTCTCTAGACACAGATCAGTTCAGACCTTCCCTAGACACAGATCAGTTCAGACCTTCCCTAAACACTGATCAGTTCAGACCTTTCCTAGACACAGATCAGTTCAGAAATTCTCTAGACACAGATCAGTTCAGACCTTCCCTAAACACAGATCAGTTCAGACCTTCTCTAGACACAGATCAGTTCAGACCTTCCCTAGACACAGATCAGTTCAGACCTTCCCTAGACACAGATCAGTTCAGACCTTCCCTAGACACTGATCAGCTCAGACCTTCCCTAGACACAGATCAGTTCAGACCTTCCCTAGACACTGATCAGCTCAGACCTTCCCTAGAAACAGTTCAGTTCAGGCCTTCCCTGACTGACTGATGAAGCTTTGGATCAACTATCATCCATGTGGGGCATAGCAAACATAGATCAGACCTACTAGATACACATGCTGATCTGACTCTTTACTAGGCACAAATGACTGAATTCACATTTTCACTTGATGTGTCTTTTATATTTTGGACCCACTTTCAACAGTGTAAAATACAATGATTAAACTTTTTATATCAAAAACAGCTTCTTATTATGTGAACAATGATCTATAAAAAGACTACCCTTTGGAAGGAAGGAATACACTACAGAACTGAAAATGGGAATTGTTCCAGTTTTTCTGGGCCAGACTAGCTAAGCTTCATAAGTTACCTTCAAATATTTTCAAAATTCCACAATGGAATCAAAGATCTAAAATGATTTGAAAAAATTACTGACACTGTGATGAAGTGCAGAGAGACTTTATGGCTGCCATGCAGTGCCTGTACTAATTCACTTTTTGTAATCTGACAGTGTCCATTTTTACCTGACCACTGAGAAATGAGTTTTTAATGCATAAAACACACTGGATAATTTAGTGTTATTTTCTGGTAAAAGTGCAAAATGATACAAAGAAAACTATGAAATGATTGGAACAAAATGCACTCACAGTTCTGCTAGGGCCTGCAGTAATATTCTATTGTTTCTGTCCTTATCTAATCTTTCTATCACTACATTGATTATAGTCTTGATGTTGTACAGTGAGTGAGGCCATTCCTTGATCATTTGTAGAAAAGTCTGAAATTAGACAGAAATCATAAAATGTTAACTTTTGTTCTGCTGAACCAGATTATGCTCTAACTTTGCAAACAGTGAATATCTGGATCTTTACTGTTTGTCATTCAACTGATGAATGAATTTACTTGGAAAATTACATCAAGTTGTTTTATTGGTTGGTTGTCATAAATGGGTGTGGAAAAAGTATTTATTCAGCAACACATACATTAAGGTGACTGGATAAATTTTTATGCCTTTTTTCATGGGCTACAACTTTTCTGAGTTTTAATAACCTGCTCCTTTTTTCTGAAAAAAAAAATGATCTTTTCTTAGGGTAAAGAATTTGCACCTGTTCTCAAAGAGTCACAAAAATGTTTCTGAAAGACTAATCTCTCCTATGAGAGTACCCATTCCTAAAGATGAAGATATTCACTGTAACAGTTATTTTACAACACCATTTCATATAACATCAGCAATTAAGGAGTTGCTACCAGTTCTCTCTTCCCGCCACCTCTCGTTCAAGACACGTGGCCGTGTGTATAGCTCTTGTGTGCGGAGCGCAATGCTCCATGCCAGTGAGACATGGCCATTGACAAAGCCAAACCTCCAACGTCTACACCGAAATGACAGGGCAATGATCAGACAGATCTGCAATGTCAAGCCACAGGACACTGTCACCATCAGGTCCAGTGAGTTACTTGAGCGTCTTGGCATTGAGGACCTGGACCTCATCCTGAAAGAGAGAAGACTTCGCTGGTATGGACATGTGGAACGCTCCAACGGTGCAGTCAAGACTGCCTGTGACATACAGGTAAGTGGAAAGCGGGGGCCAGGAAGGCCCAAGATGACCTGGAAGCAGCTAACAGAAAGAGATTGCAGAGAATGGAAGCTCTCTGCTATCGATCCTCATGATAAACAAGCCTGGAGATCTGGTGTAAGATCTGCCATGCGTGCAGCAAGCCAGCTACCTGGAAGGGGGCCCACTTATGTGGAAGTTGCCCCTGTACCTGCACGTTAATCAAAAATCCATTGATGATGATGATGAATTAAGTGGATAATATCATGTCATGAAAAGAAGCCTCCATGGTGTAGTGGTTTACTCGCCTTGTAAACCAGGGGTCACAGGATCGATCCCGGGCTTCTCCAGACTTTTGGATGGGTCTATAAACCGAGTTCCCGTCTCCATATGACCTTAGCTGTTGGTGGGACGTAAAACTCAAACACTCACTCATGTCATGAAAATAGTCTGTCAATGCTTGTGGGTCATTTTGTGTTGTCTCCCAGAGAAAAGGAGAAAAGAAACAGAAGAGATAGTAGAGGAGATGAAAGTGAGTGAAAGAGAAGAAAAAGAAAACCAGAGTTGCGAGAAGACAACATAGCTTGCCTTTGGGGACCTAAGTTGGATGAGGGCAAGTTATCAAAACTATTGTTTTTTCTTCTACAGAGCAATAGAAAACTTTAACCAAAAACTTAAACATAAAATTTCTAAGTCTGTGACCTTGACCTCAAGGTCACTAAGCGAGGTGGTGCTGGTACTGTGTGAAACTTCAGACCAATATGTAACATCATTCCAAGAAGTAACTAGATCCATCAAGTGATTTTAGAGATATAGAGCAATAGAAAACTTAAACCAAAAACTTCAACATAGAAGTCAACATAAAATTTCTTCTAAGTCCATGACCTTGAGTGGAGGTCACTGAGGGGGGTGGGGCTGGTATTGTGCAAAACTTTAGACCAATATGTAAAATAAGTCCAAGAAGTAACTCAATCCATCAAGTGGTTTTAGAAATATAGAGCAATAGAAAACTTTAACATAAAATGTCTATGTCTGTAACCTTGACCTTAAGGTCACTGAGTGGTGTGGGATGGTACTGTGCCAAACTTTAGACCAATATGTAACACCAGTCCAAGAAGTCACTAAATCCATCAAGTGGTTTTAGAGATAAAGAGCAAAAGAAAACTTTAACCAAAACTTTAACTTTAAGTGACGAACCAGGAAACATATACTTATCCCCTTACCTGCTGCACAGACAGCAGGCCTTGCCCAACTGTAAGCCAGTATCAGTTGGGCGCTCATAAAATTATGGCCACACATGTAATAATACATGGCTGCTGGCTTGTAACAGTACCACAGATGTAATAACACATGATTACTGGCTTGTATCTTTACAACACATCCAATAACACATGATTACTAGCTTGTAACATTACAACACATAATTGCTGGCTTGTAACATTACAACACATGTAATAACACATGATAACTGGTTTGTAACATTACAACACATGTAAAACACATGATTACTGGCTTGTAACACTACAACAAATGTAATAACACAGGATTAGTGGCTTGTAATATTGCAATCCATGTAATAACACATGATTACTGGCTTGTAACATTACAACATCTGTAATAACACATGGTTGTTGGCTGGTAGTATTACATCACGTGTAAAACACATGATAACTGACTTGTAACATTATAAAATAAGTAAGAACACATGGTTGCTGGCTTGTAATATTACAACACATGTAATAACACATGATTACTGGCTTGTAACATTACAACATATGTAATAACACATGGTTGCTGGCTTGTAACATTACAACATATGTAATAACACATTGTTGCTGGCTGGTAATATTACAACACATGTAATAACACATGATAACTGACTTGTAACATTATAAAATATGTAATAACACATGGTTGCTGGCTAGTAATATTACAACACATGTAATAACACATGATTACTGGCTTTATTACATGGTTGCTGGCTTGGAACATTACAACATCTGTAATAACACATGGTTGCTGGCTGGTAATATTACAACACATGTAATAACACATTATAACTGACTTGTAACATTATCAAATATGTAAAAACACATGGTTGCTGGCTTGTAATATTACAACACATGTAATAACACATTACTGGTTGTAACATTACAACATATGTAATAACACATGGTTGCTAGCTTGTAACATTACAACATATGTAATAACACATGATTGCTGGCTTGTTACATTACAACATATGTAAGAACACATGGTAGCTGGCTTGTAACATTACAAAATATGTAAAAAAACACATGATTACTGGCTTGTAACATTACAACATATTTAATAACACATTGTTGTTGCTTGTAACATTACAACATATGTAATAACACATGATTGCTGGCTTGTAACATTACAACATATATAATAACACATGACTGCTGGCTTGTAACATTACAACATATGCAATAACACATGATTACTGGCTTGTAACATTACAACATATCAGGACTGTTCAAATATGAATGCAACTAAGCACATAAAAATGATTCCGTGATAGATTTCGATGAAAAATTTATTTTGTCCCCTCAAAGTATTCCCCTTTAACAGATATTCAAACTTTCAGTCTTCTGATCCAATCATTGAATGCATTTTGGTAGTCTTTTCGAGGTATACTATGAAGGCACTGGAATATTGCAGAACCGCTGTACAAATTTTCGACCAGAAAGGTACTTTTTCAGCCGTGGGAACAAAAAAATAGTCACATGGAGCAAGGTCAGGGGAATACGGGGGGCGAGGGAGTTCAACAACCTTTTCCTGCTTCAGATAGTCTTGCACAATGAACGCCTTGTGCGATGACGCATTGTCATGTAGCAATCTGACATTGGCCAAACCAGTTGCGGGTCTTCGTTCTTTGAAATATTTCTTCAATTTTCGAAGAACTTTATTCTTGTAAAACTTCGCATTTACAGATTTGCCTTTAGGCAAGCAACCTGAATAGCAGGGCCCTGATTTGAAAAGAATATGGCATACATTACCTTCTTGACGCTCATGGTCCGCTTTGCAATGCATGGTCTTTTGCAATACTTTAATTTGTTGCCCATATTTTGTTCTGAATCTTTAGTTTTGGCTCAAAAAAGTGAACCCATGTCTCGTCACCTGTGACAACATTAGCGAAAGACCGTGCATTGTAATTTGGAAACTTTTTAAGCAACTTCTTGGCGCACTGAACGCGTGTCTTTTTCTGCTCATTTGTCAACAGATGGGGAATCCATCTAGCACAGATCTTTCTCATTTTCAAATCCCGTTTCAGAATTGTATGAGCTGCTCCTAATGAGATGCCAACCATACTAGTTATTTGCCTAGTGGTGTATCGTGCATCGGTAGCAACTATTTCTTTCAATCTAGCAGCCACCTTGGCAGATGTTGCTCTTTTCCGCCGACGAGCATGTGGTGCATCTCCTGTTGAGCCTAGCCCACAGCTGAATTTCTTACACCAACGAAAAACTGTCGGAAAAGACATTTCATTATGCCCATAAACCGAACATATTTCATCAAAAATGTCTTTGCACCGTATACCAAGAATACAACGATTCTTAATATAGGACCCTATTTCAATGGCGTACTCTGACCTTCTTCCAACCATGTTTTGTATTAGTATACAAGAGTAGACAGTGTTTATTGAACGATATACAAGGCTAAAGTGCACGGATTTTAACAGGTTTGGTATCAATGTATAGGTAAAATGTTTTTCTACGCTGTGATATTTATTTCCAGGTGATTTTCGCATTAGTGCATGAGAAAACGTTCTACTTGCATTCATATTTGAACAGTCCACATATGTAATAACACATGGCTGCTGGCTTGTAACATTACAACTTATGTAATAACACATGATTGCTGGCTTGTAACATTATGACGCTGACCATGACAACTATGTTTCCTCATCATGCTAAAAAGTCCGTTAAACGAAGACCCCAGCTATAAATATGTTCTATAAAAGGGTTATCCTTTGGAAGCAAGGAATACACCACAGAACTGAAAAATATGGAGTGTGCATGTTTTCTGGGCCAGACTAGCTAGTTTCGGCCAATTAGGCCTCATCAGTGACCCTCAAATATTTTCAAAATTCCACAATAGAATCAATGATCCCAAAGGACAAGAAAATATAAACTACACTATGATGTAGGGCAATTATCAGGGTGGCCACACATTTTTAGCAATCAAATTCCCTGTTTTTCCCTGATTTGATTTGATTTTCCCGGATTAAAAACCTTGATATTTTCGCAATGGCTCCTACTTTTAGAAGTCATATACTGATTCAAATGCTGTCAAGTGACATGTTTATACACAATACTGTCACTATATTCTTACTTAAATGAAAATTTTATCTAAAATATAATGTACATGTGCTAATTTACTTCCATGGTAGTCAAAATCAAAATTGGTAAAATATATGGCCTCCAACCTTCCCTTGTAGCCACACCTTCACCTCCAATTTATTACAAGAGGGCCATGATGGCCCTGAATTGCACACCTGATCCAATGTGTAACAAGTGGGGCCCGAGGGCCATAATTGGCCCCAGAACTATAATTTGCATTATCTTGATGGAGGTCTAAAAGGTGAAGCTTCATACCAAATATCAAAGACCGGAGCCTTCTGTTTTCCAACAAGAAGATTTTTAAAGGTTTTCCCCATAAAAGTCAATGTAAAACCTAAGGGCCGCAGGGCGGGGTCATTTTTGGCCCCAGGGCTATAATTTGAACAATCTTGGTAGAGGTCCATAAGATGAAGCTACACACCAAATATCGTAGGCCTGGGCCTTGTGGTTTCAGGAAAAGATTTTAGTTTTCATTAAAAATCTATTTTTGGCTCCCATGACCTTGATGTGCAATGGACCGGAACCATTTGAACAACTTTGAAAGGGGACTACCTAAGGATCATTCCTGTGAAGTGCGACCAAAATCCGATCAGTGGTTTAGGAGGAGTTGTCGTTTGAAGAAATTGTTTACGGATGGCTGGACGGATGCTCACACACACGGATGAATAGTGATCCCAAAAGCTCACCTCGTCATTACATTTTTTTTTTTTTTTTTTTTACATGGTAGACTGTCTAAGCCCCTTAGTCCATTCCAGAAGCTGGACCCTGGGGCAAGAACAGGATAAAGCGAATGCCCTGATCCAGGTATCATACTAACTATATGTGAATTTCCCAGCTGCAAATGATCCCAACAGAAACATGAACCTAATATTATGGACTCTGTTTTTTGTGAACCCCAGTATAAATGTATGTACACCGTACTATATACAGCCATAATGGTATGGTAAAACACCCTAATTATATTCCTTGTTATAGTCATTGTGTTATTCTTGATATATTCTTAAGAATATGATACACACTTCTACTTGAGCTCTGGGGCAATGGTTGCTCAATTTCGTTTTGGTTTCTTACTGCACTGCATCAAAATTTAATGACACACATTGGGTTTGCAATAAAATGTCCACTTAGGAATGAGACTAGAAATGCGTCCATAGGACACGGATGCCCCCGCCTGAAAATATGTCTATGTTCGTATTCATCCATACAAAGTTATTGACCATGTTTAAGTTGTGGACCCTTTTTTCACATTTGACCTCTAAGTTTGACCTTGACCTTGTAGGTAAGGACCTTGGTTTTGTGTGAGGCAGATTGTCTCATGATGGCCAACATTTCTTCCAAATAATTTCAAAATCCATCCAGAGATAAGGAAGTCATTGACTGCGTTTAAGTTTCAGATGATTTTTTTTTTACCTTTGACCTCTAAGTATTACCTTGACCTTGGAGGTACAGATCTGGGTTTGCACGTGACACATCGTCTCATGATGGTTAATATTACTTCAAAGTAATTTTAAAATCCATCCAGAAATAAGTAAGTTATTGACTGTGTTTAAGTTTCAGACCCTTTTTTACCTTGACCTATAAGTATGACCTTGGAGGTACGAATCTGGGTTTGCACGTGACACATCCTCTCATGATGGTTAACATTTCTTCAAAGTAATTTCAAAATCCATCCACAAATAAGTAAGTTATTCACTGTGTTTAAGTTTTGGAACCTTTTTTTAACTTTGACCTCTAAGTATGACCTTGACCTTGGAGGTACAGAACTGGTTTTTGCACATGACACATCATCTAATGATGGTTAACATTTCTACAAAGTAATTTCAAAATCCATCCAGAAATAAGAAAGATATAGACTGCGTTTAAGTTTCAGACCCTTTTTTTACCTTTGACCTCTAAGTATGACCTTGACCTTGGAGGTTCGGACCTGGGTTTTGTAGGTGACATGTCGTCTCATGATGGTTAACATTTCTGCTGGGTAATTTTAAAATCCATCAAGAAATAAAGAAGTTATTGACTGCGTTTAACTTTCAGATGCACAGACGGACGAACGGACGGATGTTCGTACAGATGGACATTTGTTGGGTACTACAGTGTTAATTTTTCACCTATAAGTACCCAACAATCAGCTAAAATTTGCACAAGTACCCAACATGTCCCATCAAATTTGTTGGCTACTTTTTCGGACACTAACGGAATAAACGGCAAGTACCCAACTTATGTCTACCCAACATGTCGGACGAACGGACGGACAGACAGGGGCAACGCTATATGCCCTTTCCACCATTCTTCGAATGGCGGGGGCATAAAGAAAGAAAAACAGAATATATATCAAACAAGTACTCCACCTAACAAGTACTCCACCTTTAAGTAAGATTAGATCTGCAGGTATTTTAAGTATATGGCAGAAAGAAACCACCAGTAGCCACATCTGAACAGCTATAAAATTTGAATATTTTGACCTTACAACGATTAGATTTTTTTAAATTCCCTGATTTTTCCCGGATTTTCAGCAAAATTTCAAATTCCCTGATTTTTCCCTGCAGGGATTTTTTTTCTCCATTTTCCCTGTTTTCAAGAGTGCGTAGCCACCCTGTTTATATAGAGAAAAGTGGGGTTTAAAGTGGTATACATTATCTGCCTTATTTTTGCTCAAAAACATAGATTGTTGGTACTCTTTAGAACCACCTCGTTGAGGCAGTTCTAACGAGCACCCACAATCTATGTTGAAAGCAGAAATAAGAAAGATGTTTTCATTGTTTACTAATATTTGTCATTTCTGACATCATGTTTTCCTAATCTATTGAAATTCTTTTGAACTTCTTCAGCAACAAAATCTGATTTTTTGGTTTTGGTTTTACGGCCCTTTCAAGATTATTTCACTCATATCTGGCCGATCGTTAATCAGAGGTGGGCGAAAACCTGAGTACCCGGAGAAAAACCACCTGACCTTCCGTTGCAGAACTTGGTGTCTCACGTGACCTGAGCGAGGCTCGAACCACAGCGGTGAGAGACCTAATGATCAAGAGTCAGCGCTCTTAACCACTAGGCCACACAAAATCTGATTTGAAATGGTTACATTTTAAACAGAATCTTGCACGTGTGGTCATTTCATATGAAACTTATGAAGCTCACCAGATGCTCATTTCATAAATTTTAGTTGAAATGACCACTGGTGTCCGATCCTCTAATTCCATAGTTTTTTCAATGTTTCAGACATTTTGTATCACTAAATTTTCTGTTAACCCTTAAGACGCCAAGAAAAACTACATATGGAAATGTCTGTTTATGTCTTCTGTTGAAACTTTGCAAGCTTTTTAAAAATATTTTTGCATACAGGCAAACAGTGTGGATCCAGATCAGACAACTCCTAGAATAGCAGTCTGATCTAGGTCTACACTGTTTGTAAAAATGACTTTTAAACTAACCGGCAGATGACAAAATCAACTGACAGGCAATAACTGTCGTGATTGGCATCTTATGGGTTAAATCCACATTCTGAATTTCTATGTTATCCTTTTTTTTGTAAGAATAAAACCTACGGAACCCGGGAAGGGACATGATTTTTTTTTATTTTATAAGTTGTGCACACAAGATATTATCTTGTTCGGACAAGATATTATCTTGTGCGCACAACATATTATCTTGTCTGCACAACATATTATCTTGTACGCACAAGACATTATCTTGTACGGACAACATATTATCTTGTGCAGACAAGATATTATCTAGTCTGCACAAGATAATATCTTGTCTGCACAACATAGATCTTGTTCGCACAACTTAATATCTTGTGCGCACAAGATATTATCTTGTCCGCACAAGATAATATCTTGTCTGCACAAGATAATATCTTGTTCGCACAACTTCCCAAGATCTATGTTGTGCAAACAAGATAATATGTTGTGCAAACAAGATAATATCTTGTGCAGACAAGATATTAAGTTGTCCGCACAAGATAAATTATGTTGTCCACACAAGATAATATCTTGTGCGGACAACATATTATCTTGCCCGCACAAGATATAATCTTGTTGGCACAACTTAATATCTTGTTCGCACAACATATTAAAAAAAAATTCATGTCCCCTCCCGGGACAAACCTGCCAAATGTAAATTTTGAAGACAATTATCAACACTTTGTGATGTAACCCAATGATTGTTTCAAGAATGATGTATGGCTGATCACTACCAAAGACCAACTAATTCATTTACCTTTTGATCTGTGAGTAGAAATTCATTCAGCACCATTTCATATATAGCTGGGCTCAATCTAGGATCATCACGGGGCAAATATGGGGATAAAGCCTGGAAATATAAAGCAACTCATTATTGCATAGTCAAACCTTTAAGATGGATCCCAAAAATGTATAGATTACTGCAGAAAAAAGACCAGAAATGGTCATCTTTCTTAAAAATCCATATATTATTGTTTGATATAACATGGTTGCTTACTTAACATGGTTTCGATAGATTATTTAGGCAATAAGATGGATCCAAAAATGTATAGATTACATTAAAAATGACCCATTTTTCAATATGATTTATACATTTTTGTTGGGATATATTACATGGTTATATCTGCATTGGACCACAACAATTGTGTTACAAACATATTGCGGTAAACCAATAAAATAATAAGTGCTTCTAAATATCTATGCATGTCAAATCCCAAAACTTAAAACAGACGCATGCATTTGAATGTACACGTACATGTATACAGTCGAACCTATACTAAGCAAGCACCATAATGTGCTTCATCAAGACAACTGTTTGCTTAATACTTAACAAAGCAACTGCCTATATTGATAACTGAATGCAGGTTTGTTTGACACATGTTGTTCAACACATGTTGCTTGTTAAATAGAGGTGGCCATTGAGCCAGCTCATAACAAAATCTGCAAGAAGTCTTGAGTGACCAGCGAAGACTCAGAGCAGCCTGCACATTTGCACAGTCTGATCGCATGTACCTACTATAGGTTAATATCTATGCAAAGAGACATTTATGGAAAAGGTCTTGTCATAGTGGATGGGTGCGCAGGTTGATTTGTTTCTCTGCTGATCGCACCGGTCTTATTGTAGGGTTTGTCATGCGCCGGCTCAGTTATCTTTTTTACTCCAGATCATAGCTCTAAATGAGGATAGGGTTAGGAGGTTAATTTTATTATGTTTTTTTTTTTCTTCCTTTTTATGTTGTGGGTACATGATAGAACTGCCTCATTGAGACAATTCTATTAAGTAACCAAAAGCATATTTCCCAGAATTTAGTAAGAAACAATAAGAACAAGAAGTCCATGATGGACCTTATTTGCTCACCTGAGTTATTATGTACTAACATTGTTGTTTACAGGTTTTTTCTATATTTAGCTCTGACATTTTGTACAGAAGAGCACAACCACTAAAGCACTTTTGGTAGAGGGGTCACCCCAGGAACATTTCTGTCAAGTTATTTTGAAACTGAGCCATTGGCCTAGGAGAAGATGTTCTTTGAAGAATTTTCTATTTTTATCTCTGCAGTCATATGAACATTTTGTTCAGTAGAGCTAATCCATTTCAGCAATTTAAACAATCATCATTACAATATTATGCCTGCATTTAGGTTCCTTGCATTTATAGTTCCTGATAATGTTTGGGTCAATCATTTTCATTTGGCTCAAAGTTTAACCCATTTAGTACCAGAAACCCTAAAACGGATACCCTGGCAAACAGTGCAGGCCCAGATCAGATGCCGCATAATGCGGCATCTGATCAGGGCCTCCACTGTTTGCTAAAAGTTCAGTCATTTTCCTTATCAATTTTGATGAAAACACGTCCTGTCACCCCTAAATTTTGAAATGAACTCCTGCTATACAAGGGATGTTCTTAAAGTTCTGATCCTAATAGGCTACCGTAGTTATTTCAAACGGTATCTGCATGAGGTTAACATATTCAGAATGTATATTATCTTATTTACACATATATATATATATAATTACTGTCGGACGTTTAGTTTAGGAGATATACAAAATTTAATCAGTGTCACTCGGTACCACTGGCCTTTTTTCGAAGCAACTATGAAAGGTTCACAAAAGTTAGAAATAAGAGCTTACATAAAAGCCCGCGGTGCCTTAAAGATATCTGCCAAACAAATTCTAAAGGAACTATGTGATATTTACGGATCTTCTGCGGTTTCGATAATAACAGTTCGCCAGTGGTTAAATAAATTTCAAAATGGAAAAAGTAACGTTGAAGACAGTGCCCGTTCTGGGAGACCCCGTATGCAAGTGACTGAAGCTAACATTGCTGCTGTGAAAAAACTGGTTGAAGGTGACGCTCGATATACTGTTAGACATATAGCAGGGTATGTGGGGATGATATCGGCAGCTGTGCATAAAATTTTGACTGATCATCTGGGACTGAGAAAGCTATGTGCTCATTGGGTACCCCACTTGCTATCAAAAGAGCAAAAAGCTTACCGTGTTAAATGTGCCAGGGAATTACTTAAAACATATAAAAATTGTGAAAACATGAGAATCTGCAAATTGTTTACTGGTGATGAAACCTGGATTTATTATTTTGAAACCCAGCGAAAAGTAAATAACAAAGTTTGGATTGCTAAAAACCGTAACAGACCGATTATTGCTAAAAGATGTCAAAGTGCCAAGAAGGTTCTTTATGCTATCTTCTTCAATTCTGATGGCCCTGTGGTGCAAGTCGCTGCTCCAAGCGGTCGTTCTATTACTGGAACGTTCTATAAAAACCATGTACTCAAAAAAGTGAAAAAATATTTTGTCAAAAAGCGTCCAAAGACTGGCATTCGTAACATTTGTTTAATCCATGACAATGCACCAGCACACAAAAGCAGGATTGTTCAAGACTATTTGCGTGTAGAATCCATCAAACAGCTACCACACCCCCCTTATTCTCCAGATCTAAGCCCGTGTGACTTTTTCCTGTTTCCTAGGCTAAAAAGAATGTTATCTGGTAGACGTTATAACTCTAGGAATGCCTTAGGAAGTGCAATTTATCAGTGCCTGAACAGTATACCCAAAGCTGAGTATTTTGCAGCCTTCCGTTCTTGGATATCGAGACTTCAAAAGTGTATTTCTGTTAAAGGAGAGTATTTTGAAGGAATGAAATGAGAATTTTGATTATATTCTGTTTATGTATCATTTTATAGCATCAGGATCAGAACTTTAAGAACATCCCTCATATATTAAGAGGAAGATTCCATTTGGTACTGAAAGGGTTAATAAGCACAAATAGCTCCTTAGTGCTTAAGTTCATCTGACTATCACTCCAGGCAACATAACTTTATTTATATATTTGTAGAAAAGATCTGAGCTATTCTAAGGTCAAAGAGGTCAGTATTGCATCTGAGCCAGATCTAGACTGAGTAGGATCTAGACTGCAATGACACAGAAAAAGTGTCATGTTCTGCAAACAGTGTAGACCAAGATCAGTTCAAACTGTTTGTTAACAATACAGGAACTGAACCCAGTAAATGCCATGAAAACTGCATCAGAAACTGGGGTACCAGTAAAAAAAAGAAAACCACAGGAAGCAATACAGATAAGAAAATCTACCAGTTGTACTTCTCTTCCTTGTATGCCATGATTTCCAGTGTTCAAAATTTATTCCTTGATTCCTTTTTTCCATTACCATCCTGGTGGGGTAGTGAGGGTAGTGGGGGAGTACATGGGCTGTTTCACTGGAACAGACCCTGAGCCATACCATTTAATCAATTTTGGTACAAAAGTATAAGAGAAACATTTCTGTGACTTGGGTTTGAAATTCCACCATTGAACTAGGAGGATATGTCATTTAGAGGGATTTTTTCTGTTTTTAGCTCTGGCAGCCATTTTCTTCAGTAAAGTGGAACCATTTTAGCAGAGGGTCAACAATGAAATAATTTTGATATTGGATTAGTTACCTAGGAGGAGATGTCTGTTAAAGGTTTTTTCTATTTTTAGCTCTGGTGGCCATTTTTTTTTCTCGGCAAAGTGGAATCATTTTAATAAATTTGGTAGATGGTCACCAAAGGATCATTTCTGTAAAATTATTTTGAAGTCAGAACATTAGCCTAGGAGGCGATACCATTTAAATGTTGTTCTAGTTTTAGCTCAGGTGGCCATTTTGTTCAGCGGAGCAGAACCATTTTAGCTATTTTAGTAGAGGGTCACTCAAGGAACATTCCTGTGAAATTATTTTGAAATACATGTAGTACCATTAGCCTAGAGGTTGATGTCATTTAAAAGTTTTTCTATGTTTAGCTCTGGTGGCCATTTTGTTCAGCGGAGCAGAATCATTTTAGCAACTCTGGTAGAGGGTCACCCAAGGAACATTCCTGTGAAATTATTTTAAAATTGGTACTGTGGTTCAAGAGATGTCATTTGAAGAAATTGTTGATGGACGGATGACAGACAAAAAGCAATCACAACAGCTCACTTTAGATGAGCTAAAAATATCCGTAAATGATCCTCATTACGCCTCCATTACTGGAGATAACCCAGATAATAGGGTTTCTTGATAAATAATAATAAACATGTTTACACAAGAAAAATGAGTATCGGAATCCTTTAACCTAGCTGTTACTAATTTTGACTAAATCCCCTATTTACAAGAAAGGCCTTGTTCAAATTCAAAGATGGAACAGTCCATTTCTGACACACAGGGTGAAAGCTTAATATTCAACTAGTAAAATTCCGCTATTAAGACCACCAAAAATTTAGACTAATTCTGCTTTAAAAAG
This sequence comes from Lucinisca nassula, assembly GCA_963580285.1. Classification (NCBI taxonomy): domain Eukaryota; kingdom Metazoa; phylum Mollusca; class Bivalvia; order Lucinida; family Lucinidae; genus Lucinisca; species Lucinisca nassula. Next base: position 63,319,023 of record OY757025.1, read on the forward strand.
CTTATTTAGAAAGTTCAAATTATTCTTTCTTTGTGTTTTCTGCATACAGTGTTCACTACTCAGAGACCACCTTTGGGACTGTTCAAAAGTGGTCTTTAAGACCACTTTTGAACAGTCCAAAAGGTGGTCTTAATATAGGTATTATTCTGTACAGTAAATGTTTAATAGAATACTCCAAAGTACAGCTGACTCTCATTATGTCAAACACTGCTATCTCAAATTTACTTTAATTTTGGGCACAATTATTTAACCCATATTGTACTGAAAACCCCAAAACTGGTAACTGGCAAACAGTGCAGGCCCAGATCAGACGCCACAGAATGCAGCATCTGATCAGGGCCTACACTGTTTGCAAAAAGTCTAGCGATTTTCCAAAGATTTTGAAGAAAACATAACCTGACACCCCTTAATTTTGAAATGGACTCCTGCTATAATTAAGGAGGAAGATTCCATTCGGTACAAAAAGGGTTAATTTTGCTTTACTGGTATATTCCTTAGTTTTCACCTCCCATTATCTAAAACTACTGTTATCTCAAGCCCAAAATTCCCCTCCTTTTGAGTTTGAGTAAATAAGTGCCAAGTGTATTACCTTCAGTTGTCTTATGCTGGCAAACTTGTAAGCCTCGTTTTCCCACATCTCTTTGTTTTTCCCAAATAACTTCACACAAAGCTTAGCTGCATCATCAAATTTCTCCTCCTCAATAAGACAGTTCATAAATAACCTTCCTACATCCTGTCAATAGAAGACACTTAACAACTACACCTGTGTTGGCTAATTCTGCGCATCTTCCAATTCAGCACATTGGGATTATTACAAAATTAATTGTTTTCATGGTACCTAACAAAGCTGCATGATGCTTCTACGTAGAGCTGAAACTGACCACATGAGTACTGGTAAACAGCTTAAAAGGACTAAGCCTGCCCAGCCAAAGTGGTATGAACCAGACTGTCCAATGCATATACGCCTTCTGGTTTGCTTGAGAGGTCATTTCATCTCAATGTTGGGTAAAAGTCCCACAAAATTGGAAGCAACATCTCCAAAATGACCTCAATAGCATTGAAAGGGATGTTAAAGCTTAATTCAAATGAACAAAACTCAATGCAATCTAATATTTGTCAGAACATAGGAAGAATATATCAATCCCTGACTGTATGAGCACTCATTACATAGAGGATCTTACACAAGTGGTCATTTCATATGATATATATGAAACGAGCCTTTGGCTAGTTTCATAAATTTCATATGAAATGCCCAGGAGTGTAAGATTCTGTTTATCATATGACCACTTTAAATTGGATTTTATTGCCTTTGAATTTGACAATTTTTCCACAGAAAATGCATTGTTGACATGGACGTCGTCATGACTTTACTTAATCCCTCCGAAGTGTTATTACACATGTGGTCATATGATTTTTATTACAGGACGTTATCCACTGCTTATCAACAACGTCATATGCTCAAGTCAAATATTAGTCAGAACATAGTCACAATATATCCCTACCTGATTGTGTGAAGGAAGGTTTCCTGAATGGTCATCCAAATAAACACAGCAGACACAAATGCACATGCTGATCTGAGTCTTCACTTGGTGCACATTCTCAAAGACCTTTTTTTTTCATGGTGCAGCCCATGTCTTTTATATAACACTTGAATTTTCTTTAAGCACTTTCTTAGCTACAAATTAGGTGACACCTGTATTTGAAATAGTGAGCTATGAGGTAAACTGTTAGTTTTGAAGTTGCAAATTTTGTCTTACAGGTCCATTTCTCAACTTGTGATATAGTACAACAAATGATTTAACCCATAAAATGGTGAGAAAAACTACATCTGAAAATGTCATCTTATGTCGTCTGCTGATTTTTTTTGCAAACTTTTTAAGGTCAAGAATAAGTAAATGGGCCCTCCCATAGAAATTTTTAAAATTTTGCATGCCAGTACGTCTCAACATTCTGCACTGGTACATGCAATAACAAGGGCACCGCATGCGGGTGCCAACGCTCGGCTGCAAAAATTCTAAGTCTAAAAAAGGGGCATAACTGTGCCAAAAATATTTTGAGGGTTACCTCACCTATTGGTTTGAGTTCCCCTTTTCGTAATTAACAACTAGTCCTAGTTTCAAGTAAATATATTTAATAATGACAGATATTACAAAATGTCCAAATTTATGCAAGACGACGACGACGCAGACGGCGCCAGAGCTATGACAATACCTCGTCATTTTCTTCGAAAACAGCCGAGCTAAAAATGATATGTTACCATGTTTGTTTTGGCACCATGACCGCACAAAGGCCAAAATTATTTCTATAGAAAGCAATGGGAATCCGATGAAAACTGCATAATTTTCAATCTTTTTGGCCAATAGAAAATAATCTGGCCCATAGAATTTTTCTAAAAACTGATATTTTGTGTCGTATTTATTGTTGATCAGAATGAGACGAAAAAAGTCCTTGACTACCAGGTTAGTTTATGAGCTATACCAGTGTAAAGATCTATAGGGTATATATAATTTGGGCGCATTTTGACGTAATTTGTAAAGGACGTTTCAGAAGTGCGCCGTCAACGTTTCTTCAAGCTGTAGCCTAATATAAAGAGCAACCAGAACATAATTTTCAAATCATCATGCATTAGCAAATATGTCAATAGCCTCCTTAGATGCCAATTGAGGTATTTTCCCATGGTTGGCACCCGCATGCGGTGCCCTTGTTATTGCATGTACCAGTGCAGAATGTATAGATGCCAATTGAGGTATTTTCCCATGTATAAACCCAAAGAAAAAGCTCTATTCTTACGTTTACAGTTCCACAAACATAGAGGCTCGGTAAAATGTTTTCTACGTATCCCTAAAATAATAGTTTTAGCAAAAGTAATTATATGATGAAAATAATAGTAAGACCATTGCATACCTCACTTCGCCTTGTAATAGGTAGCGTTTCTTGATGTTTACATTTAATTCAGTGGATTTGATCAAAGTATGTAAAACGACACGTGTATTAGGAGCACAACTATTTGGTAAGAGTGAGTGAATGAGTGAGTGTTTGAGCTTTACGTCTCACCAACAGCTAAGGTCATACGGAGACAGGACCTCGGTTTAAAGACTCATCCGAAAGTCTGGAGAAGCCCGGGATCGATTCTGCGACCCCTGGTTTACAAGGCAAATAGTATAACCACTACACCACAGAGGCTTCTATTTGGTACAGTGAAGACTCTGAATTGACAGCGGGAGTATGTAAACTGAACTCAGTTGTTGCTAAATGTTTGTACTATTTTACATTTTCTCTCATGGCTGTTTACGTTTATTGAAAAGTGTGTATTGTTATACGGCGCATAAATAAATAAATAAAATAACTGAATAACTGCGTCATGTTTTTACAGCAGAGACAGAAGATGGTTATCATTTAACCGACTTGGTAATGGAGAATAAGGAAGTTTTCAATGAGGACGTTTGCTTGGTATCCAATGACGTTGCCGGTCAACGCGCGTAAAATTTGGCGGCGACGTCATTTACATATTCTTGACCTTAAAAATATTTTTGCATACAGGCAAACAGTGTGGGCCCAGATCAGACTGCTCCTGATTGCAAAATTACTTTTAAGGTAACTGGCAGATGGCAAAGCAGACGACTATTGTCGTGATAGGCATTTTATGACTTAACACCCCAACATGACAATGTTCAACACAGTTATCACCATTTTTTTTTTTAAATTGTACTAATTGCAACTAAAAATGTGTCAGAACAACACAGATGCCCCAGCTCAGGACACCTCATCACCCCGAATAAAAGCATGTTGCTACAACAGCATCAGGCAGCATAGCTCCCCTGGAAAAGTGTCCTTGAGGTCCTTGGCACAGATTGGGGTGTTGCCAATAAAACCTTTGGAGAAACTGTATTATCATACCAAACCGTGATATGATATAGCTCTTAAATCTTTAACATTAAAATTTTTTAAGTCCCTGACCTTGAAGTCATTGGCATGGACAGGGGTAAGGCTGAATATAACTTTAGACCTGAATCTATCAGCATACTAAGTATGAACTAAATCCATTGTATGATTTGGAAAATATAAGCTCTTACAAACCATTAAAAATTTCTAAGTCTGAGACGACCTTGAGGTAATGGGCTTGGGTGTGGGCGGAGGTATTGCTGAATAAAACTCTTAACCTATCTATCATCATACCAAACATGAACCAAATCAGTTTGGAAAATACGAGCTCTTAAAAGTTCAGGTTCTACCTGGTATAAATGCCTTTTCCTGAGCTTACAGGATCACATATGTATGTATGTATGTACACACAACCATACAGAAGGACGTACATATGTATGTACATATGGAAAACCGAAAAACTATATTTCCTCGACATCATGTCAATGGTAGGGGCATAAAAAGGGCTAAAGTTTAAACGCCTTAACCCTTTCAGCCCTGTTGACGAGATACAGATACCAATGTAAACACTGTTGAACAAGATAAGACGGCTCATACGGTAGTTTCCTCTTGGCCCCATGACGAGTGTATGACCAGTAAAAGCTCCAGAAAGATTGAATCAGTTCATAAAATCTCCTTATAACCTAACTAAAAATTTTAAAAACAGCCCTAATATTTACCTGAAGGTTGTGCTTCTTCAGTTCTTTTCCATGTTTAACCGTCTCTTCCATAGCCTCCTACAAAACAAATATACACAGTCTTATACAGCTAGAAATTTTGCTTGATACAAGATTCAAAACCTTCTCTGCCTCACTAGGAGTGCAGCAAGGAGAGGTCATCATTTATGCATTATTTTTCAACACAGTCTCTATGAATTTCAATGCAGTAAGCATACATGTATCAATGCTCAAGCTTTGTAATCCCTTCATGAAAGAAGGCTGCATCTTAAGTAGAAGAAGGCTGCATCTTAGTGGAAAACGGCTGCATCTTGAGTGGCAGAAGGCTGCATCTGGAGTGCAAGAAGGCTGCATCTTGTATGGAAGAAGGCTGCATCTTGAGAAGAAGAAAGCTACATCTTCAGTAGAACAAGGCTGCATCTTGAGTAGAAGATGCTACATCTTGGATAGAAGAAGGCTGCATCTTGAGTAAAGGAAGGTTGCATCTTGGGTGGAAGAAGGCTGCATCTTGAGTGGAAGATGTTACATCTTGAGTGGAAGAAGGCTGCATCTTGAGTAGAAGAAGGCTGTATCTTGAGTAGAGGAAGGAAGGCTGCATCTTGGGTGGAAGAAGGCTTGCATCTTGAATGGAAGATGCTACATCTTGGGTAGAAGAATGCTGCATCTTGAGTAGAAAAAGGGCTGCATCTTGAGTAGAGGAAGACTGAATCTTGGGTGGGAGAAGACTGCATCTTGAGTGGAAGAAGGTTACATCTTGAGAAGAAGAAGGCTACATATTCAGTAGACAAAGGCTGCATATTGAGTAGAAGAAGGCTGCATCTTGAGTGTAAGAAGGCTGCATCTTGAGTGTAAGAAGACTGCATCTTGTATGGAAGAAGGCTGCATCTTGAGAAGAAGAAGGCTGCATCTTGAGTAGAGGAAGGCTGAAGCTTGGGTGGAAGAAGGTTGCATCTTTAGTGGAAGATGCTACATCTTTAGTGGAAGAAGGCTGCATCTTGATTAGAAAAGGGCTACATCTTGGATAGAAGGCTGCATCTTTAAAAGAGGAAGACAGCAGCCTGAGTGAAAGAAAGCTGTATCTTGAGTGTAAGAAGGCTGCATCTTGTATGGAAGAAGGCTGCATCTTCAGAAGAAGAAGGCTGCATCTTGAGTAGAGAATGCTGTATCTTGTATGGAAGAAGGCTGCATCTTGAGAAGAAGATGCTGCATCTTGTTTGGAAGAAGGCTGCATCTTGAGTAGAAGATGCTATGCTGCATCTTGTATGGGAGAAGGCTGCATCTTGAGAAGAAGAAGGCTGCATCTTGAGTAAACAAAGGCTGCATCTTGAGCAGAAGGTTGCATCTTGAGTGAAAGAAGGCTGCATCTTGAGTGTAAGAAGGCTGCATCTTGTATGGAAGAAGGTTGCATCTTGAGAAGAAGAAGGCTGCATCTTGAGTAGAGGAAGGCTGCATCTTTAGTAGAAGAAGGTTGCATCTTGACTACAGGAAGGTTGCATCTTGAGGTTTTATATCCCAATCAACACCAATTAGGTCATTTTGGAGACGATGCTTCCAATTTTGTGGGACTTTAACCTGACATTGAGATGAAATGACATTTCAAGCCCTACTGCCCAAACAAAACCTTGGGATGGTCTGATTCACACCACTTTGAATGTGCAAGCTCAGACCTTCTAAATGGTTTACGAGTACTCAAACTTTCAATTGGTTTCAGCTCTGCACAGAAGCATCAAGCAGCCCAATCTATTTCTCCAAGGCCCCATGGGCAGAGCCCTGTCCCACTGAAAAAGTTGTCTACTCTTAAAGGAAAGAATTTGCTCCTCAGGAGCAGGAGTTGCCTCCCCTTTATTTACCTCATATCTTTCATGCTGAAGCAGCCAAGCTATATGATCATCTTGGTCCCTCTGTCGTGCCATCACAACATCTTTAGGACTGACAATGTAGAACAGGTTATCTTCACTCACACTCTCTAAAAACAATTAAGAAATGAATTTTATTTTTCTGCTGTTCATGGAAGTATGAACGCAGTGGGTCACATGCAAGGTAAATGAACCTCAAAGGGGTTCATGTAAACTTTGCTAACGACCCGCTGTTGTTCATACTTTCACGAAAAGCAGAAAAATTAAGTTTATTTTTTATATTTACATTCTTTGCCTCTCACCAATGGGCGAAAAAATGCTTTCAAGCTGAAAACACAATTACATGCTGTTTTTTTTTTTTTTTTTTTTTTAACAAAGAGTGGAACAGATTTGACATCACAAATGCCCGTAGAGAACCATGGTTTAGACTGACGTCACTTGACGTGACTGAAAATCATGTGACTCGTTGCGTTCATGGAAGTATGAACTACATTGTTTTCTATAGGTTTACATAAGACTTTACACTGGAAATGTAAATATAGTATAATAAACTGAAACTTCAATGGTTCAAAAACTGATGTCTCATTTACTATAATAGTAGATTGGAACCAGAGGTCCTTGAGAATTCTTCTCATACCTCATTAAGGGTTTGGATACACCTGGCAGATTTTTCCCCCCCATTTTATCAAAGGGAGACAACTTTTGGGACTTCCTGTTCACTTTTCAATAAGCCATGTCCCACTGAAAAAGGGGTCTACACTTAAAGGAAAGAATTTGCTCCTCAGGAACAAATTCTTTCCTTTAAGAGTTTACCCCTATTGACATGGGAGAAAAGAAATACTTTTGCAGGAGTTGCCTCCCCTGAAGGTGTTCCCATTCCCCTTAAGTGACAGCAAAATGTGTCTGGGTTCTCTCCAATATGATTGGATCATGGGTATGTTATGATGTCAAATACCTTTCCCTTCCACAAAATATAGCACAATATATTTAGTAACAGAGTTCATACAGAAATCCCATAATTTATTTCCATAATTTATCCTGTCTTTCCAAGAGGTTCTGGTTCCAAACATATAGAGGATATTTGACTTTTTCAGTTGATGATTGATTTTTTTATACCACCAAATGAACACCAAAAGAAGTATTTTCATGAGTGGCGAAGCCACTTGTGAAAATATTACGTTTGGTGTTCATGAGTGAAATAAAATTTGATTTTACACTGAAAAAATCTTTAAGTTTGCACCTGGAAAACTGCTTGGAATGTTGCTTTATCAAATGGTTCACTTGAAATTATCATTCAAATAATATCCACAGTTACTAAGCTTGTCTAGCTGTGTGCAATATTTAAGTTGCAAAGGTGCTAAAAATGACGTCATTAATGTCCTAATGATGTGAAAACGTGTGTGACGTAATTTCTGACTCATGTTAATAATGTTTAACTTATTGAAGTCTAACAAACAGATAATATATGTAATTTTTCAATGCTACACCGAATTCATAAACAGTGAAAAATAAAAAATTGTATTGTCACTGTTTGAAACAGTGGCAATATCCATTTTGATTTCACTGAGAAATCTCTATATTACATTGAAAAGCATGTAAGAAAAAAATCTGTCACTAGTGGGATTCCAACCTGGACCTCCAGCTTGAGAATCAAGGCCCAGTTGTTCAAACCCTTGCTAGCTTAATGAACTTGTTAATGGTCAAACTGTTAACTGTTCTAGCGCATACAGTCAAACCTTATCAATAACATACGACATCATGACAAAACTCTGCCCCCACTCACCCCCACACCCTGTTGATTGGGCTTGGAGAAATAGATTGGGATGCATGGTGCTTCTCTCCAGAGCTGAAACTGACTGAACATTTGAGTGTTGTTAAACTACAGTAAAACATGTCTTAGTGGTCACTTGTATTAAGCAAGCAACCTGTCTTAAGCAAGCAACCATTTGGTTCCCCTAAAAGGCAAATACATTAAATTTCACCTGTATAAGCAAGCACCTGTCATAAGCATGCACATTTTGGTTATCCCTTAGGTGCTTGCTTAATACAGGTTGGACTGTACTTAGGTCTAAGCCTGCCCAGGCAGTGGTGTGAGTTTGAGCATCTCTTAAACCCTAGAAGTTTTTGGGGTGGTCGGGCTTGAGATGTCATTTCATCTCAATGTCAAGTAAAAGACCCTTAAATCAGAATAAACCTCTCCAAAATGACCTAAAGTGTTGACTGGGATATAAAACTTCAGCACAAACAAACAAAGACACAAGAGCAGCAATTTCAGTGGAAATGTTCCTTAGCTCAGGGTTAGACAGACAAATGGTGATATAAATTTATTATTATATGTTATGGTCCAAGAAAGCAATGTTGTGGCTAATCATTAGAATCGCCTATTGAGGAGATGCTAACAAATACTCACAAGATTTCTTTCTTGGAATAACAATGGTACAAGGACTTTTATCACCTACTACACTAATCATTTTTACAAGTCTTTATATGGGCAAATTCTATATAACAGCAAAATATCAAGTAACAAATACTGTCGTTATGACAAGGGTCCTCTGTCCAATCAACAAAAATATGTTCTTTTTTCCATAATGAATGGTTAAAAATAACTTAACAAACACATTTGATAGGTTTGAATAACTGGGTCCAGATATCCATCAGGCGCAGAACTCCACAATTTTAAGTGGGTGATAACTAAGTCCCTCACCAAGCCATTGGCTGAGGTTAATGTGAGCCACTCACCTAGGTGGTAGTCATTACATCTGTACTCCTGGTAGCCTCTTATTGACAGGGCATCATTGGATAGTTCCTCATAGTAGTCCATGTGGGCTTCCAAGATACGTAGGTTAGGCCGCTGAGATATCATCTTGCCTCCCTGATAAATAAAACAAAAACTCCTGTCAAATACAGAGGACCCCCATTATAATGACAGTATTTGTTCCCTTTTCATGACTATGGAATCGATCTGTGCATTTCCAACCTAAGGGAAGCCCATGTCACTTGGAACCAAGGCTAAGCCTTTAGCTAAGTAGTCATTCCATTGAAGTTGCCAGAATAACTAGTTTTGCCATTATAACGAATGTCGGTATAAAGAGGGATGACTGTGAAATAAACACTTATAATAGTCAGATCTTGGTGAGAAGGTCTATTATGGTATATTTATATACAACCATAACTTATGTTATTTTGCCCTATTTTAGAATAGGACCCCCACAAAAGGACTCTGGCAAACAGTGCAGGCCCAGATTTGTCAGTGCCTCCACTGATTGTTTTCTTTTTGGTTTTTTTGGGTGTTCATCAGTTTTCTTTGGGGTGCTTGGGTGAGGCGAAAGTGCCATTTATCTTAGGTCACTGGGGTGCCCAACTGATATTGGCTTACAGTTGGGCAAGGTCTTCTGTCCTTGCAGCAGATTAGATTTGGGAATGTTCTTATGTCTTCTGTCTCATCACTTTCTTTAATTTTCCTCTTTCTCCCATGCTGTCCTTTTTGCTTAAATTTGCTATACTACTGCAAAACCCCTTGATTGTTTTGAACTGCAATATAAACTAAATACATGATTAGTGTCTTCAATAATAAAATACACTCGGTTCATCACGACAATTTTATAGGGGTTCGCTAAAGCTCGCCCCTATAAAACTGTCTAAGCCTCACTGATTATATTTCATTATTAAAGACACTAACCATGTATTTACTATTTTCAGGAAATGAAAATTATCCCTGATTTATCTATTGACCTTATTTGCATTAATTGCTGGTTCCTAGTCTGAGGATTATCAGTGTTGGGAAAACAGGTAATCAGACCCCCCTGACATTTCAAGGTCAGGGGGGTCTGGTTACCTGTTTTTCCAATATTGACAATGTGCAAGCTGGGAGCCAGCAAATAATGCAAATATGGTGAATGCTGCTGTGATGATTACATACAAATTGTGAGAACTAACCTCTTGTAACTTTTCCTTTTCACATGTGAGAACAACAACATTCTCATTGAGAGCGGAGATACCACTGATAAAGAAATCTGCTGTAAACATGGCAACTGAAAAAGAAATTTTGGCGCATTTTTAGTACACCACAACCTCGTTATAACGCGGTTTATTATAACACGGTTTTGATACAACACGGTTTCAAGATGGATCCCAAAAAAAGTGTAGATTATATAGAAAAATGACCATAAATGGTCATTTTTTCTATATAATCTACACATTTTTGTTTGGTAATAACATGGTTGTTTAACTAACACGGTTTCTGCTTTGGACCCCATAATATAGTGTTATAAAGAGGTTGTGGTGTACTTGCCACATGTTAGCGTAACTGGCAGCAAACGCTGTATAACACATGTATTTTCTGAATTTGAGAATGCAAAAAAACATTTTTTTAGTTCATATCTGGCACAAAACAGCCTGTATTTTCATTGAATTATCACACCAGTCATAATTATGTTGTGTTGGTAAAATGCAGATGATGCCTGTGAAGTACTATGTAAATAAAATGAGGAAGGTAATATTCTAGCGTTCCTTGAAATATGACCAACACTGGGTCAAGAGCACCGTAGTTCACTTAAACTTTGCTTCTGACCTGACTTTGTTCATACTCTAATGTTTACATGTCCAGTGTAAAGCATAATGTAAACCTTTAGAAAAAAGGGTAGTTCATATTTCCATGAGCGCATCAAGGCACATGATTTTCAGTGATGTCAGTCTAAATGATGGTTCTCTACGATCTGATTGGGCATTGGCGACGTCAATCCTGTTCCGCTCTTTGTAGAAAAAAAAACATGTAAATATTTTTCAGCTTTAAAAGTTTGTCCTATAAGCATTTTTTCGTCCAATGATGTGGAGCAAAGAATGTAAATATAAGAAATCTACATGAAATTTTTCTGCTGTTCATGAAAGTATGAATGACACTGGGTTGCTAGCAAAGTTTACACGAACCCCTTTGGGGTTCATTTACTTTGCAGGTGACCCACTGCATTCATACTTTCATGAACAGCAGAAAAATAAAATTCATTTCTTAAATGTGTTGTAAAATCATTTTTCGAGTGTGTTCTTTTGTTAGAGTCCTGCTGATTCAGTTCTCAGTTGATTTCATTATATAAGGGGTGTTCTTGTTTGTTTGGCACCTGCTTTATTTCTGGGCTAGGGGTCCATGTTCGAATCTAGTTGGAGGAATTTATTTTTTGTGGACTAGATATATTTCATTGTGCAGAGTCTTCCATTTTTGCTGTCCCGTTGGCTCTGTATGACTGAAATATTGCTATAAGGGCCGTAAAGTTTTGAACAGCATCTGCATTTTTATTAGTAACTATAAACTGTGCTTAAAACAGGTGAATTACTATACAGAATCAGCAGGATACTTGTAAATAGTGCTGCTCTCATAAGGGAAAATATGTTGAAATTTGATGTTTAGTTTTGTGTGATGATTAGCTCCGATTCTTGTCAAAATTCAAAATTACTTGCGAAAAATCAATCTGAACTGATTTCCGGTAAAGAAAAGTCTTCATATAGCTATTTTAGTGGATTTTACAAAATGATGCATTATTTTCAAGCAGTTGACTATTTTGGCAACTTTTCAGATTTTGAGATGACCCCCAAATTCCATACTACAGAAATGAGTCTGGGTCAATAAAAGGCTTATCACTGAAAAAACCTATCAAATGCCACTGATAGATTTTAACCAATAATTATGTTATCTTTATGGTAAAAATCATAGTCTGAACTATGTATTTGAATTGGTTTTGATCAGCATGTGGGTATTTGAGTGAAATTACAGGAATTGGATTGTTTATAGCATTTTTCTTAGAAAATTTATTTGCTGTGCCTTGGCCTGTCTAATTTTAGCTCTAAAAGTCAAATACCCTTGTTATATTGTTTTAAGTTCTAAAAAACTTACAGACCTTGTTGGGACAAGCTGAAAACAAACATATTGTTATGCAAATTGCATGGAATTTATTGCAATCCATGATTTAAGCTAAATACTGTTGCTTAGAACTAGGTCAATGACATGGCTGGATGGGTGTGTTCCTTTAAAAAGTACTATATTTACATATTTCAGACATTAATATATCCATAGATGAATGTTTCTAAGAATTTTGAGAGATTTCTAGCATATGTCTATGTTGATCTCTTATTAATAAACGAGCTTTCGGATAAATTAAGGAAATGTAAACATGGCAGTGTCTTACCTTTACCATGCAGTGGCCTTTCTTGGAAAGTTTTTAAACTCCTTAGAAAGTTGAAAAACTATGTAAACTCCAGGAAACACCACTTCCATATAGTGTGAATACATTTTGACTTTCATTTGAATGTAAGAAACCCAATCACACAGTTAAGTTTATCTATTTTTCTTAACAACAGTCTGAAGTGAGGGAAGTCAATATGCCATATTTGCATAAATTATGTATCCCATATTTTGGGATAAATGAATCTTTTGTTGGGCTAATATATAAGAATTTGTTAAGGATTACCTGGTTAGGATATTTTTATGGACATAATGGCATTATTTTATTGTTTTATTGGGATTAGAAATAGGAACTATTTTTTGTCTCAAAGATGGCGGATGCATAAACATTAAATGGGTGTGCTAAGGTCGGCAACTGATTCACAAAAAATGTCATCAAATTTAGAATGTTCATTCGAGAAAATCCCTGTGTTTTGATTAAATATGTATTATTTTTGGAGAAACTGATTGATGGGTATCTCAAAAATAATTTGCAGAAATTAGTTGAGTAAATTTCGAAACTGTTAATAAATACATGGTTAGATAACTTTACTAAAAATGTTTCCTTTTTTAGGTTATTCATGAAAGAGTTAGCCAATAGCATAATACCATTATGTCATATGATTACATGTGGTATAAAAGGTTGATGCCTGCCAGCTCAATTATTCCGTTGTATTTTCTTGAAGAGTAAAGACCCATAAAGTTGTATCTGGCAAAATTACCTTTTTATTTTGGGCTTGGACTTTAGAAATTCACAGTAAGGATGGCTCTTTTATATATTAAATAATTGAACTATATTATCGTAAGCTATTTTTCTTTAACATAAAAAGGAAAAGCTGTTAGAAAATATTTTTAGAGTATTTCTTCATAAAGTTCAGCTTCAAACTTATTTCCAGGTTTTTTAGAAGGGAGTGTCTTAGAAGTATTTACTGATTACAGGTGTTTGGATCTGTAGCTTTTGGGACGTGTGAGTTCCAAACAGTGATATCATTTCTAAGATTTCTTACCCTTTATTTCGAAAGTTTGGGACTTTCTCAAGATTGGAATATCAGCAGGGTTTAAAACATTGAGTCCTGCGACAGGCACGTTGAGTGACCTCCAACTTGGGAATTTTATTCTGGACCTTTATAGTTATTAATATTACACTAATAGCTGGACATACTTTTGATAAGGCAAACTATAGATACAGGAATTTGAAACTTTCTCAAGACTGGATTATCAGCAGGTTTAAAACGTTGAGTCCTGTGACAGGCACGTTGAGTGACCTCCAACTTGAGAATGTTATTTTGGCATTATTCTATAGTATTCTACACTGTTTTTATATTTAAGTTAAGCCAGATATAACTCAAACAAAGAAAATAGGACCCAAAAGTACTTCCAAACTATCTTCTTACTTGCCAGTCTTATACCACCATTCTGAAAAGGTTTTGAGTATGATTCTATTTTTATGAATTCATATGGGTCCATTAGATTCTTAAAAGTCCTTTGTTTCTGTCCAGTCCTGTAGCCAAATTATTTTCCCATCTTGTCCCATTATATGAGGATTACTTCAGCTGGCATTAGTTAAGTTTAATGTTTAGTTAAGCCAAATGTTTGCATTGAGTTAGAAACTATTTTTCCTTATTCTGCATGCTTTTGTAAACTGAGTAATCTTGAAACATAAATTTAGTGAGCAGCAGAACAGTCTTCCTTTATATTCAAACCCAAGTGTCGAGATCAGCAATCCAAATAATTGTGTTGTCACTAGGTTGGCGGGCGAGAGCGTTAACCTAGGGTCAGTTGAAAGCATTATACGGGTGTATAAGAATAGCTCGGGAAGCATAGAGGGCTTATCAGATTGGGCCTTATCAATCTGTGGTGTCATCCTGACTTGAATAACGAAGAAGCATAAGCTTCGAGAACCTTCGCCTTTGTAGTAGGAGCGGTTTTACTACATAAACTTTTTGGTGTCAGAAGTGGGATGCTGATTTTGACACACTTGGGTTACTTGTTTTAGGGAAAAATTGGGTATCTTGATTTTGAAATACTTTGCAGAGAGTCTCAGAGGTATTAACTGATTACAGATGTTTGAATCTGTATGTTTGTGACATGTGAGTCTCAAAAAGTTAAACTGTTTCTGAGATGTTTCATGCATTATTTTTAGAAATTGGAATGTGTAAGGGGTGCTAGAAACTAGTTTTTATTGGGGTCTTTAATTGGTGCCGGCTGTGATCCACCCAAACACTCTATCATCTTTCTTTCCAATCAATTCTCGAGAACTCAACGGAATCGGTTAGTGGATTGAACATCAGCATCACTCCTGGAGGTGTTAGTGATGCCGTTGTTCCAATCTACTGATCTAATAACTCATAATTACTATCTGTTCATGTGTTCATTTGTGTACTGATTTTTATTCTGTTTTCAAAATTTCACAATTATTTTGGAGTAGAAGAAAAAGTGAACACAGTTGTTTCTGAATTACCTTTAAAAATTGCTTGGCAAGCTGTAGTCAGTTAACAGCTTGCATCAGCAAAAGAGTTTGGGAATTTTATCTTTGAGAGGCCAAAGTTGTGAGGTTATATAGGCAAGTTTGGTTGTCTATGTGATTTGTTGAAAATCAGAAAAAAAAAAAAAAAAGAAAACAAAAATTGCTATTATTACCATTTTGGTATTCAGTTTTGATTTAGCGATTTAGTCTGTCTGTGCTTTCGTACGTCTGTAGTTGGAGTGAAGGGCTTTTGATACAAAGGCATGTTTGGATGTCTTTACGACTAGTTGATAGTCAGTCAGTAGCCAATTCATTCTTAACTTTGCACTAAAAGGAGTTTTTCGGATATTACTCATACGTATAGAAGAGGACAGAATGGACCTAAGATCAAGGACCATACCTGAACACCAAGGAACCAACAAGAAGTCAAGTGAGGACAAAGACACTGAGTGTATGGAACAATCAAGCGTAGATGTTCACAGATCATCACCAACCCTAATTTTAGATGACGAAGATGAACTCACAGTTCCGTTTGACCTGGTGGGTACCAATGAGGGCCGTGGGACAGTGTCCGATATACCTTCGGCTGAACTTGGTAATAATGAAACTACACTTATGGTCAGGTGGCCTATGGGGTCAAGAGATTATGGACAATCTCGAAGAGATTTTGATTCTACAATGAGAGGGTTTATGGATGAAGAAGCATATCCTCCTTGTAGGAATAATGTAAGGGAGTATCCACAAGAGACTGAGGATATTCCTACTTCATTTTCAATGGGTAGGCCAGCTGGAAGACCTATATTTGTTACTCTCAATGTTAGGGGAGAACAGGAAAGAAGAACACATACTGATTCTGGCAGTAGGGCAGCTGAGGGTCCAAATCGACGCCAACCAGTAATGAGGTCAGAACAAAACCAAAGTCACTTGAGATCAAGAGATCATGATGGTGGTGATGACATGAACAGGGGAGCACAAGGTTTTGATTATGATAGGCTTCTACCACCTGGATCACGTGTCAGAGGGAGAGCTTCTGCTCATCGGCCCACACCTTGCATTTATGAATATATGGTCAATGAACCACGCCCGTATTTTCCAACATTTTCCGGGAGACATGATGAATGGGAAGCTTTCTGGTTAAAATTTCAGTTAATGGCAAGACGATATGGTTGGTCGGATGAGAAGCAGAGGGAGCAGCTTCTTTTCTGCCTCAAGGATAATGCTTTATATTTTGCTACTACGTTAGGGCCAGAAATGAGGGACAGTATTTTAATGTTTTCTCAGGCTCTAAAGGAAAGATTTTCCCACAGAACTCCAGCTGAAACAGTAAGGGCTAGTTTGAACAATGTGAGGAAAAGTTCCAAGGAAACCATACAGGAATATGCATCAAGAGTAAGAACCATGATGACAAAGGCATACCCAGACATTGGTCTGTCAGAAACCTTTAATCAACTGACAATTCATCACCTGTTGCAAGGGCTACCAGACCAGTCAATTGCATATGAGGTCCTTATTAGAAAACCGAGAACTTTGTCAGAGGCAGTTGACATGATAACATGGCACGAGTGCTGTAAGGAAACTACAAGGAAATAATCTGGAATCGGACACCTGAGTACCTTTCATGAGTCAGAATCTCTGTAAGAGGATCCCCATGCGTTAGAAGTGGAAAGAATTAATGGGAAACAATTTGTTACCGAAGAGCGTCCATTTCAGTTTCCAGCTTCCATTTGGAAAATAGATCACTCCAAAAACCTGGAGAAAACAAATCAATCCAAACTTTCAATGAGAAGAAACAGTCTGGAAACGAGAATGGTCTGAGCCAGATGGCAACTGCAACGACTGTTTGGTAAGGGACAGTAAGGAGGTATGATAAAGACATGAACATTTTTGAAACTATTAGGGGGATATTATGAAAATTTTAATTAATTCAAGCAAATGAAATATTGAAGTCTCTATAGGGCCCCCATTGTGTAAATTTGTCTTCCAGAAGAGGTTGTGACTCGGGCTGACACGTCTTAGAACCTTAGCAGCTTGAGTTGCAGTTGCCTTGTTGGGAGGATGAGTTTCTGCAGTGTACAGCAATCATATGCTGTGTGTCTTTTATTTTTGTGCATCTGTGGGGTTGCAACGAGTTGCGGGCCTTATTTATGCATAAAATTTGGTGAACTGTATTGGAAACATATTGATATTTAGAGTCAGTTATGAGGCCAGTCTACCTTGGGAGCTTTATAGAGCCTTTGATATCATTGTATTATGTTGTTTTGTGTTATGCTATCATGATCTATATGTTGTTTTTTTTTGTGTGTGATCTGTCACTGGGGTTAAGTATCCAGTTGTTATGGACCATGTGGTCTAGTGGTTTTGTGTCTTTGGGTGTGTACACACGATCCAACGTGCTAAAAGCAGCGGCTACGGGCCTTAGAGGTCGTGATTTTATATGGATTATTGGGCAAGGAGCTACGGTATCCATGGGTTGTACACATCTGAAGAATGTTGTTTTTGACGCAGGTTGTCTAAGGGAGTAGGCTATCTTGTGTCATGCTGTTATTTGCACAGAATTTGGGTTCTGTGTGTGTTGTATGCAGCATGTATGTGCAGCATGCAGCGTTGTTATTTACAGAATTGTGTTTCTGTACGAGTCCTATATGCAGCATGTATTGTGCAGCATATAGTTTTGTTTTTATACAGAATTTAATTTTTTGTATAAAGGGTGAAAGACTCCAGGGGCAGATCAGCTGGCAGCAAACATTTCTTCATGTTTACGAAAGAAGGTTGTGATTTTGTATTCACTTAATTTGTCCTACCAGTGTCTCTAAGAAATTGTTGAAAGGCTGTAATGCTTGTTGTAGCACTGGCTGACTTCTTTTGTGTATTTGTAGGACATGATAAATGATTGCTGCAATACTTTGAAAAGGAACTATGGGACTGGGGCTGCTGCGCTGGTTTAGCATTGGACTGATTTGTGTTGGTTGTCCTGGATTAACATGGGGCAGGCTCTGGGTTCTGGGTTTTTACCTTTTCCCCTGTATTTCCCTAATTCATTGGCTTTGGCCCAACTTAGTGGCCCTATCTTGTTCCCCTTTGTGTGAGTGTGTTTGCCAATACCCATTTTGGTTACCCTTGGGCACTCCTGGGAGTCCGGAGGAGCTGCATGGAGGGGTATCACATGCCTGGCGTAGCAGTCGAGGGTTCATAAGTTCAGGAAAATGGGATCACTTGAGCATGTACAAAAATGCTTGTACATTTTGTTAGAAAAATGTATCAATTGTTACATCCTAGGTCATTAAAATATATCCTAGGTCCGTCCAAAAATGTTGCATTCCTTAATTATTTGATTGTCATCATGATTATCATCATCATTATTATTGCCATCATTATCAGAGGTCAGGGTTACAGTTTTACAGCTTTGTAGATTAGTGTCATCACACGTTTATTGGTTGTTCAAGTTTTGGTTGTCCATTCAATGTAAATAGGAGATAGACATTTATTTTTACAGTGCTTTTGTATTTTGTATGTTTGTTTTTTTTAGTTTTATAATGCTTATATGGCATGTAATGAGTTCCAGATAAGTCGAAACTGGGAATGGATAGTTTATATGCCTCGGGTGATGGGTTGTGGCTATGGCCAGGCTGCACCGATTCATCTGTGGCATGTTTCGGGTTTTCTTGAAGGTTGGTCTTAAATGTTGGTCTCTCACCACTGTGCCTGGGTAGGTTTTACACCTATGTCAGACCCTTTTGTGAGAGCCATTTTGTCTTCCAGATTTGTGCACCATGTGGTGCTGATACTGGAGAAGCTGTGGCTTCTATATTTCACCCAGCTGTATTTGGGATGCATAGAAAAGTCTATCTGGGAGTCAAATTTTTACCATATGTGTTCATGTAACCAAAAAAAATTTGTATATTTTTGATAAATATATACTTTTTCCTTCAGTTACATACTTTGTCAATTTAGGTGCTTTGACATGATCTTTGATTGAACTAAGTTTGCTTAAAATCGAATTTTGAAGAATTTACCACCAGCTTTAGATGGGTTTAAGTTGAATTTTGGGAATTTAAAAAAAAAAAAAAAACTGTTTTGGTAACTTTTGACAGGACAGATATTTATCATTTTGTCCAAAATGACTAACCGCATTTGTTGTTCTGTGACTTCAATGATTCAGTGGGCTTGCTGCATTGAGTAAATTTTGGTAAAATAATTTAAATTTTGTTTTTCACTAGCCCACTAATTTTTCAATTCTTAAAGAAAAGAAGAAAAAAAATATTTTTTTTTGGGTATTTGTTTGCTTGAGGTTTAACATCCTTGTCAACACCATTTTGGCTGCTTTTGGGGCTTTCGTGGGACTTTTATCCCGTGTTGGGATGAGTTGACATCTCAGGACTTGCTATCGGATAAGACCAACGGGTTTTGTGTGCATAGACGGTCTGGCTCATGCTGCTTTGTTCGAGCAGGCTTGAGCCTTTTGAGCAGTTTGCCGGTGCTCCCATGCAGTTAGTTTCAATTCTGTGTGGTGTGCCATGCGATGACATTTGTTTCTCAGGGCCCTGGTGGGCAGGGACCCCATTTTCTGGTAGTAACAGTAGAAAGAATAGTTAGTTTTTCCAATGTGCCAAAGTTTATACTGCTTTTATATGTTTTTCTTTTGTACGTATTATTGTCCTCATACTATACATGTATTTTTTGTAGAATAGAATAAGAACATTACGAAAAATGATGTGACAGTGAGAGGTTTATGATTTGATTATGTTGATTTCGGGAGAAATCGAAAAATTTCACAACGGAAATTTTTCTTCCCGCTACGGGAAATAGTGTTGTAAAATCATTTTTCGAGTGTGTTCTTTTGTTAGAGTCCTGCTGATTCAGTTCTCAGTTGATTTCATTATATAAGGGGTGTTCTTGTTTGTTTGGCACCTGCTTTATTTCTGGGCTAGGGGTCCATGTTCGAATCTAGTTGGAGGAATTTATTTTTTGTGGACTAGATATATTTCATTGTGCAGAGTCTTCCATTTTTGCTGTCCCGTTGGCTCTGTATGACTGAAATATTGCTATAAGGGCCGTAAAGTTTTGAACAGCATCTGCATTTTTATTAGTAACTATAAACTGTACTTAAAACAGGTGAATTACTATACAGAATCAGCAGGATACTTGTAAATAGTGCTGCTCTCATAAGGGAAAATATGTTGAAATTTGATGTTTAGTTTTGTGTGATGATTAGCTCCGATTCTTGTCAAAATTCAAAATTACTTGCGAAAAATCAATCTGAACTGATTTCCGGTAAAGAAAAGTCTTCATATAGCTATTTTAGTGGATTTTACAAAATGATGCATTATTTTCAAGCAGTTGACTATTTTGGCAACTTTTCAGATTTTGAGATGACCCCCAAATTCCATACTACAGAAATGAGTCTGGGTCAATAAAAGGCTTATCACTGAAAAAACCTATCAAATGCCACTGATAGATTTTAACCAATAATTATGTTATCTTTATGGTAAAAATCATAGTCTGAACTATGTATTTGAATTGGTTTTGATCAGCATGTGGGTATTTGAGTGAAATTACAGGAATTGGATTGTTTATAGCATTTTTCTTAGAAAATTTATTTGCTGTGCCTTGGCCTGTCTAATTTTAGCTCTAAAAGTCAAATACCCTTGTTATATTGTTTTAAGTTCTAAAAAACTTACAGACCTTGTTGGGACAAGCTGAAAACAAACATATTGTTATGCAAATTGCATGGAATTTATTGCAATCCATGATTTAAGCTAAATACTGTTGCTTAGAACTAGGTCAATGACATGGCTGGATGGGTGTGTTCCTTTAAAAAGTACTATATTTACATATTTCAGACATTAATATATCCATAGATGAATGTTTCTAAGAATTTTGAGAGATTTCTAGCATATGTCTATGTTGATCTCTTATTAATAAACGAGCTTTCGGATAAATTAAGGAAATGTAAACATGGCAGTGTCTTACCTTTACCATGCAGTGGCCTTTCTTGGAAAGTTTTTAAACTCCTTAGAAAGTTGAAAAACTATGTAAACTCCAGGAAACACCACTTCCATATAGTGTGAATACATTTTGACTTTCATTTGAATGTAAGAAACCCAATCACACAGTTAAGTTTATCTATTTTTCTTAACAACAGTCTGAAGTGAGGGAAGTCAATATGCCATATTTGCATAAATTATGTATCCCATATTTTGGGATAAATGAATCTTTTGTTGGGCTAATATATAAGAATTTGTTAAGGATTACCTGGTTAGGATATTTTTATGGACATAATGGCATTATTTTATTGTTTTATTGGGATTAGAAATAGGAACTATTTTTTGTCTCAAAGATGGCGGATGCATAAACATTAAATGGGTGTGCTAAGGTCGGCAACTGATTCACAAAAAATGTCATCAAATTTAGAATGTTCATTCGAGAAAATCCCTGTGTTTTGATTAAATATGTATTATTTTTGGAGAAACTGATTGATGGGTATCTCAAAAATAATTTGCAGAAATTAGTTGAGTAAATTTCGAAACTGTTAATAAATACATGGTTAGATAACTTTACTAAAAATGTTTCCTTTTTTAGGTTATTCATGAAAGAGTTAGCCAATAGCATAATACCATTATGTCATATGATTACATGTGGTATAAAAGGTTGATGCCTGCCAGCTCAATTATTCCGTTGTATTTTCTTGAAGAGTAAAGACCCATAAAGTTGTATCTGGCAAAATTACCTTTTTATTTTGGGCTTGGACTTTAGAAATTCACAGTAAGGATGGCTCTTTTATATATTAAATAATTGAACTATATTATCGTAAGCTATTTTTCTTTAACATAAAAAGGAAAAGCTGTTAGAAAATATTTTTAGAGTATTTCTTCATAAAGTTCAGCTTCAAACTTATTTCCAGGTTTTTTAGAAGGGAGTGTCTTAGAAGTATTTACTGATTACAGGTGTTTGGATCTGTAGCTTTTGGGACGTGTGAGTTCCAAACAGTGATATCATTTCTAAGATTTCTTACCCTTTATTTCGAAAGTTTGGGACTTTCTCAAGATTGGAATATCAGCAGGGTTTAAAACATTGAGTCCTGCGACAGGCACGTTGAGTGACCTCCAACTTGGGAATTTTATTCTGGACCTTTATAGTTATTAATATTACACTAATAGCTGGACATACTTTTGATAAGGCAAACTATAGATACAGGAATTTGAAACTTTCTCAAGACTGGATTATCAGCAGGTTTAAAACGTTGAGTCCTGTGACAGGCACGTTGAGTGACCTCCAACTTGAGAATGTTATTTTGGCATTATTCTATAGTATTCTACACTGTTTTTATATTTAAGTTAAGCCAGATATAACTCAAACAAAGAAAATAGGACCCAAAAGTACTTCCAAACTATCTTCTTACTTGCCAGTCTTATACCACCATTCTGAAAAGGTTTTGAGTATGATTCTATTTTTATGAATTCATATGGGTCCATTAGATTCTTAAAAGTCCTTTGTTTCTGTCCAGTCCTGTAGCCAAATTATTTTCCCATCTTGTCCCATTATATGAGGATTACTTCAGCTGGCATTAGTTAAGTTTAATGTTTAGTTAAGCCAAATGTTTGCATTGAGTTAGAAACTATTTTTCCTTATTCTGCATGCTTTTGTAAACTGAGTAATCTTGAAACATAAATTTAGTGAGCAGCAGAACAGTCTTCCTTTATATTCAAACCCAAGTGTCGAGATCAGCAATCCAAATAATTGTGTTGTCACTAGGTTGGCGGGCGAGAGCGTTAACCTAGGGTCAGTTGAAAGCATTATACGGGTGTATAAGAATAGCTCGGGAAGCATAGAGGGCTTATCAGATTGGGCCTTATCAATCTGTGGTGTCATCCTGACTTGAATAACGAAGAAGCATAAGCTTCGAGAACCTTCGCCTTTGTAGTAGGAGCGGTTTTACTACAAATGAAAGTTAAATAAAGTATCTTTATTACATATATTTACTTTATTCTCCATCCATTATTTGATGAAAAATTCTGGTCTAAGGGCTAAAAGTGAAACATGAAAACAAGAATTGTAGACAGTTTTCCTATTAACACTGGAAAAACATCATTTTAACATCAAGATCTTCCAATCATATGGCTTATTTCAAATCACTTCCAATCATATGCATTATTTCAAGTCACTTAATCATTGCCAGCCTCGGTAGCTCAATCGGATGCACATCTGACTGATGATCAGGAGGATGCAGGTTGGATAACTGCCGGGATCGACAACATTCTTTTGTGGAGATTGATCATTTAATCTTTTCTATGGTCATTCTCTCCCTTCCGCTGATTCAAGAAGGGCAGTTGTCAGTTTCTGGCGAAAGATTGTGCACTGTACTGGTTAACCGCTTATGTATAAGCCTGCCCCGGAAAAAGTGTGGGTAGGTAAACTGACTGGCTCTATATCACCTAAATAGTACTGACTGGGCCATTAAACTCCAAAACATGTGCTGACTGGGCCCTTAAACTCCAATACAAAAAAACAAACAAACACTTTATAATAATGTGACATTTCATGAGTCAATGTATATATTGTAGTATGAACAACCTTACGTCACAACAGTTAACTATGGATTTTTTTCTGTAATTGCACCTATATTTTATATAAGAACATTTTTTTAACCCATTGAATACCAGAAACCCCATAATGGGTAACTGGTTTAAACATTATTTATTTTGATTTGTCAAACATTTACAAGTTCATACATAGACAGAATACAATAGTACATGCATACAGGATTTGAAAACAAGCAGTCATGCTTTTTATACCCGCTTTTTCGAAGAAAAATCAGGTATATTGTTTTCGTACCACAGTTCGATCCGGCGTCAGTCCGTCTGTCCGTCCGTCTGTCTGTTTGTCCGTCCGTCACGTTTCTTGTAAATGGATCTCCTCTGCAACCACTGAAGTTACACTTTTGAAACTTTGCATGTGGATAGTACATGGAATGTAGATGGCAGTGGGCAACATTTTTGTGACCTTGACCTCAACATGACCCCAAGGTCAAAGGTCAAAAATTATGATTTGCCGTATCTCCTAAACTATTGGAGTTACACTTCTGAAACTTTGCTTATTGGATGGTCCTAGAATATAGAATATGTCAGGCTACTTTTGGTGTGACCTTGACCCAAAGGTCAAAGGTCAAAAAGTATGATTTTGCCATATCTTCTAAACTATTAGAGTTACACTTCTGAAACTTTGGTTATTGGATGGCCCTTGGAATACAGAATAAATCTGGATACTTTTGGTGTGACCTTGACCTCATTATGACCCCAAGGTCAAAGGTCAAAAATTATGATTTGCCATATCTCCTAAACTATTGGAGTTACACTTCTGAAACATTGCTTATTGGATGGTCCTTGGAATATAGAATATGTTGGGCTACTTTTGGTGTGACCTTGACCCCAAGGTCAAAAAGTATGACTTTGCCATATCTTCTAAACTATTGGAGTTACACTTCTGAAACTTGGTTATTGGATGGCTGTTGGAATATAGAATAAATTGGGATACTTTAGGTGGACCTCAACATAACCCCAAGGTCAAAGGTCAAAAAGTATGACTTTGCCATATCTTCTAAACTATAAGAGTTACACTTCTGAAACTTTGCTTATCAGTTAGAATGCTCTTTGCAACTTTTTTTAACTTACATGTAGTTTTGGCTAGCTAATACATAGTCATTAGTGTTATTAATAGAAAAAGCGGGTATTTGCGATGGTATACCATCGACTGCAGATCTAGTTTTTAATCATCTCCTGGTAAGGGGTAATTGGCAAACAGTGCAGGCCCAGATCAGACGCCGCAGAATGCGGCGTCCGATCAGGGCCTACACTGTTTGCAAAAAGTTAAGCCATTTTCCTGATCAATTTTGAAGGAAACATAAACTGACAACCCTAAATTTTGAAATGGACATGTGCTGTATATAAGGAGGAAGGGTCCATTTGGTACAAAAAGGGTTAAAGTTCTTTCAATGGTAATTTGATCAAAAATAACTTGTGTTGATACTGAAAAAAATAGGAAAAATGACTTCTTATTCCATAACTCAAAATAATGTCATGTTTTTGTAACTGAAATTTTCTCGCTTTTTCAAAAGACTAAGACAATTTTCTAAGTTCTCAGGTAAAACATGCATTGGAATTTTTGCTGGTATATTCAGGAAATAGCATGGTTTAATACTTCAAATGATGTAAGTCTGTGAAACAGATGACAAAAAATGTTGTCAATAATGGTATTTCCATAACCAGCAATAAATATTCTTGTGGCCTGAAAATCTACATCTTACAGTTTAAACCCAAA
The DNA here is from genome assembly GCA_963580285.1 of Lucinisca nassula. Lineage (NCBI taxonomy): Eukaryota > Metazoa > Mollusca > Bivalvia > Lucinida > Lucinidae > Lucinisca > Lucinisca nassula. The sequence goes on from OY757025.1 coordinate 63,344,469, forward strand.
CATTTCTAAACCTCTATATACAAAGTATACTGCAGTGACGGATAGCCTTATATGTACTATATGAGCATCCTTTTTTGGGGATGCCTCTGTAGCGCAGTAGGTAAGGACGTCGGCCACTGCAGTGCTGGGTGACGTTGCCCCATCTGTGTGTGGGTTTGAATCGCAGTAAAAACAAATATTTATTTATCCCTAATTATGTCTCCACTATTGTTGTAAAGACGAAAAGTCGCTTCCTTTGCTGAGGGAATTAATCATAATCCCCCAACACCACAAAAAATAAAAAATTCTATTTTATTTTATGTCTCTTTCAAGGACATTTCATTTAAGTCACGGAAAAATGTGACTGGCCAAAAAAGACTTAGGTCAGCAGTGATTTTTTTACCCCTGCGTCCTGCGTCCAGGACGCACAAATCGGACTGAGGACGCACGATCATAAAATATGTGCGTCCGTCGGACGCAAATATTTCATGGGCGAAAAACTTTCATTTTTACTGCTGTAAATATCGGCGGAAGTGATAAAATACCGCACTTTTACCGAACCTTCAACTGCCAAACGAGTCACCGAAAAAATCGATACAGCTACAATTTAATGATCCAACCACAAGACGAGAATTCCCTCCATCCAAAATGAGCCCAAACTTTCACACAAACAAGTCCAATGCGAACATCAAAGTTTTCCGCCATCCAAATCGCCGCCCACAAACCAACTCTACCAATTTTCTGCATGTGATCGGTAAATGTGTCAAATGACGTCATCCGATGCCAGCAACTCCGCACGTGTTTAATGCCATTGTTTTTATTTAATGGGCTGTATCCCGTTCTTAAAAAAATGTTTGGAACCGGTAAAAAATATTTTCTCGATAGCTAAACGGTTGTGAATGAAATTGGATAGAAAACAGCACTTTGCACACCCCCCGAATTATCCCCAGCAGCTCCAACAACAGCGTTCGACTTTTCCCGCCAAGCCGAGTGTCTGCTATTTCGCGCAAAAACATAACCATTCACAATCCGTTTTTATAATGCATACATCTACTGTTAGATGTAGCTAATTGTCTGAGGTGCGAGTAAATCATTTTCACATTGATTGTGGATTAAATTTTTTGATTGGGGAATAAACGCAAATTAGAGACATAACTTGAGACCATATTTTCACACCTCGTTCAAGTTGGCTTATCGCCAGAAATGAAAGACACGCACCGCACGGCAATCATGTTCACTTGGCAATTATGTGACAGGGATTAACAATAGTGTCATAATTGAACTGTTATAAATACACAGACGGTTTGTCTCTGAATTGTCGACAAAGCAGGACAGTGCAGCACAATTATTGTGATTTACTTACTCTAGTTTTACTGTATTTAAGTGCTCAAAAGACGGACAGCTGTAGACGATTTTTTTTTTGCACTTGCCCGACCGGGCGTCCTAAGGTCAAAGTGCACCTGCCAGGCGCGATTTCGGACTTGTACCGGGCGGCCGGGCAATGGATTTGTCAGCCCCTGAACCAAGATAGCTGGTGTCCTAACCAGGGGAGGAAACGTTTGTCGATAATGGTTCGGAATATTTTCTCCATTGTGCATGAAGTAAAGGGGGGGTGCCCATAAGGCCCTTTTGCTGCCCTGGAACAAAAGTCTTCATTTTCTCCTGATATATTGCCTATAGTGTCCCATTTACTAAAATAGTATTGGTTTTGTAACATAAGCCCTAGTTATTGAGAAACATGATAATGAAAGTGGGTGGGGTAATTCAGCATTAATCTGAGGTATCATGTTTTACGCACTGTTTCTTTTTTAAAATATATCACACCCACTCATTATTTCCTCTGTTTGTTAGACAAATGTATTGGGTAAATTCCTACTTAAATTTTCTTCCTCTAAAGTAAAATACTACATCTGCAGCAATTATTTTAATAACATCGTCAATTTTTTTTAATTTTGCATCTTCAAATTCAATATATCCTAGCCTATCTCCAAAACTAAATGGCAAATTATTTTCAAACTTACTTGAATTTAACAATGGAAGAGTACAAATTGATGATTAGGTTTTGGTGACCTTGACCTAATATTTAAGGTCACTTAGGCTGGTCAAATGTCAAAATTAGGGGTGACCATTTTGGCCATTTTTCTGTTCCTGAACAAAAAGCTTCAAATTCTCCTAATGCATTGCCTATAGAATTCCTTTTACTAAGACAATCTAGGTTTTGCAAAGTAAGCCCCAGTTATGGAGTTAAATGATTATGAAGCTGGGTGGGGTAGTTAGATATGATGCTGAGGCATTGTGTTTTATGCACCATATCTCTTTTAAAATATAGCAAACACAGTCACAACTTGCTCTGTTTGTTTGTTTTGCCTTAGGTAACATCCTATCTAGTTTTCTTCCTCTAAAGTTAACCGCCCCCGCCCATAGGGGCTTGAAGAAATATATGGGCTGCATGATGCTTCCATGCAGAGCTGAATCTGGCCCGCACACTAGTACTGGTAAACCGCTTAGAGGATATTAGCCTGTCCAGGAACCGCGGTGCGAGGCGGACCGTCCATGCTAATAAACCATATTGGTTTCATTGGGCGACAGGGCTTGAGTTGTCATTTCATCTCAATGTCGGGTAAAAGTCCCACAAAATTGGAAGCAACGTCTCCAAAATGACCTTTACAGTGTTGACGGGGACGTTAAACCTCAAATCAAACAAACAAACAAATCCTCTAAAGTTAAGTATGCCATCTGCAGCAACTCTTTTATGAAAACCTTCTATTTCTGATAATTTTGCATCTTGGAATTCAATAAATCATATTTTTTGTTTTGAATTACTCAAGGGATTCTTTTGAAATTAATCAGAATATAAGATTTTGAGAATATAAAGGGCTGACTAGGCTTGTGTGATCTTGACCTTATCTTGAAGGTCACATGGTCTGTGAGATTTTCAAAATTGAAAAGAATGTTTGTCTTTGTTTGGGAATTATTAAATTCAAATCCTGTGACATTTCATTGACTTACCCATATATCTATACTATTGGAACTTGCCTGAGAGCTTAGATTTTGGTGACCTTGACCTCATTTTCTAGGTCAAGACAGGCTTGATATCTACAAGTACACTCATATTACTCTTTAGTCGAGCTGTCACTTGAATTATGCCGCATTACACCAGACTTGGCTGGATGTAGCATCTGGACATGTCTCTGAGTTGGTTAGATGTTCTGGGCCTTATTTTCAAGGGCCTTGTTTTCAAGGTCACCACAGAACAAAATAGGTCAAAATTTTTAAGCTTCGTGTATAGTTTCTTTGGAACTCCTGACTTGATTCTTAGAAACTGGCTTAGATGAATTTTTGGGCCATGATTTCAAGTTGGTTAACATTAAACTCATTTCAAGGTCATCAAAGGTCAAAGTAGATTGAAGTGCAGTAAACTTAAGGTTGTTTGCACAATTTGTGGGATAAATTGAGTGGACTGGATGCTAGTTTAACTGGCATAGTCACCAGGGCAGAACAAGGGGCTTAATATGTAATGATAAACAAACAATATTAGGCTGTGGTGACCTTGTTTTCAAGGTCACAACACAATTAACAATGTCCAATTTCAGTCTGACCTAAAAATAAGGTCAAGATCACAAAAACCTGATCAACTGTGTGCACTCACAATAATATCTATATACACGTTTCAAAAGAATTCAAACACAGATATGAGAGATAAAGAAAGCTTGTGCAAATTCCAAGACTTAAAATAAGCAAAATGCACATTGTCATGTAAAAAAGCTGCAGTCCTTATATCTTCCTCAGAAGGGAAAAATAATAAGACAGGACTATGCTCTTGAGTAAATGAAGATCTGTTGTGATTGGGAGAGTGGGGCGGAGATGGTGATCGGTGAGGTCAGCAGAATGTGACCTTATTGGTGCATCTGATAATTTCAAAGACCATGTAGCCATGTTGATAAGGTCAAGGTCACCATAACCTAGGCAACAGTTTGTTTTCTCCAAATACTGTCTTCAGATTTATTTCAATGGAATCTTTCATTTAATTCCAGAAATTTTTTTTTTGAATTCCAAGCTGCAAAATTCTCAGAAATAGAAGGTTTTCATAAAAGAGTTGCTGCAGATGGCATACTTAACCTTAGCGGAAGGAAACTAGGTAGAATGTTACCTAAGACAAACAAACAAACAAACACAGGAAGTTATGACTGCGTTTGCTATATTTTAAAAGAGGTGTGGTGCATAAAACACAATACCTCAGCATCGTATCGAATTAGCCCACCCAGTTTCATGATCATTTAACTCCATTACTAGAGCTTACTTTGCAAAACCTAGACTGTCTTAGTAAAAGGAATTCTATAGGCAATGTATTAGGAGAATCTGAAGCATTTTGTACAGGAACAGAAAAATGGCCAAAATGGTCACCCCTAATTTTGACATTTGACAGCCCAAGTGACCTTGAATATTAAGTCAAGGTCACAAAAACCTAATCAACACTCTGTACTCTTCCAATGTTAAATTCAAGTAAGTTTGAAAATAATTTGCCCTTTAGTTTCGGAGATAGGCCAGGATTTATTGAATTTGAAGATGCAAAATTATCAAAAATTGACTATGTTTATAAAATAGTTGCTGCAGATGTAGTATTTTACTTTAGAGGAAGAAAATTTAAGTAGGATTTTACCCAATACATTTGTCTAACAAACAGAGGAAATAATGAGTGGGTGTGATATATTTTAAAAAAGAAACAGTGCGTAAAACATGATACCTCAGATTAATGCTGAGTTACCCCACCCACTTTCATTATCATGTTTCTCAATAACTAGGGCTTACGTTACAAAACCAATACTATTTTAGTAAATGGGACACTATAGGCAATATATCAGGAGAAAATGAAGACTTTTGTTCCAGGGCAGGAAAAGGGCCTTATGGGCACCCCCCCTTTCACGCACATATTGCGGTACGCATTTATCCAAAACGAAAGTAGAAAACATGACGGAAAATAGCCTAAAAAACGTACACTTTAGCAGGATTTCTTTGGGCTAGTAAACAGCACAAGTTGATGATTGATTCTATTCATTGCAAATAATAGATACTAGACCGCATTATTTTTAACTATGAATGATGGCATTTTATACTGAACCGATCTTTTTTGTACTTCCTTTTTTCCCTCCAAATATTGGGACTCATACTTTCAGATTTGGGACGCACAGTTTTTTGGTTGAGTGAGTCCCAGGACGCATAGTTGAAAATTTGTAAAAAAATCACTGGGTCAGCCTACACATCTGCACAGCCTGATCTGTATATGTACACCATGCGAGTGCCTGTTATTTTACCAAAACTTTTCTCTGAAAAAATAAGCAGAAAATGACTTCTGCAAATGTGATTGGCAGTTTAGTGGTTAAGGTTAAAAGAATATATAATCTTACAAAGCCGGCTATGGAGGCTCAAAATGGCTCTGATAAGAATGGCTCTGTTGCTGTAGGTGCCACATATGTAAGAAAGGACCTCAGTTTGAAGACCTATCCCAAACACTTAAGGGAATGATATACCTTCAGGGGAGGTAACTCCTGCAAAAGTATTTCTGTCTCCCATGTCAATAGGGGTCAACTCTTAAAGGAAAGAATTTGCTCCTGAGGAGCAAATTCTTTCCTTCTAGAGAAAACCCTTTCTCTGTAAGAAAGAATTTATAGAAGAGATAACAGGAAGTCCCAAAAGTTGTCTCCCTTTGAAAAACGCTAGAAAAATCTGCCAGGTGTATCCACTCCTCTTAAGATACCTGGTTCCAGTTGTTCAAAGTAATGTTAGCTAATAGATTTGTTGGTGGTCAATATGTTAAAAATTGTTCTAGCAAGTACAGTATCTAATAAATGATATTACTGAACAAGAGAGCCCAGAGGGCCCTAAATCGCTCACCTGAGAACCAGTGTCTCTAGTGCATTCTTGGCCCAAGGGCTAAAATTTGAACAAACTTGGTAGCGGTCCACTAGATGGAGCTTCATACCAAATATCAAAGACCTGGGCCTTCTCGTTTCAGACTAGAAGATTTTTAAAGGTTTTCCCAATATAAGCCCATTCAAAACTAGTGAGCTCTGGCGTGGGGGCATTTTTGGCGCCAGGGCTATAATTTGAACAATCTCTGTAGAGGTCCACTAGATGAAGCTTCATGCAAAGAATCAAAGACCTCGGCCTTCAGGTTTCATACAAGCAGATTTTTAGCTCACCAGAGCCGAAGGCTCCGGGGGAGCTTATAGTATAGGCACTGTCCGTCGTCTGTCGTCGTCCGCGTCGTCTGCGCCATCAACATTTTCAAACAACATCTCCTCTGAAACTACTGGGCCAATTGAAACCAAATTACATGTGAAACATCTATGGGAAGGGGGAACGAAAGTTTGTTCGTAAGGACTGGATCACATGACCAATATGGCCACTATGCCCATATACGGTAAAAACATTTAAAAATCTTCTTCTCAAGAACCGAACAGCCGATGAACTTGAAACTTGGTATGCAGCATCGGGGACTCAAGCCCTACCAAGTTTGTTCAAATGATGACCTTTGGTTGGCCTTGACCTGTTTTATGTCAAGGTCAAATTTGGTCACTTAAACATTTGTATGGAAAAAAGGCAAAACAGTGGATTTTTCTGAGTGCATGGTAGCTGGAGGCATCAGAAATGGTATTTGCAATCAGCTGAATGGAAGTTTATCAGTTCCAAATGTCAAGGTCATTTACCAACCTTTGTCCAGGACGGCTCAGATTCAGTATTTTTATCTTCTTCTTCACTTAAACAACTTGGCCAATTGAAACCAAATTACATGTGGAGTCTCTGTGGAAAGGTTGAACGAAAGTTGGTTCGTATGGACTGGATCACATGACCAAGATTGCCGCTATGCCCATATATGGTAAAAACCTTTGGAAGGGGGAACGAAAGTTTGTTCGTAAGGACTGGATCACATGACCAAGATGGCCACTATGCCCATATATGGTAAAAACATTTAAAAATCTTCTTCTCAAGAACTGAACAGCCGATGATCTTGAAACTTGGTATGCAGCATCGGAGACTCAAGCCCTACCAAGTTTGTTCAAATTATGACCTTTAGTTGACCTTGACCTGTTTTACGTCAAAGTCAAATTTGGTCACTTAGACATTTGTATGGAAAAAAGGCATAACAGTGGATTTTTCTGATTGCATGGTAGCTAGTGGCATCAGAAATGGTATTTGCAATTAGCTGAATGGAAGTTTATCAGTTCCAAAGGTCACGGTCATTTACCGACCTTTGTCCAGGACGGCTCAGATTAAGTATTTTTGTCATCTTTACTTAAACTACTTGGCCAATTGAAACCAAATCACATGTGGAGCCTCTTTGGAATGGAGGAATGAAAGTTGTACATGAGGACTGGGTCACATGACCAATATGGCCGTCATGCCCATATATGGTAAAAACCTTTTAATATCTTCTTCTCAAGAACCAAATTGCCAATGGTCTTGAAACTTGGTATGCAGCATCGGGAACCCTGGCCCTACCAAATTTGTTCAAATGATGACTTGTTTGACCTTGACCTGTTTTATGTCAAGGTCAAATTTGGTCACTTAGACATTTGTATGGAAAAAAGGCAAAATAGTGAATATTTCTGATTGCCTGGTAGGCTGTGACATCAAAAATGATATTTGCAGTTAGCTGAATGGAAGTTTATCAATTCCAAAGGTCAATGTCATTTACTGACCTTTATTCTGGATGCCTCAGATTCAGTTATTCTTTTATCTTCTTTGCCACTTTTAACTGTTGGGTTGATCGAAACCAAATTACATGTTGAGCCTCTATGGGTAGGGGGAATGAAATATGTTCGTAAGGACTGGGTCACATGACCAATATGGCCGCCATGCTCATATATGGTAAAAAACTTAAAGAATTTTCTTCTCAGAAACCAAATAGCCAATGACCTTGAAATTTGGTATGTAGCATTGGGGACTCAGGCCCAACCAAATTTGTTCAAATGATGACCTTTAGTTGACCTTGACCTGTTTTACGTCAAGGTTAATTTGGTCACTTAGACATTTGTATCGAAAAAGGGCAAGATTGTGGATTTTACCGATTGCATGGTAGCCGGTCGCATCAGAAATATCATTTACAATCAGGTGAATGGAAGTTAATCAATTCCAAAGGTCAAGGTCATTACTGACCTCTGTCTTGGATGGCTCAGATTCAGTATTTTTATCTTCTTCTCCAGTAAAAGAGGTTTGCTGATTGAAAACAAATTACATGAAAAGCCTCTATGGGGGTGAGGCAATTAAACATTATTTGTGGCATTGTTGTCACATGACCAAGATTGGCACCTTTCCTGTATATGGTATAAACCACATTACCTCTGGTGAGCGTAGTGGCCCATGGGCCTCTTGTTAAAGCTCTAAGGGCTGTAACTGCAAAACCTATTGTCAGATTCAAGCCAAATTCAAACTCATCTGAGGTTTTATGCTTTTCTCATTTACTGAAAGTTTCAAAACAATCAGATTAGAAACGACTGAAAAAAAGGTGGAGACACTATTTTTCACAAATATTTATGCTCAAGGGCAGTCAATTCTAAAGCCTTTTGTCTCATGCGGCCCAAATTCGAACTAAAGAGCTCCTTCTGGTTATCTGGAAGTTTGATGAAGGTCAGGTTAGAAATAACCAAGCAAAGTTGGAGACATTGTTTTCCCATTATAAGTCTATGGAAAAAACTTTCACCCTCAAGGGGATGTAACTGGAAATCCGGTGTTCAGATTCAAGCCAAAATTGAACTCATTAGAGATTTTATGCTTATCCTTGTTTACCAAAAGTAACAAAAAGATCAGATCAACAACGGTTGCGGAACGCTGGATACACCATTTTTTGGCTAATATTTATGCTCAAGGGAAGGTAACTCAGAAGTCATTTGACCTTGGTGGCCCAAATTACTCTACATAGACTGTATGCCAAGGTTAAATAGACTTGGCATATAGTCTATGTATGCCCCTCCTGGTTATCTGCAAGTTTGATGAACATCTGATTTGAAATGGTCGAGAAAAGCTGGAGACATCGGTTTCCCATTGTAAGTCTATGGGAAAATCTTTCACACTCAAGGAGATGTAACTGGAAGTCCACTGGTCAGATTCAAGTAAACTTAGAACTCGCTCGAGATTTTATGCTTGTCCTCTTTACCAAAAGTTACAAAATGATCCAATCGAGTTATGAGAAAGAAGGTCAAGGTCACAGGTCAAAATTTTTGTATGGGTGGAAAGTCCTTGCAACAAGGAACATACATGTCAAATATGAAGGCTCTATCTCAAATAGTTCAAAAGTTATGGTAAAGTGGGTCACATGTCAAGGTCAAAGTCACAAATCATTTTTGTATGAATAGGAAGCCCTTGTCACAAGGAAACTACATACCAAATATGAAGGCCCTATCTCAAATGCTTCAAAATTATGACAAAGTACGTCAAGGTCATAAGACAATTTTTTGTATGGGTGGGAAGACCTTTTCACAAGGAACATACATGCCAAGTATGAAGGCACTATCCCAAATGGTTCAAAAGTTATAATAAAATAGGTCAAATGTAAATGTAAAGGTCACAGAGTGAATAGGAAGCCCTTGTCACAAGGAACCTACATGCCAAATATGAAGGCTGTATCTCAAGGTTTCAAAAGTTATGACAAAGTAGGTCAAAGGTCAAGGTGATGGGTCAAAAGTTTTCAATGGTTGAGAAAACCTTGTCACAAGGAACATACATGCCAAATATGAAGGCTCTATCTCATATGATAAAGTAGGTCACAGGTCAAGGTCACAGCACAAATCTTAATATGAGTGGGAAGCCCTTGTCACAAGGAACCTACATGCCAAATATGAAGGCTCTATCTCAAAAGTTATGACAAAATAACCTACTGATCTACTTTTTGATTTGACATGACCCATATTTGAACTTAACTGAGATATTGTCCAGATGATCATTCTGAGCAAGTTTTATGATCATTTGACTAGAACTGTGGCCTCTTAGAGTGTTCAAAACGTTTTTCTATGATTTGACCTGCTGACCTACTTTTTGACCCGACATGACCCATATTCAAATTTGATCCAGATATTGTCAAGTGTCAAGATGATCATTCTGAGCAAGTTTGATGATGATCGGACCAAAACTGGGGCCTTTAGTGTGTTCACAAGGTTTTTCAACAATCTGACCTACTGACCTACTTATTGACCAGACATGATCCATATTCAAAATTAACCAAAATATTGTCAAATGATCATTTTGAGCAAGTTTGATGATGATGGGACCAAAACTGTGGCCTCTTGTGTGTTCAGAGGGTTTTTCTATGATTTGACCTACTGGCCTACTTTTTGACCTAACATGACCCATATTCAAACTTGATTGGCATATTGTCAAGATGATCATTCTGGGAAAGTTTGATGATGATCAGACCAAAACTGTGGCCTCTAGTGTGTTCACAAGGTTTTTCTCTGAAATGACCTACTGACCTACTTTTTGACCCGACATGATCTGTATTCAAACTTGACCGAGATATTGTCAAGATGATCATTCTGGGCAAGTTTGATGATGATTGGACCTAAACTGTGGCCTCTAGTGCGTTCAGAAGGTTTTTCTATGATTTGACCTACTGACCTACTTTTTGACCTGACATGACCCATATTCGCACTTGACTGAGATATTGACACGGCTATCATTCTGAGCAAATTTGATGTTGATCTGACCAAAACGGTGGCCTCTAGTTTGTTCACAAGGTTTTTCTCTGATTTGACCTACTGACCTACTTTTTGACCCAACATGACCCATATTCGAACTTGACTGAGATATTGTCAAGATGATCATTCTGGGCAAGTGTGATGATTATCGGACCAAAACTGTGGCCTCTGGTGTATTCACAAGGTGTTTCTATGATTTGACCTACTGACCTACTTTGTGACCCGACATGACCCATATTCGATCTTGACCCAGATATTGTCAAGATGATCATTCTGGGCAAGTTTGATGATGATCAGACCAAAACTGTGGCCTCTTGAGTGGTCACAAGGTTTTTCTATGATTTGACCTACTGACTTACTTTTTGAACCGACATGACCCATATTCGAACTTGACCCAGATATTGTCAAGATGATCATTCTGAGTAAGTTTGATGACGATCGGACCAAAACTTTGGCCTCTAGAGTGTTCACAAGGGTTTTCTTTGATTTGACCTACTGACCTACTTTTTGACCTGCCATGACCCATATTGGAACTTGACCGAGATATTGTCATGATGATCATTGTGACCAAGTTTGATTATGATTGGCCCAAAACTGTGGCCTTGAGTGTGTTCACAAGAAAAGTACGCACAGAGGCACAACAGACAAAAAGTGATCCCAAAAGCTCACCTCGTCATTACGTGCCAAGTGAGCTAAACAAGAGGCCTATGGGCCACTAGGCTCACCATAGGTCATGTGGTTTATACCATATACAGGCAAGGTGCCCATCTTGGTCATGCGACAACAATACCACGAAAAATGTTTAATTGCCTCACCCCCATAGAGGCTTTTCATGTAATTTGGTTTCAATCAGCACAGCTCTTTTACTGGAAAAGAAGATAAAAATACTGAATCTGAGGCATGCAAGACAAAGGTCAGTAATGACCTTGACCTTTGGAATTGATAAAGACCTTTGGAATTGATAAACTTCCATTCAGCTAAATGCAAATATAATTTTTGATGTCACAGCCTACAAACTGGCCCCGATAGCTCAGTTGGTAGAGTGTCCGCTCCGGGGAACGGGAGGTCTCGGGTTCGATCCCGGGCCGCGACATACCAAAGTCGTTAAAAATGGTACTAGCTGCTCCTCGCTTGGCACTCAGATTTACGGGGTAGAGCTAGGACTGGTCGATCCAGTGTCAGGATAATGTGACTGGGTGTGGTATCATGTACTGTGTCTGGGACATGATACTTCAGTGAGGCAGCACTATAAATGTGAGCATTGAGCTCCCTGTCGCAACCAGACACCGTCGTGATATGACTGAAAAATTGTTGAAAGTGACGTTAAACCCGAATTCACACACACACACACACATGTCACAGCCTACCAGGCAATCAGAAATATCCACTACTTTGCCATTTTTCCATACATATGTCCAAGTGACCAAATTTGATCTTGACATAAAACAGGTCAAGGTCAACCAAAGGTCATCATTTTAACAAACTTGGTAGGGCCAGAGTCCCTGATGCTGCATACCAAGTTTCAGGATCATCGGCCATTAGGTTCTGGAGAAGAAGATTTTTAAAGGTTTTTACTATATATGGGCATGACGGACCATATTGGTCATGTGACCCAGTCCTCACGAACAAACTTTAGTAACCTCATTCCATAGAGGCTCCTGATGTAATTTGGTTTCAATTGGCCAAGTAGTTTAAGTGAAGAAGAAGATAAAAATACTGAATCTGAGCCCTCCTGAACAAAGGTCAGTAAATGACCTTGACCTTTGGAACTGATAAACTTCCATTCAGCTGATTGTAAATACCATTTCTGATGCCACTAGCTAATATACAATCAGAAAAATTCCCTGTTTTGCCATTTTTCCATACAAATATCTAAGTGACCAAATTTGACCTTGACTTAAAATAGGTCAAGGTCAACCAAAGGTCATTTGAACAATCTTGGTAGGGCCAGAGTCCCTATTGCTGCATACCAAGTTTCAAGATCATCGGCCATTCGGTTCTTGAGAAGAAGATTTTTGAAGGTTTTTACCATATATGGGCATGGCGGCCATATTGGTCATGTGACCCAGTCCTCACGGACATACTTTCGTTCCCTCATTTCATAGAGGCTCCACATGTAATTTGGTTTCAATTTGCCGAGTAGTTTAAGTGAAGAAGAAGATAAAAATACTGAATTTGAGCCGTCCTGGACAAAGGACGGAAAATGACCTTGACCTTTGAAACTGATTAACTTCCATTCAGCTGATAGTAAATACCATTTCTGATGCCACTAGCTAATATACAATCAGAAAAATCTACTGTTTTGCCATTTTTCCGTACAAATATCTAAGTGACCAAATTTGACCTTGACATAAAACAGGTCAAGGTCAACCAAAGGTCATCATTTGAACAAACTTGGTAGGGCCAGAGTCCCTTATGCTGCATACCAAGATTCAAGATCAACTGCCATTCGGTTCTTGAGAAGAAGATTTTTAAAGGTCTTTAACAAATATGGGCATGGCGGCCATATTGGTCATGTGACCCTGTCCTCACGAACAAACTTTCGTTCCCTCATTCCATAGAGGCTCCACATGTAATTTGGTTTCAATTGGCCAAGTAGTTTAAGTGAAACCGGCCCCGATAGCTCAGTTGGTAGAGTGTCCGCTCCGGGGAACGGGAGGTCTCGGGTTCGATCCCGGGCCGCGACATACCAAAGTCGTTAAAAATGGTACTAGCTGCTCCTCGTTTGGCACTCAGATTTACGGGGTAGAGCTAGGACTGGTCGATCCAGTGTCAGGATAATGTGACTGGGTGTGGTATCATGTAATGTGTCTGGGACATGATACTTCAGTGAGGCAGCACTATAAACTTGAGCATTGAGCTCCCTGTCGCAACCAGACACCGTAGTGATATGACTGAAAAATTGTTGAAAGCGACGTTAAACCCGAATTCACACACACACAGTTTAAGTGAAGAAGAAGATAAAAATACTGAATCTGAGCCGTCCTGGACAAAGGTTGGTAAATGACCTTGACCTTTGAAACTGATAAACTTCCATTCAGCTGATTGTAAATACCATTTTTGATGCCACTAGCTAATATACAATCGGAAAAATCTACTGTTTTGCCATTTTTCCATACTAATATCTAAGTGACCAAATTTGACCTTGACGTGAAACAGGTCAAGGTCAACCAAAGAAGCCTCCGTGGTGCAGTGGTTACGCTACTCGCCTTGTAAACCAGGGATCGCAGGATCGATCGACCTCGGGCTTCTCCAGACTTTCGGTGGAGTCTTTAAAACCGAGGTCCCGTATGACCTTAGCTGTTGGTGGGACGTTAAACTCAAACACTCACTCACTCAGGTCAACCAAATGTCATCATTTGAACAAACTTGGTAGGGCCCGAGTCCCTGATGCTGCATACCAAGTTTCAAGATCATCGGCTATTCGGTTCTTGAGAAGATTTTTAAAGGTTTTTACCATATATGGGCATGACGGCCATATTGGTCATGTGACCAAGTCCTCCCGAACAAATGTTTGTTCCCCCTTCTCATAGAGGCTACACATGTAATTTGGTTTAAATTGGCCGAGTAGTTTCAGAGGAGATGTTGTTTGAAAATGTTGACGACGCAGACGACGACGGACCAATGCCTATACTATAAGCTCCCCCGGAGTCTTCGGCTCTGGTGAGCTTTGTTTGTTTGATTTGAGGTTTAACGTCCCCGTCAACACTGTAATGGTCATTTTGGAGACGTTGCTTCCAATTTTGTGGGACTTTTACCCGACATTGAGATGAAATGACTTCTCAAGCCCTGTCACCCAATGAAACCAATAGGGTTTATTAGCATGGGCGGTCCGCCTCGTACCGCGCTTCCTGGACAGGCTTAGATCCTCTAAGTTGTTTATCAGTACTATTGTGCGGGCCAGATTCAGCTCTGCCTGGAAGCATCATGCAGCCCATATATTTCTTCAAGCCCCTATGGGCGGGTGAGCTAAAAAGTAAGCACCTTAGCTTTTACATTTGCACATTTTTGCAACAAATATATTAGAGTATTTGTTGTATTAAATGATAAAAGTTTTATAGATAAGTTAACTATCAACCCTGTTAGCTTTTGCATTAAACTCAAGACCATGGATTATACAGGTACATGTAGACTAAGCATTCCACTGCAAAGACTTTTATAATTCAGATTTTAGAAAGTATTGAATGGTGAAGTTTCATACTCACCAATTTCAACAAATCTTTGTGGCAGGTCTCTGACATCCTGAGTTTTTCTATCCTTTACAGTGCAAACCTAACATAAAATAAAACAAGAGTTGTCAGAAGACAACATAGCTCGCCTTTGGGGGCCTAAGATGGATGAGGGCAAGTTATCAAATTTTTTCTGTAAAAAAAGCCCAACAGACTGCAGCAAATGAAAGAGAACCAAAAAGTACCCGTAATCATCCTGTTTTCAAGCCTTTCCACTGTACAAAAAGATGAAAAAGAAATCTATATAAAATAAAAAAAATTCTACAAACTTCCAAGTAATAACAAGGCATCACAGACGATACAAATCCCCTCGTGCAAGACAAATTAAAGAAAGCCTAGCCTAGCATTTGTGTAAAATTACATTATATCCATCAATAAATGTAGGTACTCAAGAGTGATGACAAAGTTTTTCTAAAAATTGCCACAGTGACATGGACTTTGAGCCCCAGGCCCTGAAAGTTGAACGGACTCAAGATATTATCATACCCAACGTTTGTATGAAGTTAACTTAAAATCCATCAATAAATGTGGACACTACAGCAATGATCAAGTTTTTCTAAAAACCAGCCACAATGACCTTGACCTTCAACCCCTGACCCGGAAACTCAAAGTCACTCAAGATATCATCATACCAAACATTTGTGTCAAGTTATATTAAAATCCATCAATAAATGAAGGTGCAAGAGCGATGACAAAGTTTTTCTAAAAATAGCCACAGTGACCTTGACCTTCAGCCACAGACCCTGAAAGTCAATCTCACTTGAGATATCATCATACCCAACATTTGTGTAAAGTTATATTAAAATCCATCCATAAATGTAGGCACTGGAGCGATCACAAAGTTTTTCGAAAAATAGCCACAGTGACCTTGACCTTCAGCCCCTGACCCTGAAAGTCGAACTCACTCGAGATATCATCGTACCCAACATTTGTGTAAAGCTGTATTAAAATCCATTCATAAATGTAGGCACTAGAGCGATCACAAAGTTTTTTTCTAAAAATAGCCACAGTGACCTTGACCTTCAGCCCCGGAACCTGAAAGTCAAAGTCACTTGAGATATCTTCATACCCAATATTTGTGTGAAGTTATATTAAAATCCATCCATAAATAAAGGCGCAAGAGCGATGAAAAAGATTTTCTAAAAAAAGCCGCTGTGACCTTGACCTTTAGCCCCAGACCCTGAAAGTAGTATCCGCTCGAGATATCATCATACCCAACATTTGTGTGAAGTTATATTAAAATCCATCCATAAATGTAGGCACTACAGCGATCACAAAGTTTTTAAAAAAAATAGCCACAATGACCTTGACCTTCAGCCCCAGACCCTGAAAGTCTAACTTGCTAGAGAAATCATCATACCCAACATTTGTGTGGAGTTATATTAAAATCCATCAATAAATTAAGGTGCAAGAGCGATGACAATGTTTTTCTAAAAATAGCCACAGTGACCTTGACCCCGTGACCCTGGAAGTAGTGACCTTGACCTTAAGCCCCGGTCCCTGAAAGTCACTCGAGATATCATTATACCCAAGTTATATTAAAATCCATCAATTAATAAAGGCGCTAGAGCGATGACAATGTTTTTCTAAAAATAGCCACAGTGACCTTGACCTTGAGCCCCAGACCCGCTATGTTTTTAAAAAAAAAAAAAAAAATATAGAAAAAGAAAAGAAAAAAACAACAAAAAAACATGTCATCCCCAGGATTTGAACTCACGCAGCTTGCAGGTAAACTTTAACACAGGATTTCAAGGGAGGTAATACAGAGGAAAATATTAACTTCTCAAAAAGTCCAATTTAAGCCAAAAAACCTGAAAAATGAAGTACAATGATAATGTTAAATTTTTTTTTACCAATTTTTAATTATATATTCAAAATAAACTTGTAAAACATCACATATAATAGCTTGCAGGTAAACTTTAACCAAATGCGGACGCCGACGCCGACGCTGACGCCGACGCTGATGCCGACGCCGACGCTGACGACGGACGCCCGGGGGTATGGCAATAGCTCCCCCTTACTTTCGTAAGGCGAGCTAACAAAAATGTGGAGGCCAGTTGATCAAAACAAACCAGTTTATGCATCGTTATAGCATTGAACATTTATTATCCTCAAGTCGCCGAGAAAAACTACATCTGAAGTCTGCTTATGTTGTCTGCTAATTTATTTTGCACACTTTTTAAAAATATTTTTGCATACAGGCAAACAGTGTGGACCACCAATAGGAGCAGTCTGATCTGGGTCTTTTAAGGTAACCGGCAGATGGCAAAGCAGATGACAATTGTTGTGATTGGCACTTTATGGGTTAAGAAAAATATACTATAATTTTTGTTGAAAAAATATGAGAAGCTTTTGCAAATGATATTTGCTGAAAAAAATGTGAGAAAAGCTACACATATTTTTGCTATGAGTAGGTTTTGCAAATGCAAATATCTCTCAGATGAAGACTGGCAAAGCAACAAGTCCATCAGGCATAGTGGTTGAAATGATATAAGCAGTGGGGTATGCAGGCACCTTGAAAACTGTTACCACCCAGCAGCAATCATCCGTGATGATAAGGTACCATCTGACTGGGAGCAGAGTTTCATTGGCTGTCTCTACAAGGGCAAGGGGGAGGCATTAGAGTTGGGCAACTACCGTGGTCTCAAGCGGACAGAGCAAGTGATGGAAGTCCTGGAGAGGATTGTGGACGGCCTCATCAGACAGTTGGTGTTGATCGACAATTCCCAGTTTGGCTTTGTCCCAGGCAGAGCCACAACAAATGCAATTTTTGTTATCAGGCAGCTGAAGAGAAGTATCTGACTCTACATGGCTTTCGGTGACATGGAGAAGGTGTTTGACAGAGTGCCTCTTAAGGTCATCTGGTGGGCACTGAGAAAACTTGGGAGTGGACAAGTGGATTGAGCAACTCATCCAAGGGATGTATGCTAATGCAGGGAGCTGTGTTCATGTTGGTGACATTTACAGTGAAGAGTTCCAAGTGAATGTTGGTGTTCATCAAGGCTCCATACTCAGCCCTTTGCTTTTCATCATTGTGCTTGAAGTCTTGTCACACAAGTTCTGTTCTGGAGTTGCCTGGGAGGACTTCCATGCCAATGACCACATCAGTAGAATCATAGCTGAATCATTCGAGGAATGTTTCAGGAGACACTTAACTTGAAACTAGAATTGGTTTGTCTACAAAAACACATATGTCTCCCCACTTTTTGACTTCTAAGTATGACATTGACCTTGGAGGTACCAACCTGGGTCTTGCACGCAACATAGCGGCTTATAATGTTTAACATTTCTACCAAGTAATTTCAAAATCCATCCAGGAATAAGAAAATTATTAACCGAACACGAAAAAATACACTTTTTTGACCTTTGACCTCTAAGTATAACCTTAACCTTGGAGGAACTGACCTGGGTCTTGCGCGCAACACATCGACTCATGATGGTTAACATTTCTGCCACGTAATTTCAAGATCCATCCAGGAAAAAGAAAGTTATTGACCAAACATGAAAAAAGACCCTTTTTTGACATTTGACCTCTAAGTATGACCTTGACCTTTAAGGTACCCACCTGCGTCATGTGCGCGACACATCGTCTAATGGTGGTTAATATTTCTGTCTGTAATTTGAGAATCCATCTAAAAAATCAAAGTTATTGACCCGACACGATTTGCCCATACATACATACATATATACACCATTTTGTGAAGCACAAACTTCCAAGGGAATAACTCAAAAAGTATAAAAGCAAGAGTTATAGTTATTGTGCTCTGCACGTCATCTAATGTTGATAATCATTTATATGAAGTTTCATGACAACAGCTTGAACGGTTTTCCAGTTATAGAGCTGACACAATTTTGTGACAAATGGATAGACAGACAGACAGACGCAGATGGAAAAACAATATGTCTCCCCAAAAAGGGGGGAGACATAAGAAGCTAAGGAGTACAAAGGGCTTAGAGTAAATGCAGGCAAGACGAAAATCATGATCTGTGGTACTGGCCTGGACCTCCTGCAAAGTTTGGGCAAGTTCCCATGCGCCGTATGTCGCACTGGAGTTGGCAACAGTATATTTTGCAATGGTTGCAAGCTCTGGGTGCACAAGAAAGGCAGAGGGCTCAAGCACTTTAAAGCGGACCCTGATTACAGGTGTATACGGTGTCAGGGAACTGCATGTCCCTTAGACGGCAGACCACAAAGGGAAGTCCAAGTCAGACCTGACAAGCTAGAGGTGGTAGTCTCCTTTTGCTGCTTAAGAGACATGCTCTCTGCAGCCGGTGGTTGTGATCTTTCGACCACATCACATGTGAAAACAGCCTGGAAGAAGTTCAAGGAGCTGTTATCAGTTCTCTCTTCCCACCACCTTTTGTTCAAGACACATGGCCATGTGTACAGCTCCTGTGTGGGAAGCGCAGTGCTCCATGCCAGTGAGACCTGGCCATTGACAGATCTACGATGAGCTACTTGCGTGGTTTGGCATTGAGGATCTGGACCTCATGCTGAAGGAGAGACGGCTCCACTGGTATGGACACGTGGAGCATTTCAAGCCCTGAAGGGTGCAGTCAGGACAGGTGGCTGGAAAACATAGACCTGGGAGGCCCAACATGACTTGGAAGCAGCTGACAGAGATCGCAGAGAATGGAAGCTATTCACTATCGACCCTCATGACAGACATACCTGGAGATCTGGTGTGAGATCTGCCATGCATGCAGAAGCCAGGTACCTTGAAGGGGGCCCACTTATGTTGATGTTGCCCCATGTACCTGCATGTTAATCAAAACACCAATGCTGCTGCTGCTGATGATGATGATGATGATGATGGCTGCCATATTGGTAATGTGATTAAAGTTGTATCAACTAATTTTCATTTCCTTGTTCCTGTCGGCTTTCAGATGAAATTTGGTCCTAATGAACCAAATTTAAATTACCTTTCTGGAACATACAGATGCTGCTTCCAATTCTGGCCACTGACCAGTCACTGACCCCTACTACACCCGAACCTCTTTATAACACTATTAATGGGGTCCAAAGAAGAAAACGTTTCAGTTAAACAACCGTGTTATATCCAAACAAAAATGTATAGATTTTATAGAAAAATGACCATTTATGGTCATTTTTCTATATAATCTATACATTTTTTGGGGTCCATCTTGAAACTGTGTTATATTCCAAAAACCGTGTTATAATGAACAGTGTTATAATGAGGTTGTGGTGTATTTATATGTTAGGGTTTCTTAAGGTCAGTTATTGTTTTGGTTCTTTTCCAGTGCCCTAACGGTGATATGCTAGTCTAATGTAACAAAATAAATTCTTATTGTTTTTCCTTGAAAAACACTTTAACATAACTATAAATATCAAGTTAATAATAAAATAAAAACAAGAGCTGTCAATATAGGTGACCAATGCCCCAGGTGGGAGCCAATTTCTGAGTTTTTGCAAAATTTCAAGGGGAAATAATTCAGCCAAACATGACAACAGAGTTATGGCCCTTGGTCAGAATGAAGCTCTTGTGATGGTGAATAAGTGTGTGAAGTTTCATGGGGCTAGGTCAAATGAAGTTATAATCAAGGTTAAAGTTTTTGTGATGCACAGACAGACAAACAAACAGACAATTTTGCAAAATTTCAAGGGGAGATAGTTCAGCCAAAAATGACAACAGAACTATGTATGGCCCTTGGTCAGAATGTAGCCCTTGTGATGGTGAATAAGTGTGTGAAGTTTCATGGGGCTAGGTCAAATACTTTTGAAGTTATGATCAAGGTTAAAGTTTTTGTGATGGACAGACAGACAAACAGACAGACAGACAGACAGGGCAAATACTATATGCCCCCCCCCCCCCCCCCCCCCGGATCAAAGATTCTCGGGGGTGGGGGGCATAAAGGGGCATAAAAAATGTTATCTCTATAGAAGTTATCTGTGGTAAACATTATTATGGCAACCCGGAGACTTTCTAAAAATTCTAGATGAAAGAGACCAGTGCCCTATGACATTAATAATATCAACAATTGGTATGCAGAACAATTCAGAACCAAACTTACCAAAAGGAATATTCATGCACCATCCTCTTACTCTAAATCTGAGTTAAAAAGTTTATACTTCGAGAACTTGAGTGTTAGGCATTGGCCAGAATCATCTTAGAAAATGCAAAATTCTGATACGGCTCTGCCAGTTTGTGAGAAAGACCTAAATTCTATTGTCGTGGCACTGATTCGTTTTTTTTTTTGTTTTTTTTTTCATTATCTTTTGTGGTTAACTAAGACTCAAAGTTGTCACTTTTACCTTGACAGTATCAGCCCAGCCAATGAGAAGTGTTCTTTCATCTCTCCAATATAAGCAACAATGACACAGGTCTGCTCTGTGGCTGTAAAACACAAGTGCATATAAAGGTGAAAACATTTATAAATTTAAGTAAACCAAAACCTATCAATCTGTCAAGCGCTGCAAAACATTGTAGTGCAGATGGCAATCTTTTTTTCCCCTTATTTTTAACCCTTAAGATGCCGAGAAAAACTACACCTGAAAATGTTGTCTGCTTATGTTGTCTGCTGAATCTTCTTGCAAACTTTTTAGAAATATTTGTCTTATGGGCAAACAGTGTGGACCCAGATCAGACTGCTTCTAGAGGAGCAATCTGATCTTGCAAATGTATGCTGTGTGTACTCAATGAGGTGATTCTAATGAGTACACACAGCATACATTTATGTTACAGAACACCGAAAAGAAGTCCAAAAATACCCCCGTTATGTTTTCTGGAAGTATGCAACAGTGGCTCGAACTACGCTGTTTCGAAACAAATTTCTATGGTCCCGAAGGGGTTTGAGCCATCGAAGTTCGACTGTACCTTTTTTCTTCCAATGATGTGTCTTCTGTTTTCAAACGTAAATATGTAGAAGTTGACGTTAAGCTCTGTGTGTAAGTGATATCATCATTTCTCATGTGGTTCTGCGTAACACATGGCTGCTTTCTTACACCACAACACATTCCCGGCCTCAAAGCTAGCAAGGTTGGTGATACATAATTGGAAAACATGAGTTGGGTGATACAGGATTCCGTATTTTTGAGTCAACAAGCTGGTAGTATTTTGTGTAGATATAACAAGCCTTATTTTCATAGAAAAATATGAAAATCAGAAATGTTTTCAGAGGAAAATAATTCCCCTTTTGCTGATTCAAGAAAGACTTTTGCAAGTTTCTGGTGGAAGAATGTTAAACATTTATTACAAGCCTGCTCAGGAAAGAGTGGTTGAATAAATTGATCAGCTTGATATGACCTAACAGTGATGACTTGCCATTTTTTTTTTCATATAATCTATGCATAGTGGGTTAACTAACACAGCTTATGCTTTGGACTCCAACAATATATATGGTTAAGGCATGACAAACACACTGACTGACTGACAGGGTGATTACTATAAGGCACCAACACTACTGTGTGGAGCCCTAACTAGCAGATGGCATTTTTAAAGTGTACATGCATTAACCCTTATCTTGCTGTTCACGACAGCCCTTATCTTTGCAAACAGTGTAGATCCAGATCAGATGGCTTCTAAAGCAGCAATCTGATCAGGATCCACACTGTTTGACATTCAGTTTATGAATTTGTAGCAATAAATTACATCAAGTAATTTGATTGGTTGATAGACAGAAATGGGTGTGGCTTAAATCAATATTCAGCAAGATAAGGGTTAATCAGTGAAAAAAGTCCTGACATTACATGTAAATGCCGACAATTCACATGTAATGCCATGTCTTAGCTACTGTGAAAAATACTTCTAAAAAAATCAGATTGTCAACTGCTACAGAAATTTATGTTGCAGTTGAAGGGTAAAGGAATGCCATATTAACCCTTAGGATACCAATCAAAATAACTGTTATCTGCTTTTATTGTTTCAAACAGTGTGGAACCATATCAGACTGCTCCTCTAGCAGCAGTCTGAACAGGGTCCACACCATTTGCAAAAGTTTGCAAGAAGATGCAGCAGATGGCATATACAGACAACTTTTTCAGATGCAGATTTTCTTGACATGTTAAGGGTTGAGAACAATTCAGTATGTACTCACTTGTGATCCTTGGCAACAAAAGTAATTCTACTTTTTAGGCTCAAATCATAGACTTTAACTCCCTGAAAGAAAAGCAAAATCATAATTTCATATTATATTCCCCACTTTACATGAGCACTTGTAGAATGATACATTTGAAAAAATGACCATGTTTAACCCTTTTTGTACCAAATGGAATCTTCCTCCTTATATATAGCACGTCCATTTCAAAATTTAGGGGTGTTGGTTGTGTTTTTAAAATTTATTTGGAAAAAGGCTTAACTATTTGCAAACAGTGTAAGTCCTGATCAGACGCCTGGGCCTGCATTGTTTGCCAAATACCCAATTTCCCATCTGTAGCCACCAAAAGGCCTAAAAGAACATTATTAAAGGAACATTTCTATGAAAGCTTGCATTAGGAACACCTCTATGAAAGTTTTGTCAAAATATCTGCAGAAGCTTGGCAGTAAATGCCATTTTTCAATTTTCCCCATTATAAGTCTATGGAAACTACAAGTTGCAATAGCAACCAAACTAATGAGCCGATTTTCATAAAAAACATAAAAGTTCAATCCCCCAGCGCAAGGATGCTACAGATGAAATTTGGGCTGAATCAGCCAAGTGGCTTCAGAGGATAAGTCCTTTGAAATTGTTGATGTCAGACAATGTCAGATAACAGACGACGTCAGACGAGGACGACGAAAGACAACTGCCTATCCTATAAGCTCCCCCGGAGCCTTCGGCTCTGGTGAGCTAAAAATACTACCTTGGGATGGTCAGTAGTAAAACTAAATTACTTGTTAACAAGTTTCATTGCAATCCTATGTTTTATATTAATTTTCCCCGAAGTGTTAAAGGAGACAAGTGTTCACTTAAACTTTGCTTGTGATCCGATGTCATTCATACTTCAATGAATGTTAAATAAGTTACCCATCACTTATATTGACATAATTTTCAATCTATTATTTGACAAACTAGAAATGTGTCAGTAGGACATGGATCCCCTGGCTGAAAATATGTTGATGTTAGTATTTGACATTTGACCACTAAGTATGACTTTGACCTTACGGGTACTGACCTGTGACTTGCATGCAACATACTGACTCATGATGGTTAACATTTCTGCTATGATATTTCCAGTAATTTAGAGCAATAACAAAGATATTATCAGGATGATCGTTCTGAGCAAGTTTGATGATGATCAGATTAAAACTGTGGCGTCTACAGTGTTCACAATGTTTTTCTATGGTTTGACCTACTGACCTACATTTTTTATCCGACATGACCCATATTCGAACTTGATCGAAGTATAGTCATGGTGATTATTCTGAGCAAGTTTGGTGATGATTGGAACAAAACTGTGGAGTGTTCACAAGGTTTTTGACCTACTGACCTACTTTCTGATCCAACATGACCCATGTTCGAACTTGACCAATACATTGTCTGGTTGATCATGCTGAGCAAGTTTGATGATGATCAGACAAAAACTGTGGCATCTAAAGTGTTCACAATGTTTTTCTATGATTTGACCTACTGACCTACTTTTTTTATCTGACATGACCCATATTCGAACTTGATCTAGATATTGTCATGATGATTATTCTGAGCAAGTTTGATGATGATTGGACCAAAACTGTGGTGTCTAGAGTGTTCACAAGGTTTTTATAGGATTAGACCTACTGACCTACTTTCTGACCCAACAGCACCCATATTCGAACTTGACCAATATATTGTAGGATGATCATTCTGAGCAAGTTTGATGATGATCGGACAAAAACTGTGGCGTCTAAAGTGTTCACAAGGTTTTTCTATGATTTGACCTACTGACCTACTTTTTTGACCTGACATGGCCTATATTCGAACTTGACCGAGATTTTGACGAGATTTTGTCATGATCATGCTGAGCAAGTTCCATGACCTTCAGTCAGGTGAGCTAAAATGTGAGTGTCCCAAAATACAGCTGCCATCACCTTGCCAGCAGAGGGTTGTGTTGAACTTCTTTGGCCTTGGAGACCCCGGCCCTGTCCACTGGCGACTTTGAGTTTTATTCTCTGGCTCATAATAATGGACCCAGGTCTCATGTACAGTCACCAGACGTGAAAGAAAATCATCTTCCTTTGATCTAAACCGCTTCAATAATGCACTGCATACTGATGCTCTGGTTGCCATTTGCTCGTTGCTAAGGGATTTTGGTACCCAAGGGGCTGTTAGCTTGTGCATACCCGAGTGATCATGTAAAATTGTTGAAACGCTACCATGTGAAATGTGTAATGTATTCGCTGTTTCTTCCACCTTATTCGCCTATCAGAGTACACCAGAGCCTGTACTTTGTTACACATTTCTTCATCGATGGCATCTGTTGGGCGTCCAGACCTGGTTTTGTCCTCCAAAGACGTTCTACCACATTTGAATTTCTCAACCTAGACTTTGACTTGTGCATACGATGGAGCAGAAGACCCATAAACATTGGTCAACTCGCAATGTATTTCCTGACCTGTTTTCCCTTTCAAATACAAGTACCGAATTACAACATGGTACTCAACTTTTGACGAAACTTGCTTTTGCATTGCTAGCCATGTTTGATGTTCAATATTTTATGAGTGAAAGCCATGATAAGGATGCAATTTTGCCCTCACGCCTAAATAATGTATTGAGACAAGGAATGAAAATCTTGGTTGTCTCGGTCAATTGGAAATGAGATAGGCTGGTTACTTATTGACTTGCCCTCGTATTATAAGTTTCTTTTAAGTAGGACCACAAACATAAAAGTTATTAGTAAAATTTGAACACCTATAAAGGGACAAAACTTAGTTAAGGACCTGTATACACAACACATCCAGTCATTGTCCATGCTTCTAGCTTCATAGTTCCTGAGAAATCTGTTATGAAAATTTTCAAGAATGGCAAAATTTGAAACCTACCAAGGGACATAACTCCAAGAGTTATAGGCCCTTGGTCATTATTCTGCGATTACACCTTATATACCTTACAGACCACTGAAGTAGGACCACAAATGTATGTTATTAATCAAAATGCATTTTAAAATTTGAAGACCTATCAATTAGGTCAAGGTCACCAAGCTTTAATCAAATCTTTGGCAGGTTGCAACAGTATACTGTACCAAGTTTGACCAATTTCATTGATTTGTTCAGACGAGCCATTTCTTGCCCAAAATGGAGTTTTTGGGGGTCTGTGCCCTTGAAAATAAGGTCAAGGCCACCAAAACCTAATGACTGCTTTGCCCCATCCTTGTGATGTAACCATGCAATTTTGGTCAGAATCCATCAACAGATTCAGGAGACAATGTTTCAAACAGGCTACGCCGATGCCAATGCCAACACAAAAGATATCGGCACCATAAACTATAAATTCCCCTCCCCATGGCAGGGGACATAATACTGATCTCCATCATGCCCAAAGACTCAGAAGTTAACACATACAATTGTATATTTTTCCATACAGGTACCTACCACATCATTAGACCAGGCAATAAATTCCCCTTTCCACTGTATCTCTCGTACTGAACCCTCTCCAGAATGTAGCACTGTTGTTTTGTGGCGACTAAAGAACCCTTTTTCATGTAATATCAACTGAAATATGTACAAAGAAATCTTCAATGATTCCAATAATGGTGGAACAGCTACCATGACTGATATGATCTCTTTCTTGAGTTCCTCCCAAATTCTTCCCAAAGCCTTTAACCCATAAGATGCCAATAACAACGATTGTCGTCTGCTTTGACATCTGCCAGTTACTTTAAAAGTCCTTTTTTTTTTGCAAACAGTGTTGACCCAGATCAGATTGCTTCTGTAGGAACAGTCTGATCTGGGCCTATACTGTTTGCCTGTATGCAATTTAAAAAAAAAAAAAACGTTTGCTAGAAGATTCAGCATGACATAAGCAGACAACATTTTCAGATGTTTTTACATAGAGTCTTATTTACTTCTGAAAATGATTGTGGTGTCTACTCATTATAATCACCTCGTAGAGGCAATTCTAATGAACAGACAAAGCATAGCTTTATTTTACATATTATCTATAGTTCTTATGTAAATAAAGCAAAATGTATGAATTTATTAAAAGTATAACTGATACATTTCAATATTTT
The DNA here is from genome assembly GCA_963580285.1 of Lucinisca nassula. NCBI lineage: Eukaryota > Metazoa > Mollusca > Bivalvia > Lucinida > Lucinidae > Lucinisca > Lucinisca nassula. Next base: position 63,371,510 of record OY757025.1, read on the forward strand.
GGTGGGAAGCCTCCGTGGTGTAGTGGTTACTCTACTAGCCTTGTAAACCAGGGGTCAAAGGATCGATCCCGGGCTTCTTCAGACTTGAGTCTTTAAACCATGGTCCCATCTCTGTATGACCTTAGCTGTTGGTGGGACATAAAACTCAAACATTCAATCACTCAATATTTTGGTAAAACCTGCCAAGATTAGAGAGTAATCTTTAAAGTAACCCATTTCTGTGTGAAGTAAGAATTGGTACAATTCCAGAACTGTCCTGCAAAAAGTAGGAATTTCATACTTTGTGCAACAATTCTGTAATTGTACTGGTACAATTCTAGAAATGCGCAAGGGACTGTTGACTACTTATCGATTATTTGTCAAGGTAAATGTCTCTGTACAAAGTAGGAATTTTTGGTCATAGTAGGAATGTTTTTCCATTTGCTTTTGCTTTCTTTCCCTCTATCCAGTAAGGTTTTCTGGAATAAATTATCCTTAATACAATACTTGAAAAAAAATATCTTGAAGAACTGAGGCAAGAGCTCATACATACATACACCCACAGTTTAACACTAACTTTATGAACAGGAGTGCACAGCAATCTCAAAGTCCTGCATCCAAATCAGTAACAAGTTCATGCACAATGATAGCACAACCATCTGAGATAATGCTAATTTTCATGGATCTGAATACATTGGACTTTAACAGCCAAGTCAACACTGTCAGGGTCATGTCGAGCAGGTCATGTTCAGTTTACCTGATCACACCTTTTTGGACAGGCTAATACACATCTATAACCAGTGCAGTGGCCGTAGTAACTAACAGTTGCAGCTGCTGCTGATGGGGTAGTGCAAAATGTATTTGTGTACTTCTGTACAGAAGCTAGGTTTGGTTTGGAGATCAATGGTTCTGACAACACTGAAGGTCATATTGACCAGCTGGTCAATTTACAGATCCACATATTTCCTGGAAAGGCTTAAACATAAATGGTGAACAGTATAGAGTATGTGTTTTTGGCACAAACTGATTACTGCCCTGCTTGAAACAGCAGAAGGCTACGACTGATGGTAAGAAGTAGTTCATAATACATGTAGCAGAATCTGGTTCAGATCAAACATACATAATGATTAGTTTCAATGACACCAGCTTCCATGTATTTTATACCAAATATGAGCTGAAAATGCATAATTTTATTCTGATCTTAAATTATTTGAATAATTGTTTAACTTTAGTCTTCTCAATATTCTATTTACCGGTACTAAAGCTTCACAATATTATTAATAATAGCAATACATACTAACTTAAACACAGAAACATTCAATTATTCCTACTTTGTCCTGATTCTCGCTTTGCACAGGCACTATTCCAGAACTGTCTTGTGCAAGGTAGGAATCCTCACTTTGCTCAATAAAGTGAGAATTTCTACTTTGGGCAAGACAATTCTGGAATTGTATCATTTCCTACTTTGTGCAGAACATATATCTTATGAAAATTTAGAATAAAACCCAATATGCTCATTTTTAGCTTGCCTTACGAAAGACATTTATCTTTACCTTTGACCTCTAAGTATAACCTTGTCCGGCCTCGGTAGCTCAGTTGGATGCACGTCTGACTGGTAATCAGGAGGACAGGGGTTCAATATCTGCCGGGATCGGTAACATTCTTTCGTGGAGATTGATCATGAATTCTTTTCTACGGTCATTCTCTCCCTTCTGCTGCTTCAAGAAGGGCAGTTGTCAGTTTCTGGCAAAAGACACTGTACTGTTTATCTGCTTACATAGAAGCTTGCCCAGGAAAAGTGTGGATAGGTTAACTGACCAGCTCAAAAATTACCAAAATAGTGTTGACTGCATGGTTAAACTCCAATACAAACAAATTGTCCTTAGAGGTACCAACCTGAGTCATGTGCACGACAAATTGTATGACTTTTTATTCTATTTTTATCTCTGGCAGCCATTTTGCTCATTGGAGTGGAACAGTTTAAGCTTTTTTGGTAGAGGGTTCCTAAGAAGTCCTAATGAAATTGGCCCATGGGTACAGGAGAAGTAGTTATTAAAAGATTTTTATGACCCTGGAATCTAGATTCGGGGGACATATAGTTTTTGGTCTGTCTGTCTGTTTGTCCGTTTGACTGTCTACAAAAACTTACATTGGGCATAACTTTTGAATGGTAATAGACAGAGCTTTCATATTGCTATCTAGATTCTGGGGGCATAAAAAAGAAACTGTGAACGAAGGCAAGACATGCTCATTAACCTGATTGATGTTAACATCTTCATAGATCCAGGATTGTCAACACAGTTGTACATTAGTTGAACCAGTTGAAGCCATGGGCATGATCATATTTGGCCCCAAGGCTATAATCTGAAAATCTTGGTAGAGGTCCACTAGATGAAGCTTCATACCTAATATTTCAAATAAGTTTCAGAAAAGGAGGTTTTTAAAGGTTTCCCCTATACAAGTCTATGTAAAACATAAGGGGCGTGTGACGTGGTCATTTTTGCCCCCAAGGCTATAATTTGGTCTCAGACTTCTATTTTCAGACAAGAAGATTTTTAAAGGTTTTCCCTACATAAGTCTCTGTAAAACATGTGGGCCCTGGGGTGGGGGTCATTTTTGGCCCAAATACTATAATCTAAACAACCTTGGTAGGTGTCCACTGGATGAAGCTTCATACCAAATATCAAAGACCTGGGCCTTCCAGCCAGGGTCAGGCCATTTTTGACCCAAGGGTATGATTTGAACAATCTTGTTAAAGGGCCACTAGATGAAACTTCATACCAAATTTCAAAGACCTGGGTCTTCTGGTTTCAGATAAGAAGTTTTTTTAAAGGTTTATCCTATATATGTCACACATGTGGGCCCCGGGGCGGGGCCATTTTTGGTCCCAAGACTATAATTTGAACAATCTTGGTAGAGATCCACTGAATGAAGCTTTTTACCAAATATCAAGACCTGATCCTTGTGGTTTCAAACAAGAAGATTTTTTTAAATTATAAGACTATATAAAAACATGTGGGCCCTAGGGGGGGGGGGGGGGGCATTTTTGGCCCCAAGGTTATAATTTGAACAATCTTAGTAGAGGTCCATTAGATGAAGTTTCATACCAAATATCAAAGACCTGGGCCTTCTGATTTCAGACAAGAAGATTTTTTTTTAAGTTTTCAGTTGAAAAAACTATTTTTACCTCCAGTGACCTAGATGTGCACTGGACTGGAACCATTTGAACAACTTTGAAAGGGGACCAACTAAGGATCATTCCTATGAAGTTTCATCAAAATCCTGCCAGTGGTTTAGGAGATGTCGTTTGAAGAAATTGTTAATGCACACACTGATGGCAGACAAAATGTGATCACAAAACCTCACCTTACAATGTGACAGGTGAGCTTAAAACAGTGAAGGTACTGATCAGACGCTGTAATATGCAGCATCTGATCTGTTCCAGCATTGTTTGACAGTGTCTCATATTTTCCTGTATAAAATGGGTTAACTAAAGTTCCAGAAATTATTTTCAGTAAAAGTAGACATTTATTGGAAGCACTCTACAGAACAGCTAATTAGCCATGAAGGTTGTCTCCTATTTAAAAACTGTCATGTTTGTTCATTGCCCTTTAGACTTACCTTATCATCTCCAGTGACAAACTGTTTACTGTTTGAAGTATGAAAGGCTGGGTCAATAGCCACTGCTTTAACTGGTCGATCAAAACTCACGCTTTGGTTACTCTCTGAGCTGTACAGGCCTGTAACATTCACCTGGAAGCAAAATTTGATCAATACAGTTCTCTCAGTCATGTCACTCATTTTTGCACTCATCATTTCTATTTAAAGACATATGCCAGCCAAAAAAGTTTGAATTTTGGTAATAATACTTGTTAAAAGGTCTCAAATAAGCTATTCCCTTCTACAACAAACAGATTAAAAGATTTTTCCGTCTATCTGTCTGTCTGTTGTCTGTCTGTCTGTCTGGCTATTGTCTGTCTGTCTCTCTGTTTATCTATCTGTTTGTATGTCTGCGAAAACCTTAACATTGGACATAACTTTTGAATGGTAACTGATAGGGCTTTCATATTTCACACTCCTTGTCAAAAGACTTTTCCATTGATACCATAATTTTAGACCTAGTGACCTTGACCTTTATATTTGACCTATTTTTTAAAAACTTTAACTTTGGTCATTACTTTTGATTGGTAAGTGATAGGGATCCCTAATACAAGAGCATTCCAGCTGTACCATAATTTTTGACCTCATGACCTTGACCTTGACATTTCACCTACCTTTTAAAAATATTGAGCATAACTTTTGATTGCTAAATGATAGGGCTTTCATAGTTGGCATGTGCATTCTGTGTCACAAGATCTCTCCAGCAGTACCATAAGTTGTTACCTTGTTACCTTGACCTTGTCATTTGACCTACATTTTAAAATCTTTAACATTGCCTATAACTTTTGATTGGTTGGTAACAGGACTTTCATATTTCACATGTGCATTCCCTGTCAGAAGTCCTTTCCAGTTGTACCATAATTTTTTACCTTATGACCTTGACCTTTATGTTTGACCTACCTTCTTAAAATCTTAACATTGGCCCTAACTTTTGCTTGGTTAGTGATAGATCTTTCATATTCCACATGTACATTCCATGTCACAAGAATTTTTCAGTGGTACCCTAATTTCTGACCTTGTGACCTTGACCGTTGTCCAGGAGCATCAGAGTTTCACAAACACATCTTGTTTTTCCAGAAAACATTTGGTTTGCCATTTGTTGTGAAGCTTCTGCTCAGCAGAAGATAGATTAAGGATAACTGTAGGGAAAATTGTCACTTGAAAAGGAAAATTATAAGTTCTGAGGTTGCAAATTACTGTCCACATAGAAACACCACCTTTGATGAGCAGGGCAATTTGAAAGTTAGTTATTTTCTGTGATACATTTAGCCCTATAAAAAGTGTCTGTATTGTTCAAATTGTTTTTTAAACAGCACATGGATGACTGCAATAACCCACAGTATACTAGTGGACTCTTCCATTGCTATATCTTGGACAAGTCCATTTGTCATTTGGGGTCTCAGGCCTATTTTTTAATTTTATTCTATTTTTGATGGAAAATTCTGTTAGCAAATAGTGCAGGCCCTGATCAGACACTGCGTCTGATCTGGACCTGCACTGTTTGCCAAGATACCCCTTTAGGGGTTTCCCACATGCAATGGGATAATTGTGCTGGGGTTTTAATAACTTTGAGTGCACTGGTGCCAAGTTCTGCAGGTTTTTCTCCAGGTACTCCGGTTAAGTGAAATAATTTTGAAAGGGCCATATTACCAAAGCAAAAAAGAAACACAATCAACCCAAAACTAAAACAGCTTATATTGTACCTTGCCATCATCGGAACATGTTGCAATATATTCTCCACTGTCATCAATGCTTATTTGGTTCACCGTGGTTGTGTGCTGAAATCACAGGAATACATGTAAAACGTAAACTTATTTATCACATCTTTTTCACGAACTCTTATCCTGCTGAAAAAAAAAACAAACAAAAATGATTTAACCACACCCATTCCTCACTTTCAACCTGACATGACATTACTTCAAGTAATTTATTCTTTAAATGTCAAACAGTGTATATACTGATCAGATGGCTATCTGTCCTATCTCTCTTCCTTCCTTTCTTTCTGTCTGTACAGCTTGTAAGGTATGCGCTGTGATGAGCAGTGTCTTCATATATGAGCCATACGATGAGAAAACAACTCACAAAGCAGGTTCATACATCATTAAACACATCATCATCATCATCATGAGAAAACTAGGTTCTTGCAATCTGCAAACAACCATGGTGCAGATGAGCCTGCACATCCATGCAGTCTGGTCAGCACCTCAGTGTTGGCTGCTTGGACGGAACAATACCTCTAGTTTGTGCAATAACAATTTCAAGATTCTTGTTAGTCTGTATACTTGAGCAGGTCAGTTTCTGTCTTACCTGCTCACAAACAACAAACAGTAGGAGAGTTGCTAAGGCCGTCGTCAAGATTTTGATTTTTTGTAAGCTTCCGCGAAAGGGATTATTTATTATAGCAAAAATAATTGTGAAATCGGAAGCTACTTCCGGTCATTTTAACATAAGCATACAGTCGTCAGAAATGATAAAATTAGCATTCAAAAGCACAAATGAGAACATCAACACTTCCTAAAACGTTTCATTACTTCAGTTATGGTTGCCACTGAAATGGAACATTTCCGAAGCTTCGTTTATTAAGTAACCCATATTTTTAAACAAACTTCTGGTCAAACAGTACCGGTCAGTTATTTTGGAATAAAAAAATGGTCAGAAAAAATTTTGGTTCAAATTTTCCTAAAATGTTTGTTATACATTATTCTGTCTTCCAGCTGAGTATCTACACGAAAGTAAACACAGTATTGGAAATGTTGACGTCAGAAGTTGGGTCAATATTTGACCTAGTCGCAACGCTTGCACACACAGATTTTTAAAATACATGGCTGCGAAGAAAAGTTATTCAAAATTTAAACGCTGAAAGAAGGCGTGTTTTGTCAAAATACGTTATGAACCTTGGTTGTTAGACCACAACTAAACTAACTGCCTCTAGATTGCTTTATTTTTGTTGGTAAGTTAAGCAGTTTCACACTTTGATATGGCAACTGAGGTAATGGTCAAATATGACCGACTCCGTATAAGAAGATAGACAGAAGCCGTTTGTGAACACGTAGATCAGAATCAGAATTTTTACTGGTGTCACATCCTTAGACAATCCTTCACCAGATCCATGTAAATCCTATGCAAAACGCATCACTGGTACCTGGTACGATTCTCTCTCTCTCTCTCTCTCTCTCTCTCTCTCTCTCTCTCTCTCTCTCTCTCTCGCTCTCTCTCTCTCTCTCTCTCTCTCTCTCTCTCTCTCTCTCTCTCTCTCTCTCTCTCTCTCTCTCTCTCTCTCTCTCTCTCTCTCTCAGTCTATCTGACGGCATTGTATCTGTCGGTATTCCATTTAAATACTGCAGCCTGTGAGTGGTGACTCCTATATGTTTGAGCCTTCAGAAAATGACACCGACTTCTATCATAGCTTGGAGAAAATTGGATTGGGCTGCATGAGCTTCTGCGCCGAGCTGAAACAACCGACCGAACTTTTGTGCCGTACGTGTAAAACCGCTTCGGGGTGGGGGGGGGTGGGGGGGGGGGGAGGGGTTGCAAATGACTTTAAGACGTCCATGTTGCATCGGCGTTGATACGACGTTGCGTAAACGTTGTGTGCCCGCTGGACAAGCGGGTACCTGGGGTGGTAGTCTTGAGATGTCATTAATTTTCATCTCAATGTTGGGTGGAGCAAATGACTTTTAAACGTCGATGCACCATCATTCTGTTGCATCAACATTGATACGACGTTGCGTAAACGTTGTGTGCCCGCTGGACAAGCGGGTAGGCCTACCTCGGTTGGTAGGCTTGAGATGTCATTTCATCTCAATGTTGGGTGAATAATGTTTACCCTTGTTTGTTTGATAGATTGATTTGAGGTTAACGTGCCCGTCAACACTATTTAGGTCATTTTGGAGACATTGCTTCAATGCTTTAGAAGCCTCCGCGGTGTAGTGGTTACGCTACTCGCCTTGTGAACCAGGGATCGCAGGATCGATCCCGGGCTTCTCCAGACTTTCGGATGAGTCTTTAAACCGAGGCCCGTCTCCGTATGACGTTAGCTGTTGATGGGATGTAAAACTCAAACACTCACTCACTCACTGCTTCCAATTTTGTGGGACTTTTTCCGAACATTGAGATGAAATGACATCTCAATCCCTGCCGCCCAATGAAACCAATAGTGTTTATATGCATGAGGTTTACGTCCTGAGCGAGGATTTTAGACTGTTTCGTCCTGTATTTTGTTTAACGTTCCCGTCAACACTGCATGTGTAGGTCATCAGGACTCACACCACTTTGCTTGGGCAGGCTGAGACCTTCTAAGCAGTTTAACAGTACTCGTGTGCGGTCGGTTTCAGCTCTGCGTGGAAGCATTGTGAAGCTTAATCTATTTTTGAAATCCCCGGTGTGCGGTGGCAAAGTATACCCCTGTAAAACCCAGTTTTACTACACTTAAAAGTGGCGTTTAAAGGGTGGCAAAATTATATAGGTCTGTTTTTGTGATAGTACTCACCCATCGGGTTTTTGGTCGATGTAAATCAGTAATAGAATGACAATCGTTATGGTTGAGATAACTTATTTTGCGGCATCTTATCTGGATCTACACTGTTTGCATTCGTATGTGTGAACAGTAGACTCTGTAGACCCTTAGATTTATAAAAGCTCAGTAAAGGCCCGACCCCCGCTCATTGGGGCTTGAAGAAATAGTTGGGCTGCTTGATGCTTCCACGCAGAGCTCAAACCGACCGCATATGAGTACTGGTAAACCGCTAAGAGGATCTAAGCTTGCCCATTTCATCTCAATGCCGGGTAAATGTCCCACAAAATTGGAAGCAACGTCTCTAAAATGACCCACACATGCAGTGTTGATGGGGACGTTAAACAAATACAGGACAACGTCGGGACCACAACGATGCGAAATCTTAACGCTTGCCAATTTCATCTCAATGTCGGGTAAAAGTCCCACAAAATTGGAAGAAACGTCTCTAAAATGACCTACACATGCAGTGTTGACGGGGACGTTAAACAAATACAGGACGAAACAGTCTAAATCCTCGCTCAGGACTTTTTTTCTCAGCCTATACTCAGACGGGTGTTTTTTTATGACATGACATTCATTAATTTCAAAATGAGGCGGCTGCCGTCTTTCAAAGATTACCTGCCTGAAAGGATAAACCGCCTACGATCATACAATTGTTTTGACACTGGGCATGAAAGATTGTGGGGGTTCGGGGGTGGGGGTGGGGGGGGGGGAAGGTTCTCCACTGCGCTACAGCTTGTCTCCATTGCGCTACAGCTTGTTTGGTTTAAACATATTTATTCAGAAGTAACAAGTTGACATACATACATATACAGGTACAAGATATGACAGGATTTGGACGGAAGCAAAAACGCTTATAGAGTCCATTTCCTCAAAGGATATTATGCGAATAAGTAAGTGGCGAAATAACACGACTGAATAATAACATTGATCATACAAATATACTTTGGCAGTTATGCTTAAACAAATTATGAGAACTTGTATAGCAGGTTTCAGAGAAAGAAGGAAAATAAAGACACACAATTTATCTAGAATAAAGTCTTATAATAATAATAATAATAATAATAATAATAATAATAATAATAAAATTATAATAATAAACATTGAGAAGTTTCTGGTCCACACCTGGCTCCTCCCCAAGCCCCGCCTCCTCCACCCAACAAAAATAATTATCCAGTGCAGTTCTACCAGTTTTCATCCGTGTGTATTGTTTATGTGGTGACGACAGTATCAAATCTTTTCGTGGCTAAGATATAAAGTTGAACTTGTTTAAAAATGTAGTTGTTTTCTTCAAGTGATGCCTCAGTGATTCCATGTAACAATTTTGAAACCGACAGTGGGGGTGGGATACTATTTATATAACGGGTTCGCAAAGTTTGATAGTTAACGCAAGACAACAAGTAATGAGAAGTAGTTTCGATTGCTCCACATGAGCACAAAGGATCACCCGTAATATTTTTATTGTACAAGTGTTGTTTAAGACTGCTGCATTCCATTCGTAATCGTGAATGGTATATTTGACCAAGGCGTGTGGTTTGGATAGTATCAAAGTACTTCGGGTAACCATTATTAATACGATTAATATGCATCTTAAAAACATTAAGCGATGATGAGTTTCTTACATTTACATCTAATGTGTTCCAATCTCTGATCGTTGATGGCAAAAAAGAATTAGCGTATGAAGTTGTGCGGGCGTGTGGGACGATAAAATCGTTCATATTACGAAGCTGGTATCTGGAAGTGTTAGCTATTCTCTGTGGGATAAGTGACTGCAAGTATTGTGGGGTTTGTCCGTTTATGTTGTTTCGCCGAGACTCAAGCGTTTGTAGGTTTGTGTTATCATATAATTTTTGAATACTGCATAGTTTGGTGGCACCAGTAATAATTCGGGCTGCCTCAAGTTGGATACTTTCTAGATGTCGTTTATTTTCGATAGAACAGTTATCCCATATAATATTTGCATATTCTAATAGTGACCTTATATATGTCATGTAAAGTTTTAGTAATGAGAGTCTATCCAATAAGAATTTATTTCTTCGTAATGACCCTATTCTTTTCCAAGCCTTTTCCACTAGGTATGATATGTGATGAGACCAATTACAGTCACTACTAAATATAAGCCCTAAATGTCTATGCGTGTTGACTTCTTTGATTTGTGTGTTACCCATGAAGAGCGGGGGGTGATAAGGTTTGTTACGCTTCCTAGATACAATCTGCGATTCTGTTTTGTTAGCATTAAAGTCGACTATCCACGTTCCGGCCCAATTGTATATTGTTTGGAGATCTATATTTAACTGTCTGGCTGCATTAACTGGGTTATCCACAATAACATACAATGTGGTGTCGTCCGCAAAAAGCCGAATGTTGGAGCCTAGACCATTGATTATATCATTTATATATATAAGAAATAATGTTGGACCTAAAATTGATCCTTGTGGTACTCCAGCCGTTACGGTTTTCCAGGAAGATGCAATACCCTTAATACAAACTCGTTGCGTCCTATTCAACAGATAGTCTTTGAACCATTCAACGACATTGTCAGACAGACCAATGCTACGTAGTTTAAATAGTAATCCCTTATGCCAAACCCTGTCAAATGCTTTACTTATATCACAATATACAATTCGTATTTCTTTATTGTCATCTAAAGCTTTTACAAAATCATTGTATAGGAAGAGAAGTTGATTAATAGTTGAGTCACCTTGACGGAAACCGGACTGATAGGGTGAGATAACATTATTATTAATCAGATAAGTGTTCAGTTTCTTATGGACTGCTCTTTCAAATACTTTTCCTTGAATACTATTGAGTGAAATCGGTCTATAGTTGTTAGGGTTTGATCTACTATCCTTTTTGTATACTGGCGTTACATTTGACTGTTTATATGAAGCGGGGAATTTATGTAGACTTAAGGATAAATTAAATAATTTTGAATATGGGTCAGCTAGTTCATGTTTTCCTTCCTTAATCAATCGTGGACTAACTAAATCTGGTCCACAGGCCTTATTGGCATCCAAATCATTAATTGCATTTATAACGTCCTGTTGGCTAAGAGGGATATCTGTTAAGAGGTTATAGTTAGGTTCTACGAGTTCAGGAAGTTGGGTATTGGAATCATCTATAGTCGCCTGTTTAACAAAGTGGTCATTTAAAACTTCAACTTTATCAATATCATCCTCAATTAGACCGGTTCCGGTTTCAAGTATAGGTATATTCCGCTGATCAGAGTCGTACAATAGGAATTTGGATGCAGTTTTATACCATGATTTACTGTTAGTAGAATTATTCCTTAGGTCGCTGGCTAACTTTTCATAATAATTTCGTTTACACTGTCGCAGATGCTTAGTGACCTCGTTTCTTTTGGATTTGAATTTATTCCAGGCTTGCAAAGTATCGGTTCTTTTAGCTTTCCTGAATAGCCTTTTTCGTTGTCTTATTTCCTTTTTTAAGTTTGTGTTAATCCATTCCGGCTCGTTTGGTCTAATGGTAACAGTCATATTAGGTATGCTTTCTTTAGCTGTCGTAATTATTTGATCAGTTATATTTTCCGAGATTTCGTTTATATTCCCAGAGACAAAAATATCTTCCCAATTTATAAGACGTAATTTAGTACGATAAAGATTATAGTCTCCTCTATCATATAACCATATGTGACGTTTGAAGGTTTTATGTCTGGGTTTGCGAAATTTCAGCGTTATCAAAACTGGACAATGAAATCGGACTAAATCGGGAATAAACGGTGAAATTACATCACTATATACAACGTTTTCATGGTTATTCACGATGATAAGATCAATAAGTGTAGCTGTGTTTTCAGTAAAATGTGTCGGTTCTTCGATTAATTGACACATGTCATACGAAAGGAGCAGATTATGCATTCTATTTGGGATGTTAATATCTTGCATATTACAGTTAAAGTCACCAACAATAACCAGATCTTTGATAGGCGAGGTATTTAAGTTTTCAAATGTACGTTCGATTGAATTCCAGTACTCCGTTCCCGTATTTGGAGGCCTATAAATACCACAAAGTAAGAATTTATGATTGCGAACATTGACTTCAATACAGAGGCCTTCAATATCACCCTCAATGAGGTTTGTTAATGTATGTGTAGATATGCCGCTTTTAATGTATATAGCAACACCTCCTCCAGGCCGATCTTCACGATCTTTTCTGTATGGTGAATCGAAGTTGGGTATCATGACGTCATCATTAGATTTACTAGAGGATAGCCATGTCTCAGAAAATACTACAATATCATAATATTGCATTTCAACTTCTAAGATATCAAGCTTAGGGTACAGGCTCTGTATGTTTAAGTGTACTACACTTAAATGGTCCATTACAGATATCGCACCAGAAAGATCACTGGTTGAAGTTGTTGTTGAGGTTGTGTCCATATTTGGACCTGGGTTAGGTTGCACATCACCAGATAGGAGTAGTAACAGAGCAGTCAACCAAATATTACACAATAGTACAGTAAGTGAAAAGTTCAAGCTAAAATGTAAGTTTGAAACAGATTTGGGACCTAGATTTACTTTTTTCTTTGGAAGCTGTATAAGAAACCTGGGTGTCAGACGTAGATCAGTGCATAGACTGACTAAATGATCAGGTCTTTGAAGTACTACTGTCATCATAAGTGTGAAGAAAACTAATTTAGAATTTCTAGTCAAATGAAAATGACAATCACTGGGATAAAAGCTGTAAGAACCTTTATGCTGAGCTGCCGGGGTCAGTCTGTTCAAAATCACACTACCCATTTTCAATCACGGTTCGTGGTAAGAACAACGCGCCCCGGGCTACGTAGCATATTACATGGCCATTAATTTCCGACATTTGATAAGAGGGGGGACACGGAGCAAAGAGGGTGACGAAGTGTGATACAGAAAGGATATAATGTAAGACAGTTCTGAATAGGAAGACTAAAATGGTATCATATTGCGATTTTGTCATAGTTCAATACAAAGTGGATTTATTTTGGTTTTCTTTATAAAAGCTTAACAATAATTAATTATAATAATGAAGAAAAAGTGTGATCATGTCCATATTGATCATCAGTTTCGATACAATTGCCATATAACTCTTGTTTCAGTGAAAGTTATTTATGACGTTAACTCTACTGAAGAAATGCAATAGCATTTCGAATATGTCTATAAGACGATACAAATCATATAAAATTGGCAAGTCGTTTTACAGACACATTGAAAAAACAATGAGATTTCTCCAGAATTAAGTTCAGTGGAAGCAAACATTCAAAATAAAAAATTAAAAAAAATAAACAAATAAAAATGTCGAAAACATACCTATATTAATGCAAACCCCCTAATCCCCACCTTTACAGAGTAAAACTTGGGTTCAGAGGGGTATACATTATTCTTCTTATTTCCGATAAAAAAAGCAATGCGGGTACTCGTTTTAGCTGCCTCGCCAAGGCGGCGCCAACGAGTATAACGAGTACACATAGTCCGTGCTTCGTCCAAAAATAATAATGATAATAATAATAGATGTCAGGATCTTTTGTCTGAACGTTTTCATCTTTTGGCTGTAAGATTTTCACTCTATTTGAATCGTCGTGTTTTCGTGATTGTTGTCTTATATATACGAGACACCCTCGGGTTAGAATCATTTGCGTTGTAAAGGAGAAAAAACAAGACAAACAAAACAAGATAAAAAAAATCATTAACATAATATACCCTTCCTTTACAACAACGGGTAAATCTGTTGTCGTTAACAATTTTTCTTTCTTTCTTTGACCTAGAACCAATCAGATAACTTATGTATAATTTATTCCTGAAAATTTACAAATTTAATTTCAAACAGTGTAGATCCCGATCAGACCCAGAAGCCATCTGATCCGGATCCGCACAGCTTGTTTGTAGAAATAATTTCTACAAACAAGCCTGTATCAAACTTTGTGGCAAAGCCCGATAAATTACCCCATCACGAACACACAAAAAAAAAACTAATAGGGATGGAAAAAAAAAAAAAAAAGACTGCGAATGAAAATAAATTATCCACTTTCGGCCGGTTTTCTAGGAGCATCCTCCACCGCGCGACTTTTGTGGATCTATACTTTGAGACCCAGGTATCTCTTTCTTGCGGATAGTGCCCGGCTATCACAAACGGGCCAACGTCGGACCGACAGCGATACGACGTAAGTCAGCCAAGCGTTAAGACGTCGGCCCGGCACGCTTTGCTGGCTCGGTTGGGCGGATTTTCTTCTTTTTATTTCATTTCATTTACGTCAGAGTGCAATCAAATTATTCTCTCTCTCACACACAAAACAGCGGGCCGACGTCGGTCCGACAGTGATGTCTCGACATGCTATGCTACAGCGGGCCAATGTTGGGCCGACAGTGATGTCCCGACATGATTTGTTGGCTGGCTCTCTCTCTCTCTCTCTCTCTCTCTCTCTGCCCCCGCCCATCGGGGCTTGAAGAAATAGATGGGCTGCACGATGCTTCCATGCAGAGCTGAAACCGACCCGCACAATTGATAACTGATAAACCGCTGAGAGGATCTAAGCCTGCCCAGGCAAAGCGGTGCGAGTCGGCCCTTACATGCTTATAAACCCTATTGGTTTCATTGGGCGACAGGGCTTGAGAAGTCATTTCACCTCAATGCCGGGTAAAAGTCCCACAAGTTGGAAGCAACGTCCTCAAAATGACCTTTACAGTGTGACGGGGACGTTAAACCTGAAATCAAACAAACTTTCTCTCTCTCTCTCTCTCTCTCTCTCTCTCTCTCTCTCTCTCTCTCTCTCTCTCTCTCTCTCTCTCTCTCTCATGATTGAGCAGTAGTGACAACTAAAATAAAGCATCGTTGAGCAAACGTGATGGAAATTTAAGGTTATTTGTGTTTCAAGGTGGAGGGGACTTGTTGAAACTTAGGCTGCGCGTGAACTGGCAATTAACAGAGTAAGGTGCTCATTCTGTCTACATTGTTAGTCTACATTGTTATTTGATCTTGATTAGTAGATGGGCAAATAAGGTAGTGTTGGTTTTTCGTATATGACGTCAGTACAAATGTATACGTCATATGTTTTTGTTGTTGTTGTTGGCAATATACCTATTATGGCATGGAAGATGCGTATATTGACAGACTCTTCGAGGCTACTTTTGACACAAATGGAAAAATAAAGTAAACATCGTGAGTTCGGATTTACTGGGAAAACCTGATGAACTGCAGGCGGGCTAAACAAATCAGTAGCTGGAGAAATACTACAGGGTCTTTTCGTCTCGTTATTTTCCTGTGTTTACAGCCGTGTTGGCTGGCTTTTGTTCCTGTTCAACGACCGGAAGTAGTTCAGTTTTTTTGGAATAAAAAAATGGTCAGAAATAGATTTTCCTGAAATTTAACTCAGTTGCATATTATTCAATTTCCGATTTAATGATTATGGTGAAAAATTTCCAGTTTATCGCTAAATATATTAATTTTTGTCTTTTCTGAACCCACTGAAACGACCCAGATTTTTCTCAAGTTTACAGCATTTTTTATACACACGTTTTGCTGAGAATGGTGTTTGTGTGGTATTTCATCGGAAAGAAATGTGCACAAAGTTTCATATCTGTCTATTTTTCAAAGGTGAATTTTATCAAACAGGTTGTGTCAAGAGCATGAAATTCTGACTCGGCAGCGGTTTCATCATTGAATTATAGTCCCATCGAATTTTTTCTCGAGAAAAATGTTTTAAATCTACATACGCCGGCCTCTGAGATTCGCTACTGAAAGACAGGTTTTCTCTTAAGAGAAAGGGAACACCTGACACATTTTTCGGCCATTTTTCAAAGAGAGACAACTTTCGGGGCTTCCTGTTTGCATTTCTATAGGCTCAGTCTGGCTGAAAAAGGGGTCTACTCTTAAAGGAAAGAATTTGCTCCTCCGGAGCAAATTCTTTCCTTTAAGAGTTGACCCCTATTGACATGGGAGACAAAAATACTTTTGAAGGAGTGGCTTCCCCTGAAGGTGTACTGATTTCCCTTAACAGGGCTCATACATTCATTCTGAGAGAACTTAAAAAAGCCTCTGTCCTCACTTGGTCAGACTACAGCTCTACCTGTCTGCATGAGCAAGCTATGTGTCATTTAGTACCAATTTAGTGCCAAGAGAAGACTGAAATGACACATATTTCGGTGACAGCTTTGCATACCACACTTTTTATGAGCCTCATACTACTTCAAGCATTGCATGATGCCCCGCCACTACAGTTACATCACGTAAGTGCCGTACAACAGTCAAAAAGGAATTCAAACTAAGGATGCATCACTCTTTCCCTTAATAAAGTTGACAGGAATACATGACTGAAATGACTATTTTCAATGTTCAAAGAGCCATGGCTCCAAAAGAAAGTAAACCAGAATTACAATTCTCATTTTCAGTTTTTGAGGGCCTGTGCCCTTTAAAATAAAGTCAGGGTCTTCAAAATCTAATCAAATCTTTGGTCGATTGCAATGATATACTGTACCAAGCTAGAGGACATTTCATTGATGTGTTCATGAGGCTGGGTGCAGACAAGCCATCTTTGGAAAAAAAATGACAGTTTTTTGGGGGCCTGTGCCCTTGAAAATTAGGACAAGGTCATCAAAACCTACTGGCTGTTTTCTCCCATGGGAGTTTGGTCAGAATGATTAGGTTCAGGAGATATAGTGCTTCAAACAGAATACATGATAGAAATGGCTATATTCAATGTTCAAGGGGATACAACTCTAACAGTAGGAAAATCAGAAGTATGGTTCATATGTTCTGCTTGTTGTCTCCGGGTGGTCTACATATCTGTGAAGCTTTGTGAAAATATCTCAAATGGAATCAGTTATGGAGCGGACATGAAACTGATAGTAACAGCTATATTCAAAGAGCAAAAGGCAATAACTCCAAAAGTAGGAAAATTGGTTACGGTTCATATTTCTGCACTGTGTATAATGGTGCTCTACATATCTGTGAAGTTTCATGGAAATATCTCAAATGGTATCGAAGTTATGGAGCGAACACAAAACTATGACAGAATGCTATGTTCAATGGGCAACAACTCAAAAGTAGGAAAATCAGAGTCATGATTCATATGTTCTGCATGTCGTCTGATTGTGCTCTACACATCTGTGAAGTTTCGTGAAAATATCTCATATGGTAGCGGACACGAAACTATAAGGTGCTGACAGACGGATGGACGGTAGTACAGACACTTACCAGAGGTTTATTGTGGGGTTCACAATATTAAGTCTATGGAGACTTTAACCCCATAATGTAGCATTGTACAACCACCAACCACACAATCACTCAAATTTTAACCCCATAAGCTGATTTTTTACTGAATAAACCTCATTAAGTATAGATTGTACGGAACATAAACCCCATTATGTATCTCACGTACGGATGGATGGACAGACACTCAAAACTTTTGAGGGTATAATGGCAGGCATAAAAATGATACATCATACATTTTAACTGCAGAAATTTTTGCTCAGTCTCAGTGGCAAACAGTGTAGAACCTGATCATACTCTTCATGAGCAGTCTGGTAAGGGTCTACACTGTTTGCCCAGACCTACTTCAAATTCTATGGCTGTTAAATATGCTGTCTGAATATTTAGGGTAAATATAATACATGTGTGTAATATTTTGTGCATCATTTGAGAAAAGGGTGGCAAGGATGGGTGGATACGGGTGCTTAAGAATCCAAAATAATTGTATTTCTCTGTCATATAGCAGGGACAGTCTGCTTTGATCTATTCTACCCAATTTCTTGTTCTAAACAATGAAATCCATGCAGTGTGATCAGAGCTTTTGCCCTCTATATAATTTTTTTAAGGGACTTTCTATTGACAAAACAAACTGATGAAAAGGCATAGTGCTGATTATATTTTCTTGTTTTTTTGGATCATTGTGTTCAGTGCGGAATTCGGGGAATATCTAAGGATCACTGTTGAAGCCTGGTTGGCCGAGACTGGCTGGTCTTGTCCAGAAGTAGCTTGTACCCTCTGCAGTTTTTTATTCTGTGCTGTATAGTAGTCCTTGCAACCAAAGGATTACAGTTTTGTGGAACATTTATCTACACTTTATCTTGCATAAGAGATGTGACCTATAAGACAGGTTTGACTGTAACCAGGAAAGGAAAAGAGTTTTGTTTCTGCCTTTTCATGAGACAACATGATGTAAATTTAAGTGGAATGGGAACACCTGGCCTATTTCTCCGCCATTTTTCAAAGGGAGGCAACTTTCGGGACTTCCTGTTCGCTTTTCTATAAGCGCTGTCCCGCTGAAAAAGGGGTCTACTCTTAAAGGAAAGAATTTGCTCCTCAGGAGCAAATTCTTTCCTTTAAGAGTTGATGCCTATTGACAGGGAAGACAAAAATACTTTTGCAGGAGTTGCCTCCCCTGAAGGTGTTCCCATTCCCCTTAACATACAGGTTAACCTCATTCTTCAATGGCTCAAAGACCATGAAAATGTATTCCAGAAAGTGGCAGTTTGAGTAACTGAGGGTTAATTAAAGAGCCAGTTAAAGGAGGCATAAATTATATCTTCTATAGAAAAAAGTTATGGTGTGTGTTCTCAGTAGAAGAGCCTCACTGAGGCAATTCAAATGAGTACATACAACATTCCATTTCAAGATAAAACTAGAAATGGTGTTTGTAAACACTACGCCCCCAACCATATGCTTGCCCCTAAATGCCAAAATTTTCATTTTCAACATATGATCAGGTCTTCTCCTCATCGTTCTCTCTACCAGCCTGTCAAGACTCAAGCTTTTTACATCCTACAGTGCTTATGGATGACGTATGAAAGGATGGATGGATGGACAAACAAAGCAAAAGCAATATGCCCCCACAATTGCTTCAAAGTTGGGGGCATTATAAGAAAAACCTCTCTAAATTATTCTAAATGTATGGATATCTAGAGGTTTTTGAAAAATTCTGTGGAACTAAAGAATGAGTTTGAATTAACCATGGTAAATAAGTCATCAGTGTTTGAACCATTGAAGTTTCTATGTAATTTATATCTGTTAACCCATCTTGTACTGAATGGAATCTTCTTCCTTGACAGAAAAAATTCTTATATTAAGACCACCTTTGGGACTGTTCAAAAGTGGTCTTTAAGACCACTGTTGAATAGTATTAAAGGTGGCCCCTGACCAGAAGACACTGTTTTCAGAAAACACAAAGAAAGAACAACTGCACACTTCTAAATAAGCATTTTAAACCAGAATTTGTCTTAATTTTAGGTGGTCTTAATAGTGGAATTTCACTGTACATAGCAGGAGTCCATTTCAAAATTTTTAGGGCTGTTATCTTTAAAATTTATTTGGAAATTGGCTAAAACTTTTTGCTAACAGTGTATGCCCCGATCAGATGCCACGTTTTGCAGCTCTGATCTGGGCCTACAATGTTTGGGACTGACCTATTTCAGGATTTCCTGTACAAAATAGTTTAATGGCCAACTGCCTTCCAATACAAGGACTATTTATTTTTTTAGCAGAAATGTGGTGTTTTTGTAGGAAGGGTTGCTATGGTAACATAACTTGCCCTGTTAATATCCACATTAGGAGCTAAACATCCCTGGAACATCAATGTTAAGCTTCTGAATATAATGACAATAAGCTACATAAACCATAAAATGCCAATTACGACAATTGTCGTCTGCTTTGCCATCTGCCGGTTACTTTAAAAGTATTTTTTTCGCAAACAGAATAGTCCCAGATCAGACTGCTCCAGTCTGATCTGGGCCCATACTGTTTGCCTGTATGCAAACATATTTTTAAAAGTTTGCAAGAAGATGCAGCAGACAACATAAGCAGACAACATTTTCAGATGTTGTTTTCCTCAGCAGCTTATGGGTTAAGATAAATAGGATCCTCTAACTATACATATAAAAACTCCAAATCAAAGTTTAGGGGCCTTATATTCAGTGATTTATAAAAACTAATTTGAAAATGACTGAAATTTTGCCAACAGTATAAGCCTTGATCAGATGCCAGTATTTGATCCGGACCTGCACTGTTTGCTACGGTCCCATTTTTTCGTTTTCTGTCTAAAATACACCCGGACCTCGTTATAGCACGATTCGTTACAGCACGAATTCGGATATAACACGGTTTTGGTTTGGACCCCAAATTTTCCCCAACCAACATTTATAAATATTATCCAAGGACTGTATCAGGTTTTAAGCCGACAACTTTATTTTCCTCTCACTTTTGACTGCGGTAATACGGTAGCTAACACGGTAGCTAACACGGTTTATAACGGTACTTTTTGATATCTATTGCAGGCCTCCAGCAGAGTTGAATATACAGTATATTAACTTGTTTAGCTTGACACGCATGATAAACGTGAACTGCCATCGGCACAATCAAAAGTGTTGGCTTAGTGTGATAAAGAGATTAAAGAATTCAGTTACGCAACCGGAAAAAAATATTTATCACGCTCTGTTAAGGATCACTGCTCAGCAGAAATTTTAAACATCGATGCAGATGATGTGATCGGTCAACTGCAATAAAACTCATTTTCTAGAGCCGCATGTAAAAGAAAGTCAGATTTATTCCAGCTTAAAAGCAAATGATAAAACATATTCAATATCAATTTTCGCGGTAAAAAAATCATTAAAAACCATGTGCGCCATTAAAATCGTTTCAAATGGCTAAAATATTAAGGGTAAGACATTTCAAGGGAAGTAATTCAAATTTCTTGCAAGCGTTGGTCATTGTCCGGTTCCGAACCCTAACCCGGTAATTTTACCATTGAAATCTATTAACGGTACTGTAGTTCGGTACGGTCGGGATTCTCAGTAACAACAAAGTTAGCCGGGAACCAGCTATCAAAATGGCGTCATACTCGCTGTCAGATTGGACGATTTCTGGATATAAAACATGGTTTGTCAGCTGGTTTCGATTAAAGTGACTTGTTTGACTTGATGGGCCATGGTATTTACTGCCATTGATTAGTTCTAAACACATTTTAGTCGGGAAATACGGCCATTAACCGGACCGCACATCATCTTGTTTGGGAAACTATTGATCACCATTGTGTCAATGGTTGATCTGTGACAAATACGGTCGGCGTTTATAACACGATTCGGTTAACTAACACGGTCCGTTGGTTGGACCCGGAGTTCCGTGTTATAACGAGGTTGAGGTGTATGTAAATGCTAAGTTTCATGGCTGAAGGATTAGAGAAAATTTGCTTTATTATCCCCACGTTTTTTGAAGAAAAGTGGGGATATTGTTATCGCCTCCGTCCGTTCGTCTGTCCGGCTATCTCCTCCTATACCGTTCATTGGAATTCAACCAAATTTGGTGTGTGAGTTACTTACATGAATGGCTTCTGCAAGAGCACATTAATTTTTGGACCAGCCCCCCAGGGGTCCCTGGAAGAGGTCAAAACGTGGGGATTTGCGATGGCGCTCCATCGACTGCGCGATCTAGTTTTTCTTACTTTCATTTTTATGATCCAATTATAATTGAGGAAACCTGTAATGAATATGAATCTTTGAATATGCACACTCTTCTGGTTAATAATAGCCTGGCTCCCAGACTATGTGTGTATTTGAGCCTTATGTGCCACCTACAAATAAGGCCATATAAAGATGGGACCTCAGTTTAAGGACTCATCAGAAAGTCTGGAGAAGCCTAGAATCAAACCCAGGATCTATGAGTTTCAGGTTTCATAGTGCAGTTTATATTTTACTTTTGGTCCTTTGAGATCAACGTGAATATTCTGAGAAATCGGAAATAAATTATTGGTTTAGACTCATATTCTAGACAGTTTTAATTATTTGGACCCCATTTTGATATATATCAGTCTTTAAATCGACTGCCTATTCGAAATTCGCAAAATCGCAGTATGTTTCCTCTGGCTTTCTTTGCCGGATCATTACAGGATCACTGATGAGGCTTTATTAGCCGAAACTACGTAGTATGACCCATCTTCTTTCTTATGGATGTTTTCATTGCTCTTAAAGGAACTAATTTTTGATTTTTATTCAAACAAAGATGAAGTACTCCTACTTGACTATTTTTCTGAACACATTAACTCCCTTTTCTGCCAGTAAGAGTAACTGATTAGCGAAATCAGTGAGGAATCATTTGCTAAAGGAAGATTTAATATGAAAATAAAACATTTTATATCGACTAAATTATCAGTTAGACACGACCCAGGCAAGTTTTTGAAGGAAACAGATGTAATATTAGGGGAGGCAACTCTCGCAAAAATATGTTTGCTTTGTTTCCTTTGACAATAAAGCATTACTCTTTAAGCTAAGCATTTGCATACCTGTGATATCTCCCTCATCAGGAGGGAGACTCCCTCATTTTGATGCTAATTTATGCCCAATTTATGCTAAATTTTAGTAAAATTTTGGAGTCTCCCTCATTTGAAATGAGAATTTCCCTATATATTCTTTACATCTCCCTCATCTCAATGGCAAATCTCCCTCATGCAGTTAAGAAACTTATCACAGGTATGTATTTGTTCCTTCAGTAGTAAAACTGTTCGTCAGATGGGATAAGTTTGCAGAAAATTAAATAGGAAGCTGTGAAAAGAAAATGGTGGAAAATATCCCAGCTGTACCCATTGTCCTGAAATTGACTTGTTATAAGGAAAACACTTTTCTTTTATTTTATCTGTTTGTTGTTGTTTCAAACAATTGTACAAGCTATATCTATAGAATATAGTGAAATATTCTCAAGAATTAAAATAGGTTCAACACAACGTCTTTATAACACTGTACATTATAACATGGTTTTGGATATAACATGGTCAACAGCTGGATCACAAAAATGTATAAATTATATAGAACAAGAATTCCGCCGAAGGCTACGTCGCGTCTTTGGGTGTGCAAAGTCACCCAACCATGACATCTAGGCCAAGGTCTAACATAGATGCTTGCATAAAAGTTACCATTCTTAACTGCAAGCTTGTACTATTTAATTATCATTAATGAAGCTCTAATAATTCTTGAAAAAAATAACTTAACCATTAGGGTGAATGCTAGGGTGGTTGTAATATCTTAAAAAGTCAGTGAACCATAAAATGTAGGTCAAGGTCAAATGTGGATGCTTGCATTTGAGTTTCCATCCCGAGATACAAGTTTGTACCAAGTATCATTAATGAAGCTCTTATAGTACTTGAGAAATTAACTTGACCATTTTGGTGAACGCTAGGGTGGTCGCAATATTTTACAAAGTCAGTGAACCATAAAATGTAGGTCAAGGTCAAATATGGATGCTTTCAGGTAAGTTAACATCCCCAGATACAAGTTTATACCAAGTATTATTAAGGAAGGTCTTATAGTTCTTAAAAAAATAACTTGACCATTAGGATGAATGCTAGGGTGGTCGTAATATTTTACAAAGTCAGTGAACCATGAAATGTAGGTCAAGGTCAAATATGGATGCTTGCATTGAAGTTGCCATCCCCAGATGAAAGTTTGTACCAACTATCATTAATGCAGCTCTTATATTTCTTGAGAAATTAACTTGACCATTAGGGTAAATGCTAGGGTGGTCGCAATATTTTACAAAGTCAGTGAACCATGAACGGAATGGACGGAAAACTGGATGCCTATATCACGCCATGCTAATAGCAGGCACGACAAAAATGACCATAAATGGTCATTTTTCTACATCATCTATACATTTTTCTATATGATCTATACATTTTATTAGGATATAGCATGGATGTTTAACTACCATGGTTTTTGATTTAGACATCAACAATAGTGTTTAAAAAAAGGTAATGGTGTATTAAGCAAAACATGTGAATTAAGACGCTAGAGTGATTGTGGTTTTTTGACAAATAGTTTAATAGAATACAATGAATTTCAAATTTTAGACCAACTTTAGCAACTGAGAGCTGAAACCAACCCGCACACAAGTACTGGTAAACCTCTTGGAGGATCTAAGCCTGCCCAGGCAATGCGGTGCGAGTCGGCCCGTCCATGCTTACAAAGCCTGTTGGTTTCATTGGGCGGTAGGGCTTGAATTGTCATTTCATTTCAATGTTGGGTAAAAGTACCACAAAATTGGAAGCAATGACCTTTACAGTGTTGACAGGGATGTTCAACTTCAAATCAAACAAACAAAGCTACTGAAGAATGGCTTACAGATGGATATTCTTTTCCCTTCACCAGATTTCCTTGGTAGTCCAGGATATGGATGGTTCCCCAGTGTGTCCCTAGAGCCAGAAACTGAAACAGAAAACCAGAAAACATAGGTGATGCTACTGTACACATACATGACAAACCCAAGTTTCAACCACTATAGAAGTCTATAGAACCTTCAAAATGGGTTGACATTAAAATATTTCCTATATATTCTATCAATTTGCGGGCAAGTAAAATTAAGAAATAGAGGTCAATAGAAAGGTAGATCAAATCACGAGCGCTACAAACTCGTGATTTATCTACTTACAACTGACCAACAAACCGTGATATTTTACTCAACAAATCACTCAATAGAGCTGATCTATTTCGATCCTAACACACTTAAAAGCGACTAAATGCTGTTCATATTCCTCAACATTTCGGCATTGTTTGGAGAAATCCTGCCAACACGTTTGACTATAATACATGCAGTTATCTGTTTTTGTAAAATACTTGATGCATGAAAAAGACGTTACTCCATGTAACGTCAAGGAACGATCAATGAAGTCGTAAAACGTCATTAAACGTTGACTCTTCTCGTCACGTCTTTTCGTCTAGTGATTTATCACTCAATACATCACTGGATTTAACTATTGGCTATATAGGCAACCAGTGTTAGAATTAAGAAATAATCTCCACGTACCGTGTGTTATCGTGATTAACACACGGTGTTGGAGGGCAGATTGCGAAATATTAATTCACGACGGCGAAGCCGGAGTGAATTAATATTCGCATCTGCCCGACAACACCGTGTGTTAATCACGATAACACACCGGGTGCGTGGAAATTATTTCGATTCTAACATGATGCTAAACTGAAATACAGTAGTAACAAAGCGTTATCTTGGGGACTATTTTGCAGCGGATGTCGACAGAAGGAAATGTTTACATGCAACGTCACGATGACGCCAAATTGCACGCACCACGTTGACGACGTGAATTATCGCATATTTGCAAACGCTGACGTTTCCACTGGGTTCAATGGGAAAAACGTTAACGTCATGTTAGAATGAAAAATAACTTGTTCAGCCAAAATTTGGACTTACGGCAACATTCCTACGAAGTTTCAACGAAATTGGCCCAAGGGTACAGGAGGAGTTATCTTTTAAAGACTTTTCTATTTTTAGCTCTGGTGGCCAACTTGTTCATCAGAGCGGAACAATTTTAGCTATTTTGGTAGGGAGTCACCTATGCAACAGACTTGTGAAGTTTGAATGAAATTGGCCCAAGGGTTTAGGAGGTGTTCACATTTGAAGATTTTTCTATTTTTAGCTCTGGTGGCCGTCTTATTCATCAGAGTGGAACAATTTTAGCCATTTTTGTAGAAAGACACATGGGCAACATTCCTGTGAAGTTTGAATCGAATTGGCTCAAGGGTTTAGGAGAAGTTCACAATTGAAGCAAACATTTTTCTAGTTTTTGCTCTGGCGGTCATTTTGCTCATCAAAGCCGAACTGTTTTAGCTATTTTGGTATAGGGTCACCTAAGCAACATTTCTATGAAGCCCGAATGAAATTGACCCAAAGGTACAGGAGGTGTTGTCGTTTAAAGATTTTTCTGTGGAGACCATCTTTT
Source organism: Lucinisca nassula (assembly GCA_963580285.1). Taxonomy (NCBI): domain Eukaryota; kingdom Metazoa; phylum Mollusca; class Bivalvia; order Lucinida; family Lucinidae; genus Lucinisca; species Lucinisca nassula. Next base: position 63,397,366 of record OY757025.1, read on the forward strand.
TCATAACAGCGTAACAATTTTAGCTATTTTGGTAAAGAGTCATATTGGCAATATTCTTGTGACGTTCGAATGAAATTGGCCCAAGGGTGCAGAAGGAGTTTGCGTTTGAAGCGAATTTAAATTTTTCTACTTTTATCTCTGGCAGCCATATTGTTCATCAGAGCAGAACGACTTAAGCTATTTAGGTAGGGATCCACCTAAGCGACATTCTTGTGAAGTGTGAATCAAATTGACTCAAGGGTTTATGAGAAGTTCTCATTAGAAGCAAATTTACAATGTTTTTCTATTGTTAGCTCTGGTGGCCATTTTGCTCATCAGAGCAAAACCATTTTAGCTATTTTGGTAGAGGGTCACCTGAAAATATTCATTTGAATTTTAAAGGAAATTAGCCCAAGGGTACAGGAGGAGTTGTCATTTAAAGATTGTTTCTATTTTTAGCTCTGGTGGCCATCTTGTTCATCAGAGCAGAACGATTTCAGCTATTTTGGTTGGGAGTCATCTAGGCAACATTCCAAATTGACCAGTGGGTTTATAGGAGGAGTTTCAGTTTGAAGCAATTTTACGTTTTTCTATTTTTAGCTCTGGAGGCCATTTTGCTCATCAGAGCAGAACTGTTTTAACTATTTTGGTTGAGGGTCTCCTAAGCAACATTCCTATGAAGTCTGAATGAAATTAGCCCAAGGGTACAGGAGGAGTTGTCATTAAAAGATTTTTCTATTTTTAGCTCTTGTAGCCATCTTGTTCATTGGCGCAGAGCGATTTTAGCTATTGGTAGGGTGTCATCTAGGCAACATTCTTGTGAAGTTTGAATCAAACTGGCCCAAGGGTTAGGAGGAGTTCACATTTAAAGCATGTTTAACCTCAAATCAAACAAACAAATCAAACATTTAAAGCAAAATGTTGACAACGCATGACGGACGACGGACATTCACTGATCACAATTGCTCACCATGAGCACTTTGTGCTCAGGTCAGCTAATAAATTTAGCAAAGATAGTAACTTGCAGTTTGCTTGTTTTGCCAGGTATAAAGTTTTGCATGCTGTTGTTTACACTTGCAAATTACGAGTAGGTACCTGAAAAGTAGGCCCAGTCTGTAACTTGGCACTGGACATAATGTAAGTCAGTAGAAGGTATTATTATAGGTCACTACTGATTATAGCATGCAGTTATTTGACCCCCTTTAATAGGTTACCAGAATGCTTGTTTTGGAGTATAAAGTTGCATTATGGTTGACATTTGTGGCTCATTTTGATAATGGAAAGTTTTCTGAAATCCTATACCTACCCTGGAATGAACAGCCATACAGCTGGCACAGTCTTTCTGAAGAATGTTGGTAAGATCATTAGACAGTCGGTCATAACGAAGCTTTGGTTCTTGGTCCTGCAACAGAAAGAATGATACATGTATTCTTATTACATAATGCATCTATCATTGTTTGCCTCCATTGGGAGTGGAAACCCTGGGGATTAGACATCAAAATAATCCTTACCATTGGGATACTGATATAGAGCACATGAGTGTTCATGTACATGTATTGTTGAATTTATTAAGCAAGCTGGGAAAGGGATATCATGCCAGGCTTCGCCGGGCATTTAATGCCTATTCCTCAACAAGTTTAAGCCGGCCCCAGTAGCTCAGTCGGATGCGCCTCTGACTGGTGATCAGGAGGATGCGGGTTGGCAACATTCTTTTGTGGAGATTGATCATGAAATCTTTTCTACGGTCATTCTCTCCCTTCCGCTGATTCAAGAAGGGCAGTTGTCAGTTTCTGGCTAAAGAATGTGCACTGTACTGGTTAACCACTTACGTATAAGCCTGCCCAGGAAAAGTGTGTATAGGTAAACTGACCGGCTCAAAAATGACCAAAATAGTGTTGACGGGGCCATTAAACTCCAATACAAACAAACAAAGCAAGTCAGTTAAACAACTATGTTATATCCAAAGAAAAATGTAAAGACATTACAAAAATATGCCTATACAAATATTTATTGAGATATTTTGCTGACAAGATTTTATCAAAAAAAAATTCAATGGGCAATAGCTCTTGAAAGGATGAGAAAAAAAATATATGTGCCAGCTATTTTTCCAAGAGGAATCCGTGTATGAAATTTCAAAACCCTAGCATACACGGTTCTTAAGTTATGCTATGCATCAAAAGAATAACGGACAGACGAAAGAACCAGAAGCAATATGCCCCTCCAACTTCTTTGAAGTTAGAGGGGCATAATAACATAATTTGGCACCCCCTAAATTTTGAAATGGACCCCTGCTATGTATATTCAGTACAAAATTGGGTAATTATCATTGATGTTATAAGAATCTTAAAGGGGTGTGAGGGGTGGATGGAAAAATCCGTCCTGAGGGTCACTGTCTGGCAACACGAGGCTTGCCGAGTGATGCCGAACAGTGATCCCGAGGGACAGATTTTTCCATCCACCCCTCATACCCATATAGGATTCTTTTTCTTGCATACCTTCCATTTTTAGTGCAGATTTTTAATGCTGCAGTCACTTCGGTTACCAACGTCCGCCATATTGTGTTGACACTGCAGGAATGTTTAGTGACTTTGCTGTGTCGTCAACCTTAACGACGGCGCATACGAGGTCGTAATCAACCAGTGCATTTATCAAACACGCGATTATATTCGATTTTGGGTCGGAACACCAGGGTCAGAACATAAATTTCTATCCCAGGGTAAAATCATGGATTTCCTTGTCTGGTGTGCAAGAATATCATTTCTCGTCTGAAGCTATGTAGATTACCTCAAAAGAACTCTCAGAGTCTTCGGAATCCTCATCTTCTTCAGAACTACTTGTACTTCCCTCCTCTAACTCCTGAAATAAACACCATAAGAGCAGTGTTTCTCTAAATAATTAGTGGGGTTTGTCAAAGTATTCATCACGTTAAAAAGTCCGTGAAATAAACACCCATCTAACCCCACTTTATATAGAGACAAGAATTCCACTGAAGGCTATGTCCCACCTGTGGGGGCACAAAGTCGCCAAACCATGAAGCCAAGGTCAAACATTGATGCCATTAAATTCTTGAGAAATGAACTTAAACATTATGTTGAACACTAGGGTTGATGCAATAGTTGATTAAGTCAGCCATCCCCAGATACAAGTTTGTACCAAGTATCATTAATGAAGCTCTTATAGTTAATGAGAAATTAACTTGACCATAAGGGTGAACACTAGGGTGGTCACAAACGGACGGATGGATAGAAAACTGGACGTCTATATCGCCCAACATGTATATATGCTAATAGCAGGCGCGACAAAAACTTGGGTTTATGGGGTGTACATTATTTTTTCTTATTTCTGATCCAAGACATAAGTTGTGGGTACTTGTTAGAACTGTCTCAATGAGGTGGTTCTAACAAGCACCCACAATCTAAGTTTACAGTATAAGTAAGAAAAATATTACAGATTTTCGTCAGAAAAGTAGCCATTTGGCGATATGAAAAATGCACTAAGTCGCACATGTCATCATAATGAGTCATGTGACTACATGTACATATCCATTACTCCAGATAAAGGTATAATTTTCCTTAGTTCTTATGAGACAGGGTTCTCACTTAAGGATTTTGAAAGTTGGAGTAAAAATGCTGTCCTCCAGAAAAAGCTGGAGTTTTACCATACTTTACTATTGAGAATTTCCAAAAAGTTGGAGTCAGAAAAGAAAAAGTTGGAGTAAATTACTCCAAATTTGGAGTTAACGAGAACTCTGTGAGATACTTATGTTGTGAGTACTCACAACTTGGATTTTCATGAAGAAAAAAGAAAAATGTTCCTTTCATTTTCCTCATTACTCCAAATTATCTGAATTTGAAGCTTTGAACATCAACAGAGGATCTCACACAAGTATTTCTGTATAAAAGTCAGTATTTCAAAAGCCATTAACACCCGTGTGACATAGTGCATTATTTCATATCCCCAAAATGGCTACTTTTCTAACGACAATTTGTGATATTTTTCTTATTTCAATGCATAACATAGGTTGTTGGTGTTCTTTAGAACCGCCTCATTGAGGCAGTTCTAACGAGTACCAACAGTCTATGTCTTGGAGCAGAAATAAGCAAAATAATGTGTACCCCTGTTAACCCCAGTTTTCTCTATGGGGTGTTCATTTCACGGACGATGCAGAGCTTGAAAATTTTGCAAGATTTCACCCTTCATGCCTGATCAAAGTTATGTAGATTTTGTTAACTTTCAAAGGGACCAGACAAACGGAGGAGTATTGAAACAGTTTCTGAAACTTCTATATCAACATTCTGCATGTGTTACATGAATATATAGAGATTATTTATTCTCCTATTTAAACCCTTTTTGTACCAAATAGAATCTTCCTTTCTATATAAACAATGAGTCCATTTCAAAGTTTAGGGGTGTCAACTTGTGTTTTCTTCAAAATCTACTTGGAAAATGGCTGAACGTTTTGCAAACAGTGTAGGCCCTGATCAGATGCCGCGTTCTGCAGGGAAAAATCTTCCTAGACCTGAGGAGATTAACATTTTTTAATGAATTGAGAAAACGTGGTATTTCTACGTTATGCATGTTATTTAAGTATGTAGTAGTGTCCCTCAATGAAATGGTATGTCATATATGTAACCTTTAAAATAATCTTCGCCAATGATTTTCAGACTTGGTATACGTACAGAATAAGAAACTTGGACCGAGGTTTTTACATCAAGGTCAAATTTGGTAACTAAGACATTTGTTTGACTGGATTTTGTTCTGACTCTACTGTAGCCTGTGGCATCAGAATTGATATTTGCAAATTTTTTAATTCCAACATTTTAACAGTCTCTTGATACGGGTGAAATCCCCAAAAATGGCTCCTCAGCGAACATTTAAGGAGATAGGACTCTTGCCAAAATCCCATCGCTGTATGTCAGGTCGGACAAAATCCCCCAGACATAACCCCTCCCAGACAAAATCACCCTTGCTCTACATTTGTGATATGGGATTATGGGATTTTGTCCTTGTTCATCTCTTGACTTGTGTTCTGCTCAAACATCATGGCCCACTTGGATGAACATACACTTTTGTCAGACAGACAACATGCATTTAAGAAAAAGGCATAGTAAGTTGTGAAACTCAGTTGAGCACAGTTGTTAATGACTGGGCAAAAACATACTTGTGATACCTCCCTCATCTGGAGGGAGACTCCCTCATTTTGATGCTAATTTGTGCCCAATTTATGCTTAATGTAAGTAAAATTTTGGAGTCTCCCTCATTTGATTTGGGAATTTCCCTATATATTCTTTACATCTCCCTCATCACAATGGCAAATTTCTCTCATACAGTTCAAAAATTATCACAGGTATGCAAAAATCTTGGACAAAGGGGGACAGGTGGACACATTTATTCTGGACTTCGAGAAAGCTTTTGACACTCCATTACATGAAGTACTTACCGGTAAATCTGAGTTATTTGATTATGGAATATGGGGAAATACTCTCAAATGGATAGAATCCTTTCTTTGTACAGAAAACAGCACACTGTTGTTAATGGTGAATCTTCAGAGTGGGCTCCAGTTTTGTCTGGAGTCCCACAAGGGACTGTTCATGGTCCACGGTTGTTCTCCCTGTACATCAATGATATATCACCACTGACATTGACTCAGAAATATGACTGTTCACAGACGACTGTGTTTGCTACCGGTAAGTTAGAGATACACTCACTGAAACTTCAGAATGATATACATGTAGATAGATTAGGATGCTGGGCACAAAAATGGGGCATATGAGATTTCAGCCCCTTAAATGCAATATTATGCAGATAACTAGAAAGAGAGTGTGTGTGAATTCGGGTTTAACGTCGCTTTCAACAATTTTTAAGTCATATCGCGACGGTGTCTGGTTGCGACAGGGAGCTCAATGCTCACTTTTATAGTGCTGCCTCACTGAAGTATCATGTCCCAGACACATTACATGATACCAGACCCAGTCACATTATCCTGACACTGGGTCGACCAGTCCTAGCTCTACCCCGTAAATCTGAGTGCCAAGCAAGGAGCAGCTAGTACCATTTTTAACGACTTTGGTATGTTGTGGCCCAGTATCGGACCCAAGACCTCCCGTTCCCCGGAGCGGACACTCTACCAACTGAGCTATCGGGGCGGTAACTAGAAAGAGAACTAATAAAATTGAGGCTTCTTACACCTTAAGAGGGAATGGTCCTCAAGAATGTGGATTCCATCAAAATACTTTAGTGTGACAATCATACTCAATTTAAGATGGAATACACATATTAGCAACATCATGAGTACTAAGGCAAACAGAACAGTTGGTTTCCTGAGGCAAAATCTTCATCGGTGTCCTCAGGATGTAGAAGAGGCAGCATATAAACGTCTTATTCACTCAATCTTGGAATATGGTAGTTGTATCTGAGACCCCAGTGGAGTGGTCCTTAATGAAGAAGCTGAAAAAGTTCAGAGTAGAGCTGCTAGATTTGTAACAAACAATTATTGCTTTGAAACTGGGAGCATAACTGTCTCAAGAAAAGGAGAAAAGAGAGTAGGCTCATACTTTTATACAAAGATCTAGATCTAAAGGGTGCTGTCAGCATGGGCAAACAGATGACCTTGTTCCCCCAGCTAGGCACTGCAGAAATCACCATTCATTGGTGCTTCAGACCCTTACTCCAAGAACTGACATTTATAAAGAACCGTTCTTCCACCGAACCATTAGAGATTGGAATGCCCTTCCCGAGGATTGTGTCTTTGGTTAGAGCTAGGTACTAACTTTACAAATCACAGACCCTGGTGTATAAATGTCATTTGACGTGTCACCAGTAACAATTCTGATTCTGATCAGATTATTTTGTCGGCTGAAGGTGCTGAGAATTGTGTAGCTAAGTTTACCTCTTTGGTTAGAGCTAGGGATTAATTTCCCATATGACATGTCCTGGGGTATTAATGTCATTTGGTGTGTCAGTAACAATTCTGATTCTCATTCTTGGGAGACCCCCACGCCTACCGTAATTACTTGATTATACTGTCCAGGCTTCTTTTGTTTGTTTGTTTGTTTGATTTGAGGTTTAACGTCCCCGTCAACACTGTAAAGGTCATTTTGGAGATGTTGCTTCCGATTTTGTGGGACTTTTACCCGACATTGAGATGAAATGACATCTCAAGCCCTGCCGCCCAATGAAACCAATAGGGTTTATAAGCATGGATGGGCCAACACTCGTACAGCTTTGCCTGGGCAGGCTTAGATCCCCTAAGCAGTTTACCAGTACTCGTGTGCGGGTCGGTTTCAGCTCTGGATGGAAGCATCATGCAGCCCATCTATTTCTTCAAGCCCCGATGCCATCATGGGCGGTAGGCTTCTGCAAACCTCCATGGTGTGTAAGTAATGTACACCTACAAGTAATGGTCAAATGTGACCGATCACTGATAGATAGATTGGCCTGCCCATCGGGGCTTGAAGAAATATATGGGCTGCTTGATGCTTCCACGCTGAGCTGAAACCGACCCGCACACGAGTACTGGTAAACTGCTTATAGGATCTAAGCCTGCCCAGGCAAAGCGGTGCAAGTCAGCCTGTCCATGCTTATAAACCCTATTGGTTTCATTGGGCGGCAGGGCTTGAGATGTCATTTCATCTCAATGTCCGGTAAAAGTCCCACAAAATTGGAAGCAACGTCTCCAAAATGACCTTTACAGTGTTGATGGGGATGTTCAACCTCAAATCAATCAAACAAACAAACAAACAAACAGAGAGAGAGAGAGAGAGAGAGAGAGAGATAGAGAGATAGATAGATAGATAGATAGATAGATAGATAGATAGATAGATAGATAGATAGATAGATAGATAGATAGATAGATAGATAGATAGATAGATAGATAGAATGTCAGATAGATAGATAGATAGAATGTCATTTTGTAGGCAATTTCTGTTCAGAATCAGAATCAGAATTGTTACTGGTGACACGTCAAAAGACATACACCAGGACCTGTGATGTGGGAAGTTAGTCCCTAGCTCTAACCAAAGAGGTAAATTTAGCTACACAATCATCAGCACCTTCAGCTGTAGAAATAATCGAATCGGGAAGGGCATTCCAATCTCTTATGGTTCTGGGGAAGAATGACTCTTTATAAATGTCAGTTCTTGCAGTAAGGGTCTGAAACGCAAACGAATGGTGATTTCTACAGTGTCTAGCTGGGGGAACAAGGTCATCTGTTGGAATGCTGGCAGCACCCTTTAGACCTTTGTATAATAGGATTAGCCTACTGTCTTTTCTCCTTTTCTTGAGAGACTCCCGTTTTAATTTTCCAAGTATTCCAGTCATGCTCCCAGTTTCAAAGCAGTAATTGCCTGTTACAAATCTAGCAGCTCTATTCTGAACTTTCTCAATTTCATCGTTAAGGACCACTCAACTGGGGTCCCAGATACAACTACCATATTCCAAGATTGGGCGAACAAGACCTTTATATGCTGCCTCTTTAACATCCTGGGGGCACTGATGAAGATTTCGCCTCAGGAAACCAAGCGTTCTATTTGCCTTAGTACACATGTTGCTAATATGAGTATTCCATCTCAAGTTGTGTGAGATTGTCACTCCAAGGTATTTAATGGAGTCCACATTCTCGAGGACCGTTCCCTCTAAGGTGAAAGAAGCCTCAACTTTATTAGATCTCTTCCTAGTTATCTGCATAATATTGCATTTAACTGGCTGAAATCTCATGCCCCATTTTCGGGCCCAACATCCTAATCTATCTATATCAGCCTGAAGTTTCACTGAGTCATCTGTATCTCTAATTTCCCGGTAACAAACACAGTCATCTGCGAACAGTCTTATTTCTGAGTCAATGTCAGTGGAAATATCATTGATGTACAGGGAGAACAAAAGTGGACCAAGAACGGTCCCTTGCGGGACTCCAGACAAAACTGAAGCCCACTCTGAAGATTCACCATTAACAACAACCCGCTGTTTTCTGTAGCAAAGAAAGGAATCTATCCATTTGAGGGTCTTTCCCCCAATTCCATAACCAAATAACTTAGATTTAAGTAGTTCATGAGGAGGGGTGTCAAAAGCCTTCTCGAAGTCCAGAATAAATGTGTCCACCTGTCCCCCTTTGTCCAAGATTTTTGCCCAGTCATTAATAACTGTGCTTAGCTGAGTTTCACAACTGTGCCTTTTCCTAAATGCATGTTGTCTGTCTGACAAAAGTTTATGTTCGTCCAAGTGGGCCATGATGTTTGAGCAGACTATATGTTCCAGCAATTTACACAGAACACAAGTCAGAGACACAGGGCGATAATTACGGGCAAGAGCCCTATCTCCTTTTTTGAAGAGTGGACAAATGTTTGCTAAGAGCCATTCTTTGGGGATTTCACCTGTATCAAGAGACTGTTGAAACAAGTGTGCAAAAACTGGACCCAACTCATTTGCTAGTTCCTTCAGGACTCTAGGATGAAGCTCATCAGGTCCTAAGACCTTACTGGGGTTTAAGCCTTGAAGTAACTTGATCAAGCCTGCAGCTGTCACAACAATATTATTCATGAATGGGGCCGATCTTCCAGTCAATGGAACCTCCGTGAACTCAGTTTTATTAAACGCATCATTGAATTGACCAACTAGTTCCTCTGCCCTTTCAGAGTCTGATTCAGCAACCCCGTTCCCTCCTCTTTTATTAAGGGGTGGGATACCTTGCCTGTCTTTCTTCTGGCTATTGATATATCTGTAGAAGTCCCTGGGATTTGCCTTTACATCACCTACCAAGTTATTCACATACAAATCATGCTGATTTTTTATATCAGTCTTGATTTCACGTCTCAAGTTTTCAAATTTTGTCCGGAGTTTACCACTTCCTGTCTTTTTTGCCTTTGCATGAATCTTATTCCTTCTGCGAATTTTTCCCCTTATCTCTGGAGTGATCCAGGGAATAGGAGATACAGACCTACTAGTTTTTGAGGGGATATGATTTTCGGCCGAAGTTAACCCGAGATATCTGGCTGTAGTAACCTACGTTAAAGCCGCCAAATCAGAAAATAAAAAAGGCTTTTAGAACGTCAGAGGAGGCTCGGATTAGGCCGAAGTATGAATGAAAGAAGTTCTCAAATCAAAATTCTCCTGTACAGACCGAGACTCTGAATGACCATTAAAGTATTTCTCCTTTGCAAATCTAAGTGCATCCTTCCTCATAGTTTCATAGTCACCTTTCTGTTGAGTACACCTTCCTCCGAGGTTTCTTTATTGGTGAGATGTGAATTTTTAAATATCCGGAGGGTCGGGTATAAAAGCCAAGGCCGCGCCAGGCCGGGCCGAGCCGCCGAGCCTACCGAAAATTTTATTTTTAGTCTCTAGATACAAGTTAGATATATATTTTGGTGAATGTGTGATTAATTTATTAAAAATTAGATATGTTATAACTACAAGTAGTTTCACGTACCTACATTGCTTATTTATCTTTTAATAACTGTTTTCCGAAATCCAGGGGTATAAAAGCCAAGGCGGCGAAAGAGTATTGATAGTTCCGAATTTCTTTCAAATTCATCGGTTAAATTACTTCTTTTTGGCCTTATGGTATTTGAATTTGATTATACTTATTATGTGTTCGTGATAAAATTAAATATACTCACCAGAATCACCTTAATTGATCGAATTTCTTATTTTATTTTTGTTTCTATTTTTAGAATAACCTTATTACAGGAAACGACCGAAAAGGGCCGAAAGGGAAGGCACACAACGACCGAAATGATTCAAATCGAATGACGACCCATGTCAGACTGTTATTCCAGTGGACAACGTTTGTATATGCGACGTTGTTTTAATTATTGGTCAAGGACTTCAGGGTTTTACGACGTTGATTTGACGTCGTTTAAACGGCACTGGGATACTTTGTAAGAGAAATAAACAATCTTGTCCTCCTAATTTTCTCATAAAAAAGTTAAAAAAAAATGTTCCAAGCAGGCACTCCACGTTGAATCAACGTTGAAACAAAGTTGATTCAAAATTGTGTACCTGCAGGGTTCTGTTTTCTGTTTACTGCCAGAAGGAGCTATTTACTGACTGATAATCAGGAGGATGCGCATTCAATACCTGCTGAGGTCGGCAGCATTCTTTCGTGGAGATTGAACATGAAATATTTTCTTCAGTCATTCTCTCCCTTTCACTGATTCAAGAAGGGCAGTTGTCAATTTTTGGCGAAAGAATGCGCACTTTACTGGTTAACCGCTTACGTATAAGCCTGCTCTTGGAAAGTGTGGATAGGTAAAATTTATTATTCGGCAAATGCGTTTAGTCTCCGCCGAGGCGTTATCTTTGTCTTTTGGCGAGTTATCTGCAGGTATGCAAATTGCATTGTTTTTTTGTTGCAACCCTTTCTTTTTAAAGTGACAGGCTGAGATCTAAAACAATTAGATGAGTCAATTAATGCACTAATCACTTACTGACTGAAGCATATTAATAAGCAATAATAATACAATAGGTAAGTATCAAAACATAATTAATATGTCTAAAACATGATTAAGAAATATGGTGAGTTTCATAAAGCTCTATATTTAGTTCCTACCATTCAGATAGTATATTTAAATGCCTTTATCATTTATCTGACATTGCCGTACGTTGCGGTTCATTACGACGTGGCCTACATAAAACCACCAAAAATACGGTTATTATAGATACTAAAAGGAAACGACTTGAATTATTACAATAAAAGGTTTAGAAAATACTTATTTGGGGTTGTCATGTACATTTTTTCACACATTCATGTCTATTTCATTCAAATTCGATCAAAACGTACGAAAAAAAACGCCTTGGCTTTTATACCCCTAAAAATTTGCAAAATTGCAATAAAAACACAAATTAGGGCACCAAAAAGAACAAAAATTATGCGGTCAGTCTGAAAGCCCCAAGACACCACAAGACACCACAAGACACCAAAATGTATTGTTTATTTATTTCCTAAAGAGTTTTAGAAGGCTTTTCAGTACCTAAAAGTATTTAACATTATTTAATAAACAAAACTGAGACGCTGTTTACGTCCTAAAACAGTCACATAAAGCACTGTTTATACTCTGGTAGCTGTCATCGAATGCAATTCGGCAATGTAATAAACACCACAAGACACTTACTTATCTATTGTCTTTATTGTTAATTGTCATACCAACTACAACATTTATAACATGAAATGATGAAAAGTTATAGAGTTAAATGGTATTATCTGTCTATAGTTTTGAGTTTGTGATTTATCAAATAGTTGTTTTGCTTCAAGGTTGAAAAACAAAACTTTGTATCTTAGGGTACATTTTATCATTTTGTATTTGTTTTTTTTTTTTTTTTTGGTGTTTTATTTATTTGTTTTTGTGGGTGTGTGTGTGTGTGTGTGTGTGTGTGTGTGTGTGTTTTGTTCGTAATTAGTAAAAAAAAATGTCAAGTAACCTAGCCATCCATTTTTTCCGATCTTAGGATCAAAGGTAACGAATACAAGTGTATATTTTAATTATCTCATTAATGCCCGTCAGTTGCTAATAGCTGATACCTATGCATGCAAACGGCCACTTGTTTACTGATTAAGTTAAGCGTTATTGTTCGCTTAATCCTTTCGTCTGATAATACTTTTCACACCTAATGAATAGTCTCAAGTGTGTCTCTGCAAAGATGATACAGCAAAGTGTCGGCGACTGATAGAATATTTAATCTTTGATGTTATTTCTAATGTTATATATTTTTACTTTATTTTTACAGAATTATTTAAAACTTTACCTAAAAAAAATAAATTCGTAAATAAAAAATAGAATATCAATTGTCTGAAGAAAATATGCGATATTTTTGTATATTTCTGCTCCAAACATTGATTGTGTGCACTCATTAGGACACCAAGATGGTTCTAACGAGTAAGCACAACTTATGTGTTAGAGGGGGCCTTCATGTGGACTGAACAAATCATTGCCTTCACTTCTATAAAAATAATGTATAACCCTGTAAAATAGAAGTAAAGGCTTACCCAACATTGTAAACACCAGTTTCATTATATGAAAGTGTGGGATTAAGAGGTCCAAATTATACAGTTTTATTTTCGCGATGTTTGAATTACACTATTATCAATGACTGAAGATGTATTTTGATGTTGATGCGAAATTATCCCCTACTGAGTTACATATACATATTCGGCAAAAAAATAAATTAATCCGTTATAGCGTTAAAAAGGAAATCAACAGCTAGTGCGACATATTCTGCCCCCGCCCATCGGGGCGTGAAGAAATAGATTGGCTGCACAGTGCTTCCACACAGAGCTGACACTGACCGCACATGAGTAATGATAAACCGCATAGAGCAAATCTTTTCGCGAAAATTGCTTCTATTATATCATAATATATGTATAAAAATAATAAATGAGTAATAATAAAGGTGTTTTAGGGGATAATAATAATAAATGTGTAATACAAACGGTGTCTTGGGGTGTCTTGTGGTGTCTTGGGGTGTCTTGTGGTGTCTTGGGGCTTTCAGACCGACCCAAAATTATGCTGAGTATCACATTTGATACAGTTTACATTAATTATCATATTAAAATTTACCACTAACATTACTTCTACAGTTAGAATTCCGAAAAATAAAATCTTCGGATCGGCAATTTTTGGCTCGGCGGCTCGGCCCGGCCTTGGCTTTTATACCCGACCTATCCGGAGACAATATCGTGGTCACCTATAGTTTATATGGGGAATGAATGTCTGTTGGGCAGGGGAGGAAGTTCATGTCAGTTAGTTGCTTATCAAGTTAGCCTTGAGACAGACTTTGGTGCCCAGACTTTCAAGTGTAGATCATCTAGCGATTCACGGAGGCTTCCTGGTGAATGACAGTCTCTCTCTGAATTCATTCAACTGTTTAGGAAGTGTCAATAACAGGAATTGAGCAAAGCAACAAATAACCTAAAACCACAGATGGTTGACACATAAGCCAAAAGCTGTAGGTATATCTTGTTTGTTTTTGTTTGTGTTTTGTGTGTGTGTGTTTGTGTAACTAGACAAGATTGGAAAAAAAGAACCCGAAGAAAATTAACCTCAGCATCCATGGTGGTCGCCATTTTGTAACGAGTAAGAGTCACATGATCAGTGAATTTGTTTTGCATATTAGTGCGCGCATTAAATTGTATCGATTAAAAATACGTATGTGAAAAAAAATCTGCCGTTACAATATTAAAAGTATCGTAAAAAAATTATTTCCGCATTATGCGTTAAACATCAGAATTTTTCGATAAAACTGAACGAACTACTTTCTTTCTGTGTAAACAGGGTTGGTCTTAGATTTGAGGGCTGGTTAAACTATTTTGAAAGAGAAACTAAAATGCTATGGGTTTTTCTAAAAGGAGAAAAACTTTGAATTTTTTTAACCTGTCAGTTCCGAATTAGTTTCCACTCTCGTATCAAGGTTAACTTTCTATAATCAACTTTTAGCCTGCCAATCATACGATGTTTTTTTCCAAAAATAAAATAAAATAAAAGTTTTAACGACCCTCAAAACTTTGTGTAGAAGCAATTAGCATCAATCTCCATTTTGTAGAAATAAAGCAATAATCGATGCATTTTTGCTAACAAGTACTTGGTTTCACCATTGAATGCACAGATATTATCACGGGTATTAACCATTTTAACGATTTGCTTCCAGGTAATCTATTATCACATCTCATATTTATGTATTAACCTAATTAACATAATTTATTAAAATCCTGGCACGGAAAATGAAGCAGATTCAATCAATTTCAGAATCCGAGAAGTTACACATTTGTAGAGATGAAAGAGATCTCTTTGTTTGTATTTAATATTTCGACTTTTATGGTCTTTAATGCCTTTTTGTAGGTAAGATATTTATTATTAGCATTAATTTGCCTTACATGGAGTAAATTATGCTGAATATTATCATAATTTATAATATATTTTGATGAAATGTACATCACTTAGCATCAGCAGCTGGGATGTGTATTGGGCTAAAAATAGAATTTATGTTTTGGTGTTTTATGATATTTATAGAAAACAAATTTAAACTTGTTTATCAAATGAATTAAAGATTCAGTTTATGAAAATTTATGTTTTTTAAGTTGTATCTATTGCCTATATAACATAGACATCTCAGAGTCTGATCTTTGCTGGAATTATTACAATAGATAGATCTGTATATATTTATATAAAACATGCTATGTAATTGGTTTATAATTTATATTGAAAAAAAAAAATATATATTACACAATGTCAAAAAAAAAAAAAAAAAGAACATGCTGCTATAGTGGAGCTTAACCCCTTTAAGCACTGCAGAAAATTCTAGAGCAGATGATAATTTATTTTTTTTAGCAAGGTTTGACATTTCATTTCCAGTAGTTGATTCACATGTAATGTCAAGCGAAATTCCCTTAGAGCTTGAAGGGCTAATAAATGCATTTTTCAGTATCAGATTTCTCTTAAATTTTGCCCCAAACAAGGAATTTCATTGTTATCAAACCAACTTACAATAAATACCCTTATTGATTCGGTTTTTAGCAGAAAATATTCAGAAAGAAATTCATGTGAATCCTCTGTTTCGTAAGAAATGTGGGGTCTCCTAAGGTAACAACCAACATTGACTTAGGTCAGCCTGGGCAGCTGACAGCCCCATCATCTGATCAGACTTCAGTCAACCATACTTAACCCATTTAGTACCAGAAACCCCAAAACGGGTACCTTTGCAAACAGTGCAGGCCCAGATCAGATGCCGCAGAACGATCAGGGCCTACACTGTTTGCTAAAAGTTCGGTCGTTTTCCAAATAAATTTTGATGAAAACACAACCTGACACTCCTAAATTTTGAAATGGATGCCTTCTATATATAAGGAGGAATATTCCATTTGGTACAAAAAGGGTTAAAGTATGCATCCATGCACCACAAAGTGAAGGCTGATTTTGCATGCTGATTTCAGACTTTGCTGTCGTACATGCCATTGTGGTTTTATGATCCAGTTAACAGCTGTGGGGCTGATCCCTTATCAGGGATACAGACTAAGCATTTTGCTTTAGGTGCCCAGACTGCCATAATTCCAAACTTTGTTTTGTTTGATTTGAGGTTTAATGTCCCCGTCAACACTGTTAAGGTCATTTTGGAGACATTGCTTCCAATTTTGTGGGACTTTAACCCGACATTGAGATGAAATGACATCTCAAGCCCTGTCACCCAATGAAACCAGTAGGGCTTATAAGCATGGGCCGACTTGCACTGCTTTGCTTCGGCAGGCTTAGATCCTCAATGCGGTTTACCAGTACTCGTGTGCGGGTTGCTTTCAGCTCTGCGTGGAAGCATCATGCAGCCCATATAAAATCCAAACTTTACATCAAGTTTATACAACTTAGGCACCCATGCAAAAATTTCGGTGACTGGGCGCCTATTTATCTGTATCCCTGGTTACATATTACAGTTCCTGGACAGGCTTAGGTTCTGAGATTGCCCACCCCTCACTGGACCTCACATTGATAAGAATCGCGTGGCTAATTTCTATAAATACATGTAATCATTACCTGGATTTCTGACAAGTCAGTGGTCGTCAGCTGGGTCAATTGATTAACCATTTTTGTACCAAATGGAATCTCCTTCTAATATATAGAACATGTCCATTTCAAAATTTAGGGGTATCAGTTTGTGCTTTCTTCAAAATTGATTTGGAAAAAGGCTTGACTTTTCTCAAACATTGTAGGCCCTGATCAGACACCACATTCTGCGGCGTCTGATCTGGGCCTGCACTGTTTGCCAACTACCCGTTTTGGGGTTTCTGGTACAAAATGGGTTAACTTAATAAACAATTGACTCAAAAAGTAAGTTGGCTGAAAGGTTAAGCAGTAGAAAATAAGGAAATAATAATGCAACTTTCTAATTTTAGCAAGCCATTAAAAAGATACATTTGAACCCTGCAAGAGAGACAAAAATATACTAGTATTTGGAGTTATATCAATTCTCTTATAAGCCTGCCCAGAAAAAGTGTGGACAGGTAAACTGACCGGCTCAAAAATGATCGAAAACAGTGTTGACTGGACCGTTAAAAACAAACAAATTTATCAATTCTGCTTTATAATACTGAATTAGAATATTGATCTTGAATCACAAATAATTTTCCAATAATAATACATCAGTTCTTATTGATTATCGAGTTTTCAATGGACAATGAATAGATAAAACAGACAAATACATGCAATGCTGAGTTGCAGACAAGCATCAAGATTTCAGCTGATCCAAAAGCGGAAGGTTGTCTCTCTAATGATAGCTTCTGCCATCAACATTGAACAAGTCCTTTGGTTGGGTGGGAGATGGGTGAGGCAAAGGTGTCATGTATGATGTACATGTGTTTAACATCAGTGGGGTGTCCAAATGATATTTACTTGCTGGAAAAGGCCAGGCTGTTATCCTTGCAGCAGATAGGGTTAGATAGGAAATGTTTCATTTTTATACCCTTAAGATTCTGGGGCATATAGTTTTTGGTTTCTGTCTGTCTGTTAGGCATAATGTTTGAATGGTAACCAATAGGGCTTTTATATTTCACTTGTGTATTCCTTGTCAGAAGACCATTCCAGTGGTACCATAATTTTTCATGCCCCCACCATTCTAAGAGGTGGAAGGGCATATAGTGTTGCCCCTGTCCGTTCCGTCATCCGTTCGTTCGTCCACCCACAACTTAAAACCCTATCAATAACTTTCTTATTTCTAGATGGATTTTGAAATTACTTTGTAGAAATGTTAACCATCATGGGATGATGTGTCACACGCAAAACCCAGGTCAAAGTTAAAAAAAGGGTCTGAAACTTAAACACGGTCCATAGCCTTATTTCTGGATGGATTTAAAAAAGGGTCCAAAACTTAAACACAGTTAATAACTATGGCAGAAATGTTAATCATCATGAGACGATGTGTCTCCATACCTCCTAGGTCAATGTGATATAGAGGTCGAAGGTAAAGAAAAATGTCTTTTTTTTGTTTCCAGTTATTCTGAATGTCTCGCACGAACCCGTCCATGCCTCCAAGGTCAAGGTCATACTTAGAGATCAAAAGTATGAAAAAAAGTGTTTAAAAAACTTAAACACAGTCAATAACTTTCTTATTATGTCCCCGGTAGCGATAGCGGGGACATATTGTTTTTGCCCTGCGTGGACAACTTTAACGTTGGTCATAACTTTTGAACCGTTTGAGGTAGAGTATTCATATTTGGCATGAAGGTTCCTTGTGACAAGAGCATCACATTCCTGCAAAAAATTGACCTGTGACCTTGACCTTTGACCTACTTAAAAGAAAAAAATAACATTGGTCATAACTTTTGAACCACTTGAGATACAGCCTTCATATTTGGCATGTATTTCCTTGTGACAAAAGCTTTACACTCACACAAAAAAAATTGACCCGTGACCTTGACCTACATATAAGAAAAAGTTATCATTGGTCATAACTTTTGAACTGTTTGAGACACAGCCTTCATATTTGGCATGTAGGTTCCTTGTAACAAGAGCTTTACATTCATGCAAAAAGTTTTGACCTGTGACCTTGACCTATGACCTACTTTAAAGAAAAATATTATTGTTCATAATTATAACTTTCAAACCGTTTAAGATAGAACTTTCGTATTTGGCGTGTAAGTTCCTTGTGCCAAGGGCTTCCCACTCAAAACCAAAAATCTTGACCTTGACTTTGAGCTGTGACCAACTTTGAAAAAAAAAAAAAAAATGACCATGCCCGGGGACATGTTCGTGTTTCACAAACACATCTTGTTTCTGGATGGATTTTGAAATTACTTTGCAGAAATGTTAAACCATCATGAGACGATCTGTCAAGCACAATGCCCAGGTCGGTACCTTCAAGGTCAAGGTCGTACTTAGAGGTCAAAGGTTAAAAAAGTGTCCGATACTTAAACACAGTTAATAACTTTCTTATTTCTGGATGGATTTTGAAATTACTTGGCAGAAATGTTAACCAACATGAGTCGATGTTTGATATGTACAAGACCCAGGTTTGTACGTCCAAGGTCAAGGTTATACTTAGAGCTCAAAGGTAAAGAAAGGTGTCTTTTATTGTGTCCGCTCAATATCTTTGTTGTTCCTGGATGGATTTGCAAATTACTCAAGGCAGGAATGTTAAGCCTTATCTTGCTGAATATTCATTTAAGCCACACCCATTTCTGTCTATCAGCCAATCAAATTACTTGATGTTATTTATTCTACAAATTCATAAAATGAATGCCAAACAGTGTAGATCCTGATCAGATGGCTTCTGAAGAAGCCATCTGATCTGGATCTACACTGTTTGCAAAGATAGGGGTTGTCGTGAACAGCAAGATAAGGGTTAACCATCATGGGGCAATTTGCAGGCAAGACCCAGGTCCGTACCTGTAACTTCAAGGTGATACTTAGCTGTCAAAGGTCAAATACATGTACTGACATGAACATATGAGACGGGGGCATCTGTGTCCTATGGATGCATTTCTAGTTACTTTATGACCATGGCCTTTAATTTTGCCCTACTTTTTAAAAACTTTAACATTGGCCATAATTTTTGATTAATAAGTAATAGGGCTTTCATATTTCACATGTGCATTCCTTGTCACAAGACCTTTCCATTGATACCATATTTTTTACCTTTTGACCATGACTTTAATGTTTGACCTACTTTTCAAAACTTCAACATTGGTCATAACATTCGATTGGTAAGTGATAGGGCTTCATATTTCACATGTGCACTCCTGGCCACAAGATCTTCCTAGTAGTGCCATAATTTTTGAACATGTGTCCTTAACATTGATATTTGACCTACTTTTTAAAAACTTTAACATTGGCCATAACTTTCGATTGGTAAGTGATTGGGCTTTCATACATCACATGTGCATTCCCTATCACAGACCTTACCAGTGGTACCATAATTTTTGAATTTGTGACCTTGACCCACTTTTTAAAAACTTGAACATTGGCAAGACCTTTTGATTGGTTAGCGATTGGGCTTTCATATTAGACATGCGCAGTCCGGCGTTTCACAAACACAGCTAAGACTTGTTGTTTCTTAATTTTCATTCATTTTCTTCTTCTCCATCTTCATCTCCACTAGCATGTCTTAAGACGACACAAAACACCAACAATGGTTGACATGTGGGTAGACCCCAACACTAGATTGATCTGTGGTCTAAAGTCTCATCCAAAAGCCTGAGACTAAGTCCCAAATGTTTTTTTATTTCTGTTTCAATACATCTTGCTGTTCACAACAACCCCTATCTTTGCAAACAGTGTAGATCCAGATCAGATGGCTTCTGAAGAAGCCATCTGATCAGGATCTACACTGTTTGGCATTCAGTTTATGAATTTGTAGCAATACATTACATCAAGTAATTTGATTGGTTGATAGACAGAAATGGGTGTGGCTTAGATGAATATTCAGCAAGATAAGGGTTAACCCATTCTTACTCAGAAACCCAAAGGCGTTTTCTTTGCCATGTCAGGGGTGGAGGCAGAGAATAATGGAAGCCAGAACTGATAATGTATGTTAGCTTTTTTCCTCAGCCAGACATTCGAAAACAGGGCTGTGCTCTGACACATTTGGCAGTCGAAATTGGCAACACGTCATCACATACTAGGGCCCGTCTTTGGTCTGATTCCTGCACTCAAAATTCTAAAATCGCTATAGAACTGTGTTTCTTAGGACAAATGCTGTACCTTGGGTGCGATTTGTGCCTTCCTCCGATTAAGAGTTCAGTATATTCCCATTGGTCAGCTGACACCTGTCGAATTGACAAGTGCCAGCACATTGGAGGCCCTGGGAAGAGCAGTTCATAAACTAATCCCATTTAGCGAGATGGGGGTATTTAGCGCCCGGTTACCTTACAAAATCTATCAAGTCAAGTACTCAGAAACCTGTTAAAGGGACATAGTCAAACAGTGCAGATCAGAGGCCACATAATGTGGTGTTTGATCAAGGTCTACAATGTATTCCATCACAAATGGATTTGTTTGTTTAGTTTAATGGCCCAGTCAAAACTATTTAGGTCATTTTTTTGAGTCAGTCAGTTTACTATCCACACTTTTCCTGGGCAGGCTTATATGTAAGCCGTTTACCAGTACAGTGCACATTCTTTCACCAGAAACTGACAACTGCCCTTCTTGAATCAGAGGAAGAAGAAAAGATTTCATGATCAATCTCCACGAAAGAATGTTGCCGACCCCGGCAGATATCGAACCTGCATCATCCTCATGATGTGATCACCAGTCAGACCCGCATCTACCGAGGCTGGCCCATCACAAATAGAATAAAAATAGAGCTGACACCCATTAAATGACAATTGGACTTGCCCACCATATAATATTGGAAGAGTCCACCAGTTTTATTTAACATCACTGCATTTTAATGAGCTACGTATTTAATCTGGTTAACCTGTCTTACTGTTTCCTGTGTTTGAAAGGCAATTTGTATTATTGATTGGTTGCCATGGTTACTCAGAATCTTCTTTTTCTTAAGAAGCAAATCCAGTTTACTTTTCTGAAGAATGTTTAATATTGGATTTTTGATAAATAGAAACTCTATAATCTTGTTTAACAGTGGTCTTGTATAGATGTAACTTGCCATTGAATCGTAAATTAACGCAAGCAGCACCTTAAAACAGAATTAGTGGGATCATCTGCCCAGGAGCAACACCAAACAAAATTAGCGGGATCATCTGCCCAGGAGCACCACCAAACAGAATTAGCGGGATCATCTGCCCAGGATCACCACCAAACAGAATTAGTGGGATCATCTGCCCAGGAGCAACACCAAACAAAATTAGCGGGATCATCTGCCCAGGAGCACCACCAAACAGGATTAGCGGGTTCATCTGCCCAGGATCACCACCAAACAGAATTAGCGGGATCATCTGCCCAGGATCACCACCAAACAGAATTAGCGGGTTCATCTGCCCAGGATCACCACCAAACAGAATTAGTGGGATCATCTGCCCAGGAGCACCACCAAACAGAATTAGGGGGATCATCTGCCCAGGAGCACCTCCAAACAGAATTAGGGGGATCATCTGCCCAGGAGCACCACTAAACAGAATTAGCGGGATCATCTGCCCAGGAGCACCACCAAACAGAATTAGCGGGTTCATCTACCCAGGAGCACCACCAAACAGAATTAGCGGGTTCATCTACCCAGGAGCACCACCAAACAGAATTAGCGGGATCATCTACCCAGGAGCACCTCCAAACAGAATTAGCAGGGTCATCTGCCCAGGAGCACCACCAAACAGAATTAGGGGGATCATCTGCCCAGGAGCACCACCAAACAGAATTAGCGGGTTCATCTGTCCAGGAGCACCACAAAACAGAATTAGCGGGTTCATCTGCCCAGGAGCACCTCCAAACAGAATTAGCAGGGTCATCTGCCCAGGAGCACCACCAAACAGAATTAGTGGGTTCATCTGCCCAGGAGCACCACCAAACAGAATTAGCGGGATCATCTGCCCAGTAGCACCACCAAACAGAATTACCGGGATCATCTGCCCAGGAGCACCACCAAACAGAATTAGCGGGATCATCTGCCCAGGAGCACCACCAAACAGAATTAGCGGGATCATCTGCCCAGGAGCACCACCAAACAGAATTAGCGGGATCATCTGCCCAGGAGCACCTCCAAACAGAATTAGCGGGATCATCTGCCCAGGAGCACCACCAAACAGAATTAGCGGGATCATCTGCCCAGGAGCACCTCCAAACAGAATTAGCGGGATCATCTGCCCAGGAGCACCACCAAACAGAATTAGCGGGATCATCTACCCAGGAGCACCACCAAACAGAATTAACGGGATCATCTGCCCAGGAGCACCACCAAACAGAATTAGCGGGTTCATCTACCCAGGAGCACCACCAAACAGAATTAGCGGGTTCATCTGCCCAGGAGCACCACCAAACAGAATTAGCGGGATCATCTGCCCAGGAGCACCACCAAACAGAATTAGCGGGATCATCTGCCCAGGAGCACCACCAAACAGAATTAGGGGGATCATCTGCCCAGGAGCACCACCAAACAAAATTACAGCAATCATCTACCCCTTTCATGTATTTTGTCAGAAAATTAGCTTTTGGACATTTAGTTTTATAATTATATACTTAAGGGATTCCCATTAATTGTATTCAAAATTTTTCTTTTTCTTTTTGTTGGGTGTTGGGGGGGGGGGGGGGGTAGGTGGAATACATGCAGATTTGTAAATCTGCAGTCTAATATGGCTGGAAATTTTGTTTTATGGCGACTGCAAAATTTTTGGTGCTGTTATCTCTGCTTTACAGATGTAGATTTTGGAGGCATGTAAATGAGTACCAGCTATGCTTTTGAAGAAAAATAAGGAATAAACACCCCACTTGTCTCTATGTAAGGGGATGGGTGCTCATTTCAGAGAGTTAGTTGTTTGTCATAAAACATTGCTGTTTTTACTTCACCTAAGCAATAGGCTCTGGGGGAGGCTATTGTGATCACTAACCGTTCGTCGTCATCATCCGTCGGTCAATTCCTTTAAATGACATCTCCTCCTAAATTTTGATCAAACTTGGCAGAAATGATCTTTGGGTGGTCCTCATTCAAAGTTGTTCAAAGAATTCCATTCCATGCAGAACTCTGGTTGCCATGGCATTGAAAGTGTGAAAATAAGAAAAAAAAACCTTCAAAAATCTTCTTGTCCCATGTCTTTGATATTTGGTATACAGCTTCGATCTATTGGACCTCTACCAAGATTGTTCAAATTACGGTATAGCCCTGGGACCCAAAATGCCCCAGTGCCAGGGCCCACTGGTTTTATATAGGCTTGTATAGGGAAAACCTTTAAGAAGAACTCCATTCCATGCAGAACTCTGGTTGCAATGCCAATGAAAAGGTGAAAATAAGAAAAAACCTTAAAAAATCTTAAACCAGAAGGTTCAGGTCTTTGACATTTGGTATGAAGCTTCATCTAATGGACCTTTACTAAGATTGTTCAAATTATAGACCAGGGGCCAAAAATTGCCCTGCCTCAGGCACCACATGTTTTACATAGGCTTATATAGGGAAAACTTTTAAAAAGCTTCTTGTCTGAAAAGAAGGCCCAGGTCTTTGATATTTGGTATGAAGCTTCAAGTAGTGGACCTCTACCAAGATTGTTCAAATTATAGCCTAGGGCCAAAAAATGGCCCTGCCCCTGAGCCCACTGGTTTTACATATACCATATTCCTCCCATTTAGTGCCCCAGGTGCTTAAAAATTGGAAAAAGAGGGGGCGCTTATTAGAGACAAAAATCTTTCCAGAAAGGAGGGTTTAAAAACCCATTACTTGCGATAGATAGTTTTCCATAAGAATTCCATGGAATCATGATATGTAAAGTACCAAGTGGTCAACACAGACACTCTGTGATAGCAGGTGGTTTAGAAATACCTTGCATGATATGATTTACAGCAGATACGTCTATTACTGAAAGGCTGAAATATTTACTGTAGGTTTTGTTTGTTTGATTTGAAGTTTAATGTCCCTGTCAACACTGCACAGGCCAGTTTGGACACATTGCTTCCAATTTTATGGGACTTTTACCCGATATTGAGATGAAATGACATCTCAAGCCCTGTTGCCCAATGAAACCAACAGGGTTTATAAGCATGGACGGTCAGACTCTCACCGCTTTGCCTGTTGCCTGGGCAGGCTTAGATCCTCTAAGCGGTTTACCAGTACTTGTGTGCAGTCGGTTTCAGCTCTGCGTGGAAGCATCATGCAGCCCATCTATTTCTTCGAGCCCCGATGGGCGGGGGCTGATTTACTTTAGGTAAGCCAAATTATTTTTTCATCTAACAGTAGAAGGGGTGCTTATTATTTTGCTCATTGAAAAACAGTGAGTGGGCACTTACAAGAGTAGGGGGGCTAAATGTGAGGAATACGGTAGGCTTGTATGGGGAAAATCTTAAAAAAATGGTCTTGTCTGAAACCAAAAGGCCCAGTCTTTGTTATTTTTGGTAATACACAATGTAAGCCACATCTAGTGGACCTCTCACAAGATTGTTCAATTTATAGCTGGTGGCCAAAAATGGCCCCGTCCAAGGGCACACTGTTTGTTCTTAGGCTTAAGAATCTTTAGGCCAGATATCTTTGATATTTAGAATGAAGTGCCATCTAGTGAACCTCTACCAAAATTGTTCTTGTCTGAAAGCCGAGGACTTATGGTATTTGGTATGAATCTTTGTTTCATGGATTCTACTAAGAGTGTTCAAATTATTGTCCTGGACCCCAAAATACTTCTTGTCTGAAACTAAAAGGCCAAGGACTTTGATGTTTACCCATTGTTTACTAGTGGACTCTTCCATTGCTATATATTGGACAAGTCCTTTTGTCATATAAGGGGTGTCAGTCCTATTTTTTCGTTTTTATTCTATATTTGACAGAAAATTCTGTTAGCAAATAGTGCAGGCCCTGATCAGACACCACATTCTAGGCCTGTCCTGTTTGCCAAGGTTAGGGGTTTCCCGCATGCAATGGGTTAAGCTTCATTTGGTGGACCACATATTATATCAAGTAATTTGATTGGTTGATAGCCTGCAATGGGTGTGGCTAATTTTGATTTATTCAGCAGGATAAGATTTAAGAGTAACCACACATACAGACGTATGCACACACACACATGCATGCATGAAGGTGCATGCACAGACTTACCGGTACACACACACAATATAGAGATTGTTCAGGCTACACTAACCATCCCATAATTATCATCAAAATTGGATATTATCATTTGTTTTGCATGAGCTGGTACCAGTATTGATCTGCCTCCCTTCTTTATCCTAACATTCCCCGGGATATAATTAATTCAAGAAGATGTCAAAATGTATTCAGCAGCTTAGGATCATCTGAATTGCCAAGCCTGGAAAGGCAAATAATCAATAAATTCCGCTGCAGCAGAGTTCCTTATTAGTGAATTCATGCCAGAATGTTTGAGAATCAATACTGTTGGTGCGTGGGTACCATTAGTGTCTCTTGTTTTGTTCAGCAAATCACAGAATGTGGATGTCCCATGTCTCTGACCCTTTAATACCTTGTTGTATGTGTGTGTCAAAATACTAAAGTCCTCCCAGATTTTTAGCCATTAATTTGTGCTGCATGATTTCTTTGTTTGTTTGTATTGGGTTTTAACGGCCCAGTCAACACTATTTCAGGTTATTTTTGAGCCAGTCAGTTTACCTATCCACACTTCTTCTGGGCAGGCTTATATATAAGCAGTTAACCAGTACAGTGCACATTCTTTCATGATCAATCTCCACGGAAGAATGTTGCCGACCCCGACAGGTATCGAACCCGCATCCTCCTGATCACTGGTCAGACATACATCCGACTGAGCTACCAAGGCCAGCACTGCATGATTTCTATTTTACCATGGATTCAGAAGCAGAATAGAAAACAGTACAGATCCTGATCAGCTGGCTTCTCAGAAGCCAAGAATAATCCTGGTTCAGCATTGTGAGGTTTTGCATTCTGTTTTTAGTTCGCCTGTCACGTAGTGATCACATTTCGTCCTCCGTCAGTCCATGATTGCAGAAAATACCTGCTTTTAGCTCACCTAAGGTGAGCTTTTTTGATCACATTTCGTCTGTCGTCCGTCTTAGAGTGTATGAGTCCATCCATGTGTTGGTGCTTAAACAATTTCTTCAGACGGCGTCTCCTCCTAAACCACTGATCTGATTTTGACCAAACTTCACAGAAATGATCTTTATGTGGTCCCCTTTCAAAGTTGTTCAAAAGGTTCCAGTTCGTTCCACATCTAGGTCACAGGAGCCAAAAAAATGATTTTTTTTACTGAAAACTTAAAACAAATCTTCTTCTCTGAAACTGCAAGGTCCAGGACTTTGATTTTTGGTATGAAGCTTCATCTGGTGGACCTCAAGCAAGATTGTTCAAACATGGCCCCGCCCAGCGGCCCATTGGTTTTACACAGACATAAATAAGCAAAACCTTCAAAAATCTTCTTGTTTGAAACCTGAAGGCCCAGGTCTTTGATATTTGGTGTCCTTCATGTAAAGGACCTCTACCAAGATTGTTCAAATTATACCCAGGGGCCAAAAATGGCCATCGGTTTGACATAGACTTATAAAGGGAAACCCTTTAAAAATCTTCTCGTCTGAAGCCAGAAGGCCCGGGTCTTTGATGTTTGGTATGAAGTTTCATCTAGTGGACCTCTACCAAGAATGTTCCAATTATACATGCAGCCCTGGGGCCAAAACTGGCCCCACCCCAGGGCCACTATTTTACATAGACATATAGGGAAAACTTTTAACAATCTTCTCGTCTGAAAGCAGAAGGCCCAGGTCTTTGATATTTGGTTTTGTTTGATTTGAGGTTTAACGTCCCCGTCAACGCTGTAAAGGTCATTTTGGAGACATTGCTTCCAATTTTGTGGGAGTGGTATGAAGCTTCATTTAGTGGACCTCTACCAAGATTATTCAACTTATAGCCCTAGGGCTACAAATGGCCCTGTACCCTGGCCCAACGGTTTTACAAAGACTTATATAGGAAAAACCTTTAAAATCTTGTTGTCTGAAGCCAGAATGCCCAGGTCTTTGATATTTGGTATGAAGCTTCATCTCGTGGATCTCTACCAAGATTATTCAAATTATAGCCCTGTGCCAAAAATGGCCTCACCCCAGGGCCCACCTGTTTTACATCAACTTTTTTACAGGGAAAACCTTTAAAAATCTTCTTGTCTGAAACCAGAAGGTCTACAGTACATGTAGGTCTTTGATATTTTGTATGAAGCTTCATCTGGTGGACATCTACTGTTGTTTTTCAAATTATAGCCCTGGGGCCAAAGGTGGTACCACCCAGGGGCCCACATGTTTTACATAGACTTTTAAAAATCCTCTCTGAAACCACACACAGGTCTATAATATTTAGCAAGAAGCTATGACTGTAGGGGATCTCTACCAAAATTGTTCGAATTATAGCCCTGTGGCCAAAAATGAACCCGCCCCTGGGCCCAAAAGTTTTAGATAGACTTATAAAAATATACGGGAAAACCTTATAAAAATCTTCTTGTCTGAAGCTATAAGGCCTGTCTATATTTAGTATGAAACTTCATCTGGTGGCCCTCTACCAAGATTGTTCAAATTATAGCCTTGGGGCCAAAAATGGACCTCCCCTAGGGTCCACTGGTTATATATACAGTCAAGGCATTGTTAGTTAGAGTGAGCCAGTTCATCTCTGCCTGGTGCACTAGGAACTGACCCTCAATGTCCACAAGGTGCCCAGATAGTGAAATACAAGTCAACTCTGTATTGTCAAAGGGAACCACCAACCCATACATCTAGCTTCTGATTCGACCCCCCCCCCCACTTCCTACCCCCTTAACTCTTGTCTTATCACATGGCATCACAGTTCATCCCTGTCTGGTTCTCTAGGACCTGGCCCTCAGGCGACACATAAGTGTAGCTTCAGATGCTGATCCCCCTCCATTTGTCTCCATATGTCTCATTGTAAGACTGAGCTGGTTCATCTCCTGGTGCACTAGGACCTGACTCTCAATATCTACAAGGTGTCCAGATAGTGACAAACAAGTCAGCTCTGTATTGTCAAAGGGAACCACCGACTCGCATGTCTAGCAATGGACTGCTGGGCGGGGCCATTTTTGAACTTTTGAAAAGACTTCATCCTTAGAAAGAAAACAATTTGAAAGGAATGTTCCATTGGCGACCCTCCGACAAAATTGCTTAAAATTTTTTCGCCCCACATGCATCACCAAAGAAGTGTTTATTAGCTAGAAAGCACCATCACTATAATTTTTGCAGAGAAAGGGACTTTAACCCTTAACATGCCAATCACAACAATGGTAACTTCATAAGTCATTGATGCAGGAGCATTCTGATCAGGGTGGGTCCACACTGTTTTCCTGTATGCAAAGGTTGAAAGGGAGGTAATTAATTTAAGTGTACAATTTTTTGCAAATGCCAATATTTTTAGGATAACTGCATGATCTGGGTAATTCTGGAATCAAAAGAAAAACAAATTCACATGCCAAAAACAGCACTTTGCTTTTACCTACCTGTCTGTACAGGATTGTGATATCTGTCATTAATGCCTTGTTTATTAAACATTAAGCATTTCAGTGTGTTTGATGATACAGGTACTAATAATTTATTATTAGCAAAGCTTTCACCTGCAGACAGGGTACAGGTTGCTTGGATATGCAGCCTGGTCTGAATCTTTGCTCATTGCACATGTCTAAAGATGCTTTTTCCAACTCGTTCTTGAGACCCTGGAAAAAATCCAATCAATGCAGATATTTAATGTTTTCATTTTCTTTTGTAGCTCATCATAGCCCAAGACTCCGGGGGATTATTTAGTTTAGGCAGTGGTCTGTCTGCGTCTGCGTCAACATTTTCAAATGACATCTCCTCTGAAACTAAATTGAAACCAAATTACATTTGGAGCCTCTATGGGAAGGGGGAATGAAAGTTTGTTCGTAAGGAGGTAGTCACATTACCAATATGGCCACCATGCCCATATATGGTAAAAACCTTTAAAAATCTTCTCGGGAACCACTTTTTTGACTTAGTTTTTTTTTAACTATTACAATAGATAACTTGTGAGTGCAACTCCTGTTACAGATTTACTATTAGAATAGATAACTTGTGAGTGCAACTCCTGTTACAGATTTACTATTAGAATAGATAACGTGTGAGTGCAACTCCTATTACAGATTAACTATTAGAATAGATAACTTGTGAGTGCAACTCCTGTTACAGATTTACTATTAGAATAGATAACTCTTGAGTGAAACTCCTGTTACAGATTTTTTATCACACATTTTGAAACTTTGCAGGTGTTTTTGTCATGGATGTGGTTTTCGGGTTATTGTCTGTTTTTTGTCAATTTTTCCATGATTATAAACCCTATTGGTTTCATTGGGTGACAGGGTTTGAGATGTCATTTCATCTCAGTGTCGGGTAAAAGGCCCACAAAATTGGGAGCAACGTCTCCAGAATAACCTATACTGTGTTGATGGGGAAGTTTAACCTCAAATTAATCAAATTCTTGGGTGACCCTCTATTAAAATTGATCAAACAATTCTGCTGGGATGAAAAAAGGTGGCTGCCAGAGCTAATACGAGGACTATTCAAATATGAATGCAACTAAGCACATAAAAATGATTCTGTGATAGATTTCGATGAAAAATTAATTTTGTCCCCTCAAAGTATTCCCCTTTAACCAATATACAAACTTTCAGTCTTCTGATCTAATCATTGAATGCATTTTGGTAGTCTTT
Organism: Lucinisca nassula; assembly: GCA_963580285.1. Taxonomy (NCBI): domain Eukaryota; kingdom Metazoa; phylum Mollusca; class Bivalvia; order Lucinida; family Lucinidae; genus Lucinisca; species Lucinisca nassula. The sequence goes on from OY757025.1 coordinate 63,427,598, forward strand.
TCGAGGTATACTATGAAGGCACTGGAATATTGCAGAACCGAGGTGTTTGTGCTGTACAAATTTTCGACCAGAAAGGTATTTTTTCAGCCGCGGGAACAAAAAAAAGTCACACGGGGCAAGGTCAGGGGAATACGGTTCAACAACCTTTTCCTGCTTCAGATAGTCTTGCACAATGAACGCCTTGTGCGATGACGCATTGTCATGTAGCAATCTGACATTGGCCAAACCAGTTGCAGGTCTTCGTTCTTTGAAATATTTCTTCAATTTTCGAAGAACTTTATTCTTGTAAAACTTCGCATTTACAGATTTGCCTTTAGGCACAGCAACCTGAATAGCAGGGCCCTGATTTGAAAAGAATATTGCATACGTTAACCTTCTTGACGCTCATGGTCCGCTTTGCAATGCATGGCTTTTGCAATACTTTGTTGCCCATATTTTGTTCTGAATCTTTCGTTTTGGCTCAAAAAAGTGAACCCATGTTTCGTCACCTGTGACAACATTAGGGAAAGACCATGCATTGTAATTTGGAAACTTTTTAAGAAACTTCTTGGCACACTGAACACGTGTCTTTTTCTGCTAATATGTCAACAGATGGGGATCCATCTAGCACAGATCTTTCTCATTTTCAAATCCCGTTTCAGAATTGTATGAGCTGCTCCTAATGAGATGCCAACCATACTACCGGTAGCTATTTGCCTAGTGGTGTATCGTGCATCGCTAGCAACTATTTCTTTCACTCTAGCAACCATCTTGGCAGATGTTGCTCTTTTCGGCCGATGATCATGTGGTGCATCTTCTGTTGAGCCTAGCCCACAGCTGAATTTCTTACACCAATGAAAAACTGTCGGAAAAGACATTTCATTATGTCCATAAAACCAAACATATTTCATCAAAAATGTCTTTGCACCGTATACCAAGAATACAACGATTCTTAACCCTTCTCTTGCTGAATATTCATTTAAGCCACACCCATTTCTGTCTTTCAACCAATCAAATTACTTGATGTAATTTATTGCTACAAATTCATAAATTGAATGCCAAACAGTGTAGATCCTGATCAGATGGCTTCCAGAAGCCATCTGATCTGGATCTACACTGTTTGCAAAGATAGGGGTTGTCGTGAACAGCAAGATAAGGGTTAATATAGGACCGTATTTCAACGGCGTACTCTGACCTTCTTCCAACCATGTTTTGTATTAGTATACAAGAGTAGACAGTGTTTATAGAACGATATACTTGGCTAAAATGCACGGATTTTAACAGGTTTGGTATCAATGTATAGGTATAATGTTTTTCTACACTGTGATATTTATTTCCAGGTGATTTTCGCATTAGTGCATGAGAAAACGTTCTACTTGCATTCATATTTGAACAGTCCTCATAATAGAAAAGCTTTTATATAACTTCACCTGCTTAACCATTGAATGGATTTCAAATTAATTTCACAGGAATGTTCCTTTGGTGACCCTCTTCCAAAATTATTGAAACCGTTGTGCTTGGATGAACAAGATGGCCACCAGAGCTAAAATTATAAAAACCTCCTTGGGTCAACCAAAATTACTCAAACCCTCTACTCCACCATATATTACCTAAAATTTCTTTTGTACAATATGGATCAGGTGAGCGATCCAGGGCCATCATGGCCCTCTTCTTTATCAACTTTTCCCACTTTTACAACTTCCCAGTAGTTACTTCTTAAATTCCTATATTTATTTCTTCTACCCAAAATAATTATCAATTTTTGGGGTGGGGCAGGTGTAACATCAACTTCACTAAATTTTGATCTAAATTATTATTAATTAGCCAGATGATCTCGATTTATACCATTTTCAGATAAGGTTCTGGGTATAGCATGGTGAGGAATTTAAATGGGAAATATAAGCTTCACTGACCACAGTGGCTATGAAAAATACCCACTTGATGACTTCAAAGGTAAAAAGAAGGCCATGATACAAATCTGGATAGATAAGAGCAAGTCAATAAGTAACCCTGGTGAAAATGACAATGGAATTTCACTGAGATTTTAGCGTTATTTCATGGAAATAACTGTGGAATTTCAGTGAAAGAATCGGGCAAAATAACACTGAAATAACACTGAGATTTTCAGTGAAATTTCACTGTTATTTCAGTCAAATAACACTGAAATCTCAGTGAATGAATCGGGCAAAATATTACCAGATTTCAGTAAAATCTCATGCAAATTTCAGTGAAAATTTGTTAGTATTTCAATAAAATATTACTGATTTTCGGTGAAATTTCACTGTTATCTCAGTCAAATAACACTGAAATCTCAGTGAAAGAATCGGGCAAAATATTACCTAATTTCAGTGAAAATTTGTTAGTATTTCAATAAAATAATGCAGAGATCTCATTGAAAGAAATGGGCAAAATACCTCTAAATTTTGTTGAAATCTCAGAGAAATTTTCCTGAAAGTGTGTTAGTATTTCACAGAAATTTTAATGAAATTTTAGGAAATATTCAATAGCATTTCACAGATATATCAATGAGATTTCAAAATTGTTTCCCCTTTGATGGTACTTGATTTATGTTTTGATATACATAGATTTAATTACTATTAGTTCGCATGAGAAATATATATAATGAACAACTTCATTCATCCCCCAAATACTTTTTTCTCTAAATGGTTACATAATGATATCAATTACAACAGCCAAGAGTCTCTGTTTACATGCCACACTGTACCCCACCCATTTCGAATGACCATATTAATTTTCGGACAAGAAAAAAAAAAAAGTAATTTATTAAATAAGTCTGATTTATCTTTTTTCTGTCAAACTTGTGTTTTCTAAGGCCTTTCAGCATGTTTGTTAATCTAACACAGACATTGAATGACCAGAAACTTTTGACCTTCAAAATCCGCATGCTGACCTTCTAACCTGTGTCTGCCATCATTTCTGCCCAATTCAAACAGCACCTTTTCAAACTGTGTCCTGAAGTGTACTTACTATATCTGCTAATGTTTTGTGATGTTTGTCATCCTGATATTACCGGACAATTAGTTTTCTGGCACTGCTTTGAAAATCCCTCCAATACTAAGGCAGCCATGTTTTTCCCATCATTCAATTGAAATGATGTCATCATCAATGACGTCATCACCAAAATTTCAGTGAAATTTGGTGAGATTTCATTTTAATTTTAAAACTCATAATTTTCAGTGTCACTTATTATCAAAACACCATTGCATGTTAAACATCAAGTTATTGTTGTTGTATAAATCCTCGTAGGAAAGAAAGGGGCTGATTAACTTGCCTGTTTGTCCCTTAGCTTATGGTACTTTCTTATAATTGGGTTGGCATCAAATTTTGATTGTGGCACTTCCTGAATTATTCATTCTTATACTTTGTCATAGAATGAAATTACTTTCTAGTTGAAAAGACATTCTATGAAAACTAGATTTCACTCAAGAAACAACAAATTACATGCAAAGACAGAAATTTTCTAAAACTGTACTAAAATGAAATACTAAATTTGATTAAAATCCTTGAAATTTTACTGATGCTAGAAAATTGTTGAAATTTCACTGAAATTTCATTTAAATCTTTGTGAATTTCCATTGAAATTGAATTCTATTGAAAGGCATTCTTTCAGGGTACAGGAAATTTACATTGGTTTCTGCCCTCGCTTGGAATTTGATGATATTATGCATAACAATTGCCTTGAATTATGGTGCATTCACTTTTAAATGCAATTCCTTTGTAAATCTATCACAATTTTAGGAAGTCACTACCAAAACAGTGGGTTTTGTTTGTTTGTATTGGAGTTTAACTGTCCAGTCAACACTATTTAGGTCATTTATGAGCCGGTCAGTTTACCTGTCCACACTTTTCCTGGGCAGACTTATACATCAGCAGTTAACCAGTACAGTGCACATTCTGTAGCCAGAAACTGACAACTGCCCTTCTTGAATCAGCGGAAGGGAGAGAAGGACCATAGAAAAGATTTCATGATCAATCTCCACGAAAGAATGTTGCCAACCCTGTCGGGTATCGAACCCGCGTCCTCGTGATCAACAGTCAGACGCGCGTCCGACTGAGCTACCGAGTCCGGCCCCAAAACAAAGGGATATAAACCTGTATACAGTAATCTTAGCCGACATTGCAGACTCAGAACAGCCTGTTTCTGATCAGGGTCTTCACTTTTTGCTGTTCCAACTGCAATTTTATTATGTCCACATTTTTATGTCCTCATGCATGCACGCAAGAGCAAGAGCGAGGACATATTGTTTTTGCCCTGTCTGTTTGTTGGCTTGTCTGTTTGCTGGATAACTTTAAGGCCGAAACAAGCTAGTCTTGCCAAAACATCTGGATTCCCTACTTGAAAGGAAAAACATTGGTCATAACTTTTGAACCGTTTATATTTGGCATGTAGGTTCCTTGTGACAAGAAAAAACATTGGTCATAAGTTTTGAACCGTTTCAGATAGATCGAGCCTTCATATTTGGCATGTAGGTTCCTTGTGACCCCTGCAGATAGAACCTTCATATTTGGCATGTAGGTTCCTTGTGACAAGGGCTTAGGATAAGAAAAAAATTGACCTTGGCCTGGGGACATGTTCGTGTTTCACAAACACATCTTGTTTAAATTTAAGTCTGTGACAGCAGTCTATATGTATGTCCAAACTTCTGAGGCTTTTAAGATGATATGCTGATACTTTTTGACTCCACTACCTGAGGACTTTTTAGTACGGTTTTAGGGGTCCAAAGCATGAAATATGTTACTAAATGGGTGGCAGTGTTGTGTCCAATTACAATGTATAGATTATACAGAAAAGAAATGGTCATTTTTCTGTATGATCTGTACATTTTTAGGATCCATCTGTGAAAAGTATTTTATCCAAAACTGTATAAGGAGGAAAAATTGTGGTGTATGTTGTTGCATGTTTTCTTGCTTCATTCTTACATTGTTTCTTCGCATTAGTCTTATCTAATATTTTCCTTAGAGGCTTTCTTTATTTTAATATACATTAAAACTTTTGTAACTGAAGAAAATGCATTGGTCATGACTGAAAAAATACTGAAATTTCACTGAATATCATTGAATACTGCTGAAATTTTAGTTTATTTTCATTGAAATTAAGTTTCACTGAAATTTTGAATATGTCAGTGAAATTTGTTGAAACTTCACTGAAATTTCATTGAAATTTCATCAAATTTTGGTCAAATGGGTGAAATCCACCAAAATATGAGGATTTCAGTGAAATTTCAATGAAATTTACTGAAATTTCGATTAAATTTTCTCTGGGGAACCAGCCTATCTCATTTCCAATTGACCGAGACAATTCTTTTAGGCATGAGGGCAAAATTGCACCCTTATGGTGTCATTCACTCATAAGATATTGAACGTCGAACATGGCTAGTGATGCAAAAGCAAGCTTTTCGTCAAAAGTTGAGTACCGTGCTAAAATTCGGCACTTGTATTTGAAAGGGAAAATAGGTCAGGAAATACATTGCGAGTTGACCGATGTTTATGGGTCTTCTGCACCATCGTATGCACAAGTTAAATTCTGGGTTGAGAAATTCAAATGTGGTAGAATGTCTTTAGAAGACAAACCAGGTCTGGACGCCCATCAGATGCCACCGGTGAAGAAATGTGTAACAAAGTACCAAATCTGGTGTACTCTGATAGGTAAATTAAGGTGGAAGAAATAGCGAATGCATTACACATTTCACATGGTAGAGTTTCAACAATTTTACATGATTACTTGGGTATGCGCAAGCTAACAGCCCATTGGGTCCCAAAATCCCTGAGCGACAAGCAAATGGCAACTAGAGTATGCAGTGCATTGGTTAAGTAGTTTTGGTCAAAAGTAGATGATCTTCTTTGACGTCTGGGGATTTTAGATGAGACCTGGGTCCATGAATAAAACTCTAAAGTGGCCAGCAGGTAGGGCTGGGGTCTCAGAGACCAAAGAAGTTCAAACACAACCCTCTGCTGGCAACGTGATGGCAACTGTATTTTTGGATGCACAAGTTTTCTCAACCAACTTAAAACTGTGATACATGAAAAACGCTGAGGTAAACTCTCATGCTCCAACAGGACAATGCAAGAGTACACACTTGCAAAATTGCAATGGATGCTGTTGAGTGCAATGGGTACAAGCTAATACCGCACCCTGCCTTTTTTCCGGACTTATATGTAGCTCCTAGTGCCTATTTACTATACCCAAACTTGAAAAAGAATATCCGTGGATGTCATTTCCGGACCAACAAAGAAGTTGTGGTGGCAGTAGAGGAGAGGGTCAGAGACAAGGACCCCAGGCTTCTTCAGTTCTGGGCTGATGGCACTGGAACAGCATTGGTCCAAGTGTATCATTCTAGAGGGCAATTACATTTTATTGACTCGCCCTTGTGTCTTGGTGAGGAACTTTAAGAAACAAGAAAATTTGCTCCTCAGGAATTTGATCTTAAGTAGCAAATTACAAGTACATTTCTATTTCCTTTAAGAGATGACCCCTTTTTTAAAAGGTTCATCCAATATATTGATAAATGCATAATAAGTAATGTTTCATACTCCAGCGTAAAGGCTTACTTGAAATTAAAATTTAATTTCATGTAATGTTGGTTGGTACCTGATGCTCTGTCTCTGATCGGGCCCATTAGAGTGTTTTCTTGCTGTTGAGTCCTCACAGTTGTTTCATCTCTGTGGTTGTTATTTTTTTGTGTTCCCAGAGGTGTTGGACTGATGAGTTAGGAAGCCTTCATGCGGACTGAACAAATTGTCTGAATAGCGACGGATTAGTTAGGGTGAGGATCGTGGCCGCATACAATCGAAATACTTTTCACCGACCGTTGCAAGGTGGTTCTTCTGTCGGGGTTTATGTTTGTTATAGTTTGTCTTTTAATGTGTGTATCTCTTATATCTTTTTGTTTGGGATAGCCAAATTGACCATTTTGTGGGAAAGTAACTGTCCTTTTTGCTTTCCACTATTGATGTTTCCATTAGGTTCTAGATACCGTATTTCATGATTGTGTTTCTTTCCCTTTGGTGCCTCTGATGGGAGATGTGGGTTAATTGTATTGATTCCTGATCATTGCCTTCACTTCTATTTTCAGACAATAGACTTCTTTTAGAGATTGTTACCCTTGTAAATAAAATCTATGAAAATATGTGTATCCATTCCCCTTAACCCTTGTCCTGCTGAATATTCATATATGCCACTCCCACTACCGATTATCAACCAATCAGATTATTTGATGCAAATAATTGCAAAAAAATCACAATCTGACTGGCAAACAATGTAGATCCTGATCAGTTGGCTTCGTCAGAAGCCATCTGATCTGGATCTGCATTGTTTCAAAGATAAGGCATATCCGGGATCAGCAGAACAAGGGTTAAGTTCTTTTGAATAACAGTCCAATTTTGTCCATTAAAAATCAACAGTTGGTTTCCATGGAAACATCCAGTACCAGGTTTTATCTTTGCAAGTGAAGCTTTAATGGTTTTTGAATAATTATCTCTAGCAGGAAAGAGATAAATTTAATATCAACCCATCAGGTTGTCAAGAACAAAAACATAATTTATCCCAGAATTTCAGCTGTATAATGGTTCCAGAGAAATGTGGAATATTGCTGCAATCAATAGAATTTCATTAAATTTGCAAAAACAACATTATATTGGATAGAGCTCCAGTTAACATTGCATTGGTTTCAGTTAGTTAGTTGGCCCTAACATGGTTGTTTACCAACACAGTTTCAGCTTTGTTATAAAGACATTTCTTGGAATAATGCCCTAATATAAGATAGTGCTTTAAATTAACCCTTATCCTGCTGAATATTCAGTTTAGCCACACCCATTTCTGACTTTGAACCAATCAGATTACTTGATGTAATTTATTCATACAAATTCATAAACTGAATGTCAAACAGTGTAGATCCTGATCAGATGGCCTGATCTTCAGCCATCTGATCTGGATCTACACTGTTTGCAAAGATAGTGTACAGCAGGATAAGAGCAGGATAAGAGTTAAATGGTCATTCTCTGGTAAAAAGTTGTAACATTTGTCTTACCGTAATGATCCTAAGTATTGGGACAGGCAGGCCTAAGTAGCAGTCAGATCAGGGTCTACACGGTTTGCCATTTTGTCTCCCACTTTTTGGACTCGATCCTTGCTAGGTCGCAAAACAAACCTGTGAAAATTTTAGGAGAATTACAGCAAATCCCCCACTGGGCCTCAGTCTCCGCCTTGTCCCGCTGTGTAATTAATTTAGCCACACCCAATACTTGTTAGGGCCCCGCACTGAAAGTGTGGGTGCCCTATAGTAATCACTCTGTCCGTCCGTCTGTCTGTCCGCACCAACGAAACGACATTTAGGGGGCAAAAAATTTGGACAGTTTGACACTTAAGTATATATTCGTGAGTCCAAATGGGGTTTATTCCGTTATTTGGGTACTTAAGTGGCAAAAATTCGCTCTTAGGTGGCTTAAGTAGTCAATATGCCGACGCCTAGCCACTTAAGTATCCGTTTGTGAGAACGTCCGTCTGTCCGTCCACAAATTTTTTCCTACTCCTCTGATAGCGCTGCCGGGGCCCTAGTCAGTTTCACTGACAGCTCTAGTTTATTCCTATATTCCTACAAATTCACAAACTGAATGTCAGTCTAGATCCTGATCAGATTGAAGAAGTTTCTTCAGAAGCCATCTGATCTGGACCTACACTGTTTGCAAAGGTAGGGGTTGTCGCGTTAGCAGGATAATCTGCATTACCTTTGAAAACTATAAATTCAGATCAGATGGCTTCCAGAGAAACCATCTGATCTAGATCTTCACTGTTTGTCATTCAGTTGGTAAACTTATTGGAATAAATTAAATCAAGTACAGTTTGTTGGTTTGTTTGATTTGAGGTTTAACGTCCACGTCAACACTGTAAAGGTCATTTAAGTACAGTGAAATTCCGCTATTATGACCACCTAAAATTGAGACTAATTCTGCTTTCAAAAGTTTATTTAGTAGGTTGCAGTTATTCTTTCTGTGTGTTTTCTGCATACACTGTCCTCTGGTCATAGACCACCTTTGGCACTGTTCAAAAGTGGTCTTAAAGACCACTTTTGAAACGTCCCAAAGGTGGTCTTAATATAGGAATTTTACTGTAATTTAATTGACAATCAAGTGAATGTTGCAAATTCCATAATTTATTCAGCATTACAAGGGTTAGATTCCTGTATTTTCCCTAAGTTCCTGTTTCTTCCTACCAGGAGCTACAGGAAGCTCAAGCCCTTTGTCTGAAATGAGGTTTAACATCCTTATCAACACTATTTAGGTCATTTTGGAGACATTGTTACCAAGTTTGTGGGACTTTTAGCCAACATCGAGATCTCAAGTCCTGCCAGCCGTTGAAACCAATAGGATTTATGTGCATGGACAGTCCGACTCCTGCCACTTTACCTGGGCAGGCTTATACCTAAGCAGTTTACCAATACTCATGTGCCTGGAAGCACCATGCAGTGCAGTCTATTTCTCCAAGCCCTCATGGGCAGGGGCCAACAAGAGTTCAAGAACTTGTTTGAAACAACCATGGTAAAAGAGCTATTGGTGTTCTAGTCACTGAAGTTAACCCTTTTTGTACCTCCTTATATATATATGGCAGGAGTCCATTTCAAAATTAAGGGGTGTCAGGTTGTGTTTTCTTTAAAATTTATTTGGAAATTGCCTGATCGTTCTGCGGGGTCTGATCTGGACCTGCACTATTTGCCACTTACCCCTTTTGGGGTTTCCGGTACCAAATGGGTTAATATGGGTTTATGAACTGGAGTTTGGGTTTGGAGAGTTCAAGTTTATTTTCTTGTAATGGCGTTGCTTCTGAAGGCAATTACACAATCCTTAATTGCATATTGTAGTATTTCCTCTACTTCATGAATAATTACTTCTATAATGAGAATTTATTATCATGCTAAATCAATGTTCTTCCAGCATCAGAATTTCAAATTTCCATCATCTAATTGAAGATTCATCTTCACAAGGCCCGACCTTCCATCTGTAATGAGTCACGGAATTGCTTTTTTCAATACAGCCCTTACATTAAGGCTTTTGATTGAGTATTAGACATTATTGAACGCTTCTATAATATAGATTGGTGGTAAGCCTTAGACCTTATTTGTGAAGCTCATCTCAGATTCTGGAGGGAATTGCCTGGTCGATAGAAGTCTGCAACGTCAATACATTGGATATTATTATAGCCCAACATAGGTTATTATAATCAACTTGTCATTGTTCAATTTATTATTCAAAATTTGCTGTTTGAATTATTAATTAGCTTTGGAAAAATATTCTGAATCTATGATGACTAATTAGTATAATAAGATACCCAATTAAAATTTTTGAAATTGGTATTTTAAAGATAAATTTGTGTGACCATATGTTACTCTTCTGAAACATTAAAAAAAAGTTTGTGCACCTGTATTGCATCTATATTTTTCAAATGATTTCATTTTTTTTTTTCACTTTTTTATTTTAGAGAAAAAAATATATTTCTTTTTTATTACAGTCAGCCTTTCTCAATGAAATCATAGTGTGTGTTCCAAATTTTCAAACTGAAATATGGATGCCGATTCCAATGATGGAACAGCAACGGAAGCGTTAAATGGTGAAACAAAACCAGATGTTGCTAAGCTGGCACAGTCTGCTATAATTAAACAGGTAAGATTTTAAACTTTGTTACATTAAACTTATTGTTTTGTATTATTCTTCTTGTTTTATTTATATAAATATCCTTTTTCTTGCTGCTCATTTCTTTATTTTATTATCACTGGTATCCTTCCTGTTTCTAACACCTGCTGTTCTCAAACTGAGGCTGTCTACTCAGGTATGCTATACCAGCTCATTAACAAATCTATGTTAATGTTATAGACAACATTTCAACATGAATGGTTCGTAGATTTTCATAGTTAAAATATGTGTGCTTGAACTAGTTCATGTACTCACAAGTTACCTTTCGCTTCAAACAATACCCACATATACTTAAATTATTTTGCATACCCAATTACCTATCACTAAGCCTACACACATTAATAAGCTTCCAACATTAATTATTTAGTGCCGATATTGACATATTTGACAGGAAATGATAGGGATAGCTTAATTGGCTGGACATAATCCTGCAAAATCAATGAAACTCTTTATTTAATTGATTTGGTGGACAGATTGGAAATTGTTAATGTTCATACAATTTTACAAGTTTATGATAAGTCAAAGAACTTTGTGGAGTGTTTGTGCTGTAATATTTTCCATAAATTAGTTAATAGTGAGTCTCGGAATTATACGCAGAATTTGTGGATTTACCATTATGGGCATGGTGTTGCAAAATTTTGAATACAGGTAAATAAATAGTCCATTGGCAGCCTCTATAGCTCAATGGTTAGCGGGTTCGACTTATGATCGAGAGGCTGTTGGTTCAAATCCAGCCACCAGAGCCGAGGTGTGTTCTTGGGTAAGACACATAAAGCCACTACCCCAGTCCACTCAGGTGTAAATGGGTAGCAGTGGTGTAAAAGTCACTGCCTCTCTCACATGTGCGTGATAACATCCAGAATGAGTGTTCGAGAGTGATTCAAATAAGTTTGAAGTTTTCATTGCAATTGAACTAAAATAAATTAGTACAAACTCTGTTTGTCTGACACTTATGTCAGAGATGTGTATATTATATGCAGAAATTTAACCATTAATATCCTAAAGTGGTACCATGGCAAACAGTGCAGGCCAAGATCAGATGCAGCAATGCGCGTCTGGTCAGGGCCTGCACTATTTGCTAACAAAATTTTTGTAAATAATAGAATAAAAAAAAAAAAATAGGCCTGTCGCCCCTTATATGACAAATAGGCTTGTCCATGTTATAGAAAGTGAAGAGTCCACTAGTATACAATGAGTTCCACTGGTATATAATGCGTTAAACTGCCAGTCAAGATTTGCTGACAGCATTTTCAAAATAAACTATGTAAAATAAGTTTAGCAATATCTAATACATTACAAGAAATAAAATCGAACCTATGAGCAAGAGAATTTATCCACATTGCTTAGCACTGGTTTCTGCCCAGGAAAGAGAGGGCCACATGGAAGATTAGTACTAGTTTACTAAATATGTTACCCGGCCCCCGCCCATTGGGGCTTGAAGAAATAGATGGGCTGCATGATGCTTCCACGCAGAGCTGAAGCCGTCCGGCACACGACTTAGAGGATCTAAGCTTGCCCAGGCAAAGTGGTGTGAGTAAACTAATAATGCTAATAAACCCTATTGGTTTCATTGGGAGGCAGGGCTTGAGATGTCATTTCATCCCAAGGTCTGGTAAAAGTCCCACAAAATTGGATGCAACGTCTCCAAAATGACCTTTACAGTGTTGACGGGGACGTTAAACCTCAAATCAAACAAAAAAAAACTAAATATGTTACCCTCTTTAAATAAGGTCGATTATTATTATTACCCTTGCAAGGCAGTATTAGCACCAACAGGGAAGGCACAGTCTCCATTTGAAAATGACACCCTATTCAAAAAAATGTTTTGATTTCTATTCATTGTTAAATGTTTTCTTCTTTTAACCCATTTAGTACCGGAAACCCCAAAACGGGTATCAGGGCAAACAGTGAAGGCCCAGATGAGACTAAGGCTGACACGATTAATCGTGTAATCGATCGATAAATTCCACAAAAATGATTATCATTTCTGATTATAATCGATTACTTTATAGGTACAATGTACTACCCAAAGTTATGCCTAAAATAGCTGGATGAGTGGCAAACAGTGCAGACCCTGATGAGACGCCACAGTCTGTGGCGTCTCATCTGGGTCTACACTGTTTGCTCAGGTCTGTCTGTTCAAATAAACATATGGTAAAGTGCAACATATGGGAAGAGTCATGCTCAGACAGAAAGCCCGACAGGTAAAATTATGACAAAAACCTTAGCGATTACTGATCGATTATCGATGGCAATGACAGGACTGATAATCGATTATATTTTCAGCTCAGATTAGCCAGCCCTAGATGAGACGCCGCAGAACGCGGCGTCTGATCAGGGCCTACACTGTTTGCGAAAAGCCAAGCCATTTTCCAAATAAATTTTGAAGAAATAACAACCCGACACCCCTAAATTTTGAAATGGACTCCTGGTATATATAAGGAGGAAGATTCCATTTGGTACAAAAAGGGTTAATTCTTTGTTGCGTATCAATATTGCATAATGTTGTTGTGTTGTTACCAAAGCTGTTCAGCGGACCGTCCATGCTAATAAACCCTATTGGTTTCATTGGGCGACAGGGCTTGAGATGTCATTTCATCTCAATGTCGGGTAAAAGTCCCTCAAAATTGGAAGCAACGTCTCCAAAATGACCTTTACAGTGTTGACGGGGACGTTAAACCTCAAATCAAACAATCAAACAAACTGAGACAATCAATCTGTGGGCGCTGTGGTGCAGTGGTAAAGCATCGGATTTGAGATCGAGAGGTAGCCGGTTCGATCCTCGCAAGCACCACCTGTTGGCGGGGACGTTAAACCTCAAATCAAACAAACAAACAAACGAAAGCTGTTCAAACACAACTCCAAGCAGAAATGAATGCAGTGATTACAGCAATAAAAGGAATGACTTTTGAGCTTTTAGGCATGTTAATATAAAAAAATTTTAATTTAAATACCCACATTTGCATTCGCCCCAGCCCATCGGGGCTTGGAGAAATAGATGGACTGCATGGTGCTTTCAGGCAGAGCTGAAATTGATCACATGTATGAGTACTGGTAAAACGCAGACTGTCAGATGCATGTCAGCCTTTTGGTTTCACTGGGCAGCAGGGCTTGAGATGTCGTTTCATTTCAATGTTGGGTAAAAGTCCCACAAAATTGGAAGTAATGTCTCCAAAATGACCTATACAGTGTTGACGGGGATGTTAAACCTCAAATCAAACAATCAAACAAACTGAGACAATCCACTAGTGCTGTCATTACTTTGATTTAGTGGTAACCATAAATTAATGGCAACATTATTAACCCATTTCAGACTGGTAATCCCTAACGCAGAATGCGGCGTCTGATCAGGGCCTACACTGTTTGCAAAAAGTTTAGGCATTTTCGAAGTAAATTTTGAAGAAAACACAACCTGACACCCCTAAACTTGGAAATGGACTTATGCTATATGTAAGGAGGAAGATTCCATTTGGTACAAAAAGGGTTAAGTCACTTGTTACTTACAATTTACAGTAATGCTAGTTAGTTTGCAATTTAATGGCCAGTTCAACACTGTTGAGATCATACCAGTCAGTTTCACTGGCACACTTTTCTTAAGCAGGCTTATACCATAGGGTTAACCAGTACAGTGCTATTTTTATTGCCAGAAAATGATTTGTGCCCTTCATGAAATACCTAAACACTGTTTACAGGGCAGTAAAACTTGAAAAATGGTCAAAGCAGCCTTAAATGTTCTGAAGTTTATACAATATTTTACCTCCAAGTTCGTTTTCAATAGACTAGGATCTTCCAGAGGTTGATTTCAAAGTTTAGGGGAAAGTTTAGCTACTTTTAGAAATCCGCTTAGAAAATGGCGGATCTTTTTGCAAACAGTAAAGTCCCTGATCAGATGCCATGTACTGTGGCATCTGATCTAGGTCTGCACAGTGTTTACCAGGTCTTATGGTTTCCTGTCTGAAATGGGATAAAAGGGTTGCAGCCTGAAACACTTGTGATCATAGCCAAACACTAGTTTCATGAATTCCATTTGAAATGACCACTCAGGCAAGATCATCTGTACCTAAAGAATTATTTAGGGTTAAAAGGAAAGGATACACCTTCAGGGGAGGCAACTCCTGCAAAAGTATTATTGTCTCACATATCAATAGGGATCATCTCTTGAAAGAATTTACTTCTGAGGAACAATAAGTCCCAAAAATTGTCTCCCTTTGAATAATGGTGGAAAAATCTGTCGGGTGTTCCCATTCCCCTTAAATGCAGCCCAAAAAAAAAAAAAAAAACAAGAATTTTGCTGTTTTTAAGTGGATTGTTTGTCCTTCTACCCAAAGTTACTGATAATAGAAGCTTTTCAGGGCTAATATCCACATTACCATCTCTAAGATGAAAGAAATCTAGGTAACAATTAATTGTAGAACATAGCCATGCTATTCTTGTCATTGTGATGTCAGAAAGCTGTGTAAAAGAAAGCTTATTGCAAAACATTGACTTTATGCATGTGCTGGAACATTGGCAAACAGTCTAGACCCAGATCTGATCATGGTCTAAACTGCTTGAATACAGTACAGGAAATCAACCCACTGCTTGTATGAAACCCCTAAATGGGTGCCTTGGCAAACAGTGCAGGTCCAGATCAGAACGCTGCTTCGGATCAGGGCTGCATGCACTATTTGCTAACAGAATTTTCCGTCAAAGATATAATCAAAAGGAAAAAATACACCTGGTACGCCTTATATGACAAATGTACTTGTCCAGCATATAGCAAGTTAAGGGTTAAACAATTTTAACTCCTATCCTGCTGTTCACGACAACCCCTATCTTTGGAAACAGTGTAGATCCAGATCAGATGGCTTCTGAAGAAGCCATCTGATCAGGATCTACACTGTTTGACATGGGTTTTATGAATTTGTTGGAATAAATTACATCAAGTAATCTGATTGGTTCAAAGTCAGAAATGGGCTGTTGATCATTTTGCTCTGGCTCATTTTGAATGTCCTCATGACCTAGCGGTAAATAGGGGTGTCTTTTAACCCTTTTAGTACCAAATGGAATCCTCCTTCTTATATATAGCAGGAGTCTGTTCCATAATTTAGGGGTGTCAGGTTGTGTTTTCATCAAAATTTATTTGGAAAATGTCTGAACTTTAAGCAAACAGTGGAGGCCCTGATCAGACGCCACATTCTGCGGCGTCTGATCTGGGCCTGCACTGTTTGCCCACTACCCGTTTTGGAGTTTCCGGTACTAAATATTAGGTTTGTCACTGCTGTGGGTTATTGTCTTGCCATATGTGAGATGGCAAGTTCTGGTAAAGGTGTTTTTTTCTCTGAGTTTTTGCCCATCTCTGATTAATGCATGTATCAGCTCGTTTTGAGTGAAATAATCTTGAAAACCCAAATCAAGATATCAGATAGGTGAGCATTCTCAAGCTGATTTGAGTCACTTGTTTTTGCCAATGCATCAAAAAAAAAGAAATGGAAATGAAAAAAAAAAAAACTCATCTGGATCTCTAGTAAAGATGTTGTTGGCAGATAAAGTAACTTCATTAAAACTTGCAGGTGGTTTCAATCAGCCTAACTTTGTTTTTGTGTCTAATTAATAGACAAAATATTTCCTGCATGCAGAAATTGCTGCTATTTAAACTTCCAATGAGTTCTCTATTTCCTGGGTAGAAACCAGTACTAAGTCTCTTGCTCAAGGAAACAATACCTGATGCTAGTTTGGATCTCTCTTTTATTGTTTGATTTGAGGTTTAACATCCCCGTTAACACTGTATAGGTAATTTTGGAAACGTTGCTTCCAATTTTGTTTGACTTTTACCTGACATTTCTATGAAACCAATAGGGTTTATAAGCATGGACAGTCAGATTCACACCGCTTTGCCTGAGTAGGCTTAGATCCTCTAAGTGATATAACCAGTACTGCAGTCTGTTTCAGCTCTGCGTGGAAGCATCATGCAGCCCATGTATTTCTTAATGTTTGACAGAAGCACTCATGTGCTTAGGTGGAGCTAAAGGTCATTACGCAAACACGCCTATACAAATACATTGCCACCTTTATCGCTGAAAATGTCACATTTTATGATGAAAAATTGTAATATTTTTCTTATTTCTGCTCAAAATATAGAATGTGGGCACTTGTTAGAACCGCCTCATCGAGGCAGTAACGAGTACCCACAATCTATATTTTGGAGCAGAAATAAGAAAAATAAAGTATACCCCCGGAAACCCCAGTTTTACTATATAAAAGTGGGGTTCAAGGGGGTCAAAATTATATAGGCGTGTTTTCATGATGGTAGTGTCCCTCAGAGATAAGTTTCTTCTCTCTTTTGGATACTTTTCCCAGAAAACAAGCTTATCAAGTCACTAGGGTCCAAGAAACAGTTAAATAGTTATTGAGAGATATTTTTATAAACATATATTGTTGTTTGTTTGATTTGAAGTTTAACATCCCCGTCAACACTGTAAAGATCATTTTGGAGACGTCGCTTCCAATTTTGTGGGACGTTTAGCTGACATTCAGATGAAATGACATCTCAAGCCCTGCCGGCCAATGAAACCAATAGGGTTTTTAAGCATGGACGGTCCGACTCACACTGCTTTGCCTGGGCAGGCTTAGATCCTCCAAGCGGTTTACCAGTACTCGTGTGCAGGTCGGTAACAGCTCTGCATGGCAGCATCATGCAGCCCATCTATTTCTTCAAGCCCCAATGGGCGGGGGCCGCTATAAACATATATACATATTATATTGTTTTGTGAACATTTCCCCATGCCACTGGACCAACTACTATAGAATCTGATATTCTTCAGTTTTCCCCCCTGGTGGTGTCCAGTTTCAAAGTTGAGCCATTTATTGGTCAGCTTTTTGTTCAATGATAATACTGCTAAACTCCGTTCAGAAAATCTGAATCATCGATTTTTTCGTTTCTTCCTTTAAATACTCATTTTAACCCATACATCTCTGTGGGAAAGTTTTAGAACTGACCCTCCGCCGACTTCTTCAACAGGTCATATACCTCTGCGACAGTCAGGGAAGGCTGTGATTATTTGGAGAAAATTGCAAAACAAAGAAATGAGACCACAGACTAAGTCCATTTGACGATGATTGTCAGGTAAAATAATAAATATTCAAATCCATGTGATGCACTTTATAAATAGATATGCAGTAACGACACACCTTACATTCGAATGGCTAGATAGAGGCTCACTAGGAACGGGGAGCCACTAGCGTAATGTGCTGTCAACAGTGGTCAAAAAGAAATATACCGATATCGGATGTGGTGTCACAGCTAATGATTTTCCATGAAGTGATCGTGCAAATAAAACATATACGCCCTTGTAATTTACAAGAGCAGTAGCCACTTCTATATATGGTTTAAAAGGGTGTGTCGAACCTGTCAGAATGTCTTAGTCTGTGGAAGAAAATTTAGATTTTGCACTTTTCTCCAAATAATCACAGACTTTCCTGGCTATCGCAGAGGCATACGAATTGCTGGAGAAATCGGCGGAGGGTGAGGTCTAAAACTTTCCCATAGTGATGTATGGGCTAAAATGAGTATTAAACGCGAGAATCGAAAAAATCGATGATTCAGATTTTCTGAACGGAGTTTAGGCTTGTATTTCTGTTGTCCAGGTGATTATTACTGACCAATAAAATTAACCCTTATCCTGCTGAATAAATTCATTTACCCACTGCTGACTATCAGCCAGTCAAATTACTTGATGTAATGTATTTGTTCAATTCACAAACTGCATGGCAAGCAATGTAGATCCTGATCAGATAGCTTCTTAAGCCATATGATCTGGATCTATACTGATGGCAAAGATAGGAGTTATTGTGTTCAGCAGGATCTGCATGCAAATAAACTCATATACATTGAAATTCCGCTATTAAGACCACCTAAGATTAGGACTAATTCTGCTATAAAGATTGTATTTTGAAGGGTACATTTACTTTTTCTTTGTGTTTTCTGCCTACAATGTCCTCTGGTCAGGGACCACCTTTGGGACTGTTCAAAAGTGGTCTTTCAGACCACTTTTGAACAGTCACAAAGGTGGTCTTAATATAGGAATTTCACTGTATAGTTGAGTTTCCAATAAAGGGGTGTCAGATTTCTTCTCTTTGAATAATAATTCAGATATACTGATTCATGTTTTTTTTTTTAACAAAATGATCTAAAAAAAAAATAAAGGACAATTTGAACTGAAAAAATGTGTTGTCCAGGATCTTTAAGGTGTGATTTGACCCGACAAATGTGCCAGGGCACAGCTTTTCCTACAATTTACATGTGTGCCCAACAAAGACTAAGATCAGCCTGCATATCTGCACAGTCTGATCAGGGTCTTCATTGTGCATCCTAAGGATAGCTAAGGACCCAATGCTCCTTCGTGCAGCAAGTGGATGGGCAGGCTGATGTGTTTCTTTGCTGGTTGCACATGTAAATTGTAGGAAATGCTGTGCCCGGACTCAAATATTTTTCACCATTTCTTAACCCTTTTTGTGCCAAATTGAATCTTCCACCTTATAAACAGCAGGAGTTCATTTAAAAATTTTGGGGTATCAGATTGTCTTTTCTTCAAAATTTATTTGGAAAATAGGTGAACTTTTTGCAAACTAGTGTAGGCACTGAATATATATAGATAGTGCCGGTTTTGAGGTAATCTGTTAAAAACCCTCACAAATCACCTCTTCAACCAGCACTATCTATATATAAACACATCTTACCACATATATATTTTACCGTAGTATATATATACTACGGTAATACTGCAGAACAACAACTAACTCTGTCTGTTGAAACAATCGATTGAAGATTACGCTGTAATCGGTGATATATTTGTCTATACATATATATCAAAGACAATTACACGTAATCCATTTTTTATTGATGATTACGCGTAATCCATTTTTTTGGAGACTATAAGAACATACAAAAAAAAAAAAAAAAAATTATGAGGTTACATAATATTGTGCTGGTGTGGCATAATTGGAACAGCCAATATACCACAATTTTCCAACGACGATACAAACTATGTCGCCGACTTGAGCATAAAAAAAAATTAAATTATCATCCTCAACACTCTATCATACTCAATCTTGCAATTTCCTGCTTAAAAGGTTTTATAGAGTTAAAATATCTCTGTTTTTCTCTAAAATTCTTTCCACCACACTTATCACAGATTTGATATTTTGCTGTAGTACCTTTACCACATTGTAAACATTTCACTACTTTACTTTTGTTATGTTTTATAATAAAATTATGAGCCTTGCAGTATATAGAATGCTTTACTGATTTGTTTTTACATGGTTTATTTGAACCTAACGGCAACATAGCACATATATTTTGCATCTTTGCTTTTTCTATATCCATTTTTATTATTATATTTAAAATTTTTTTTTTATAGTTTAAAAGAAAACAAAAAAATGAGTTCTGTAGAGAGACTAATACAATTGCATAGTGAAGGAAGAATTAGTGATGAGGCTTTAGACAAGGGTCTTAAATCCTTAGATATTGAGAAACAGAAGAGTGATGCACTACAACAAACTTCTACATTGGAAAATCTGCGTAAAAGACGTAGAGATAAAAAGATAAGAAAACGACAGCAACAAAATGCTGTTAAAACAAGTGAAAAAATTAATGATGAAGATACTAAAGAGAAAAATGTTCTGAAACTGGTTGATAAACCATTATGCAATTACTTCAAAGCGTATGAAATAGATGCTCATAAATATAAAGACCCAAATATTTTGTTTAATGATAAAAAATCTGTCATTATAGATAAAATTAATGAAAACATTAAAGAATACAATGGTATTAAATTTTCAATTGGGTTATCTATAAAGTTTTTTAAAGATGAACTTAATGGTGAAAGAAAAGAAGTTACCGGTGCATCACACGGAGAACAATGTGCAGTTCTTGATGGAAATAATTTAGATGAAAACTATAACAAACAAACAACTTATATACAAACATGGATTGAAAAATTCACAAATACCGCAACGGGTTTAGAAATTGACCATTGTATCAAACTTTATCTTAATATAGCAAAATATGAACCACTCAAAGGTTCTTCGTATATTTCTCTTCCAAGTGCAATAGCAAATAAAAAAGCAATAATTAATTTATCAAATGATGATGATAGATGTTTAGAATGGCATATACTTGCTTCTAAATACCCAAACAAAAACAATCCAAGTAAGTTATCAAGTTATCGTAAATATTTAGGCACATTAAATATGGAAGGAATAGACTTTCCCACACCAATCTCACAAATACCAAAAGTTGAGAAACAAAACAATATAGCAATCAATGTTTATGGATACACATTAACAAAAAAGACAGAGAAACTTACTATATTTCCATATCATATTTCAAATCAACCAAATGAAAAAGAACGAATTAATCTGCTTTTGATAACTGAAGATGTTGAAGAGGAAATTGATGATAGTGAAGAAGAAATGATAGATGAAGATTATAATCCTGATGACTATCCTCCTGATGAGTCAAAAACAAAATATCACTACTGTTTTATTAAAAACCTTAATAGATTACTTTACAATCAGAACAATAAACACAAACATAAAACACATTTCTGTGATAGATGTCTTTATGGTTTTACAAGAGAAGACCTACTAATCAAACATAAAGAAGACTGTGAAGGCATAAATAAATCTCCAATGCGAATAGAAATGCCATCAAAAGGTCTTATCAAGTTTAAAAACCATCAAAATCAAATGCCCGTTCCATATGTTATCTATGCTGACTTTGAAGCACAAATCAAACCCAAATCACAACAAAAAGGAGATAAATCAGAAATAACAAGCGAACACGAAGCGTGTGGATTTGGATATCAAGTTGTTAGATATGATGGTAAAGCAGACAAACCAGTAATATACAGAGGTGAAGATGTTGCAGAGGTTTTTCTAAATCATTTAAAATGTGAAGTGAATAACATCAACAACATCTTTAGACATCCTAAACCATTAATAATGCCAACAGAACAGAACATACAAGATTATGAAAATGCTACCCATTGTTGGATATGTGAAAAAGAAATTAATAATGAAAAGAATCCAAAAGTAAAAGACCACTGTCATTTCACTGGAGAATACAGAGGACCAGCACACAAATCCTGTAATCTCAAACTTGCAATCAAACCAAATAAAACCAAAATTCCAGTTATCTTCCACAACTTAAAAGGTTATGATAGCCATCTAATAATGCAGAAAATACACAAAGCAAGTGGAAACATTACTTGTATTGCAAATAATTCAGAGAAATTCATCTCATTCAGTATTGGACAACTGAAATTCTTAGACAGTTTTCAATTTATGGCTTCCTCTCTTCAAAAGTTGGTAGATGGAGCAATTGGTGTAAAGACAGAATGTGAAAAATGTAAAGGTACAGAAGAAATAAACATCAATGAAAATTGGTTATTAACAGCAAAATGTAAAAAATGTCACAATACAAGATATAAAAAACTCAACAAATCAGACTTACCATTAACTGTAAAACATACAACTAACTCACATCTTCTTGCTCGTAAAGGTATCTATCCATATGAATACATTGATAGTTTTGATAGATTTGATGAAACACAACTACCACCCATAGACAAATTCTACAGCAGTCTTACAGATGAAAGTATCAAACAAAAAGACTATGAACACGCTCAAAAAGTATGGAAACAATTTAACTGTAAAATATTAGGTGATTATCATGACTTATACCTCAAAACAGATGTTCTCTTACTTGCAGATGTTTTTCAAAAGTTTAGAGAAACCTGTATGAATAACTATAAACTTGACCCTCTACATTACTACACTGCACCTGGTCTATCTTGGGATGCTCTTCTAAAATACACAGAAATAGAATTACAACTTCTATCAGATTTGGATATGCATCTTTTCATTGAAAAAGGAATGAGAGGTGGAATAAGTATGGTTTCTAAAAGACACGCAAAAGCAAACAATAAATATGTAGCAGATTATAATCCAAATGAAGAAGACAATTACATAATGTATTTAGATGAAAATAATTTATATGGTCATTCAATGAGCCAACCACTTCCATTTGGTGGTTTCAAATGGATAACTAATAAAGATTTAATAGATGGAAAACTTCCAAAATTACAAAAAGGTAGAGGAAGAATATATGAAGTAGATTTAGAATACCCCAAACATTTACATAAACTACATAATGACTATCCACTTGCACCTGAAAAATTAGCAATTAAAAAAGAATGGTTATCAGACTATCAAAATGAACTAATTGAAAATAGTATGTTAAAAACAGAAAAACTTGTCCCCAATCTAATGGATAAGAAGAAATATGTAGTACATTACAAAAACTTAAGACTATACAAACAACTTGGTATGAAAATAACAAAAATACACAGAATATTAGAATTTGATGAGAAACCTTGGATGGAACCTTACATAAGTCTGAATACAGAATTACGTAAAAAAGCAAAGACTACATTTGAAAAAGATTTCTTTAAACTTATGAACAACTCAGTATTTGGCAAAACAATGGAAAACATACGTAAAAGAGTTGATATTAAATTAGTCAAAACAGATGGCAGTGAAAATGAAAAAATCCGCAAGATAATAGCCAAACCAAACTTCAATCGTAGAATAAAGTTCTCTAATGAGTTATCTGCCATTCAAGTGAATAAAACAAGATTAACTCTCAATAAACCAATATATGTTGGCTTCTGTGTTTTAGATTTATCAAAACATCTTATGTATGATTGGTATTATAATACATTGAAAAAGAAGTATGGTAATAACTGCACCTTGTTATACACCGACACAGACAGTTTATTAGTAGATATCAAAACCAAAGATGCTTACAAAGATATGTCTGAAATGAAAGATGAATACGATTTCTCTGATTATCCAAAAGAACATCCACTATACGATGAAACAAACAAGAAGGTCATAGGTAAGATGAAGGATGAATGTGCTGGTGTTCCAATATCAGAATATATTGGTCTTCGTCCTAAACTATATTCAGTATTAAGAGCAGATGAACAAGTCATCAAAAAAGCGAAAGGAACAAAAAAATATGTAATCAAAAAACAAATCAATTTTGAAAACTACAGAGATGCATTATTCAACAAAAAGAAATACACACACTCAATGAACATGCTACGCTCAATGCATCACAACATATATGGATTAAAAGTAAATAAGACTTCACTTTCTCCTTTAGACACAAAAAGATACATAACTGACGATGGCATTACGACATACGCGTATGGGTATCAGCCGGAACAATAAGTAATTCCTCTTTGACAAACCCTCTCTTAGGTGCAGGAGATTTCAAATAATAAACTCTTATTCCCTGCGTTATAATATGATAGTCAATCTTATGAATATCAACAGACCATACTGGGTCAGTAGCCCTTCTCTTTCCACCACCTTCTAATTCTCCAGGTTGATACAAATATCCAACATTTACATAAGGACAAATTTCAGCATCAACTTTTCTTGTTATAATTGGAGGAGGTTTTTTCGTCTCCTTATTTAATGCTTTAATAACATCAGATAATCTCTTAACCCATTCTCTGTTTCTTTTTTTAGTATCAATCTCTTTAGCATACTGATAACCAAACAATCTTTCTGCTAAGGTTCTATTAAATCTTTCTACTATTCCTTGGTCTCTGTGTATTTCTTTTCTACCTCTTCTTATTTTGGTATTATGCTTTTCCATCAAAGTTGAAACGGAACTCATAAATTCTCTACCAGGATCAACTTGCAATAGTTTAGGATACTTCAAATGTCTTTTATAAATCTTCTCAAAAGCATTTGCAACTTCTTTACTATCTTTCGACGTCAAACCTTCGGCTTCTTTATATCTTGTTCCAATATCAACCACTGTCAATGCATACTTGTATGTCTTCCTACCAATAGTATCGTGAGGTAAAAACAACAAATCAGCTTGATGAACTTCATTCTCTGCAGACACATCAAATTTAGGTCTTATTATTCTCTTAGGTGCAGGTAAATATATTTGCCATACTGCTTGTTTCTTTAAGAACTCTAATGCTTGTTTCTGACTAACCTTTGCTTCTTTTGCTAACTTACCAACAGCTGAGTGTCCTTTCCAGAAACCTTTTGGACTATAGTATATCTTCTCCATTTATTTTTATTTAAGAAAAAATATTTATATATAAAAAGATGTCAAAGAACGCACAAACGCAAAATATAGCACAATTGCTTGATGATGACTATACACCTACAAAAGAAGAGTTTGAAGAGCTGTTAAAGGAACAAAGTCAATTTGACACAAAGAAATGGACTGATTTAGAAATCAACAACATTTATACAATCACTGACTACAGAGAAATTAACACAGAAAATGGTGTGAGTGTAATTTTAACTCTCAAAGACAATGGTGAAGTATGGAGTCCTGCACATCTCACAAAGAAGATAGAAGGTAAAGAACCACCATTTTATGTAAGACCACTTGGTTTGAAACCATGTAAGAATAATAAAAAAAATAAATATCATGCTTATGATTTAGTTTTTCCAAAGAAAGATTATGTCAAAAAATATTTTTTTTTTTACCTACATCAACTTCCAAGCAACAAATCCTGTCAATGCCATACCACCAACAACAAATGCAATCTCTCTATTTTTCTGGTCTTCTGATGGAGTGTAAAAATCACTCAATGTAGGTTTTGGTGGTAATGGTGTGGATAAATTATCTGGCAATTGTTTTCCTGTAATATAATAATATTGTTTCATAGCAGTGTCAGCATCACTGAACTCATCCACAGCATGATGTTCCTTCTTCAGTTGCTCATTAATAAAATCCAATCTTTGTGTTCTCTTCTCATTCCATGCAGTTGTTGCTGATTCTAATTGTTCCATCGCCTTATCATGTCTTTTTCTCTCTTCATCACTATTACTACCCATATGTGAAAATAAATAATTACTACCTGAAAAGGCTAAGGCGTTTGTAATTGCTCCTCCAACCATTAATGCTACTGCACTTGCCATTTTTATATAATGAAAAAAAAAAATATTAAAATTACTTCATAATATCTGCAGGAATAATACCTTGCTTAACAAGCATATCCTTTGTTGCCATTGCAAGTAATATATCAATGGACAACATACCAATATCTGTCATATTAAAATCTACTTTTGGTGCTGGTCTTTTCAATAGTTTTCTACCTAATTCTGAATATCCAACAGTTAATACAGTTTCCACTCCAGCATGATATAACATGTTTGCAATTTGTTTTCCGTCTATTGAGGTTGTCATTTTTTTTAATGAGAATATTATTTTTTTAAATTAATTAAATTCAAATGGGTCAATTTCTTTTTGTTGTATAATAGGTTGTTGCATCATAGGTTGTTGTGGTACAACTTGTTTAGACTTGTACATATACAATCCTATTCCAACAACTCCAACTGTTATGCATAATGGTATATAATTTTTGTATATATTTATATTCTGTGAATTTGGAGAGCCGACATCATCATCTTTTGTTATAGATTTTAATTCCATGTTTTCTTTCTTTATAGTTTCAGTCTCCTTTCTTCTTAATTCTGCATTTCTTTTTCTTGCTTCTGCACCTTTCTTACCAGCAACTACTCGTCTTGGGTCTTTTGTTTTAACTTCAGTATCACTCATTTTTTTCTAAGGAGATATTTTCTTTTTTATTAAAATCAATATGTCTTGCTGTTGTTAGCATTGCAGTTAATGGAGCAAGATACATTCCATATCTATAATACAATTCACAACACGAACTTGTCAAAGCGTGATTGATAAAAGGGTCTTCCTCTAAGTCTTGTATCAGTTTAGGTGGATTAACAACATTGAAATACTTTGATACACCCATCACGTATAAGCTAATGAAAGAATTACCCAATGTCTTAGTCATACTTGCTCCCAATCTTGCTTCATATCTGCAGTAAAGTTTGTTTATTTGTTCTGCTGTCATTGTATCAATGTCTGATAGTTGTAAGTCTTTACCAAGATACTGCTTACTACCACCACCAGCAACAATGGCTGATAATCGCTCACGTTTTGTTTCTTGTTCATTATTTTCTGTGCTTTCACATTCAATGTCTTGTAATAATTCTTCAGCATTCATTTTTATTTTATGTAATTTATTTTTTATTTTTAAAAAATAAAACATCGCATATCCGACTGTTGATAAGATTGCAGTGTTTGTTATGATTATTGATAAGATTGCAGTGATTGATAATATTTCTAACAGCATTGTTTTTTTAGTATTGCTATTTTACTTAAAACATTGCATAAGCATTACTTAAGATTTGCTACAGCATTGTATAAGCATTACTTAATCATTGCATAAACATTACTTAATCATTGCTAAAAAAATAATCAATCAACCAACCAATAACCAGTAGGCTGGTCAGTCTTCAAAATTAACTTACGATGCTTCTTTTTTTTCAGTTCTTCTTTTATTCTCTGTCGTTCTTCCAAAGTAGGAATAACATCATTCTCTCTTAAACAATTTTCAAAACTATCTCTATCGTTTGTGTAGAACATGCATAGCCATTTTGTTTGTTCTCTTAAATCTTTTAACACAGAATTATATCTCTGCGAAATAACCCACACTGATTGTTCTGCATGCCTACCAGAAAATGCTAATTCTGATAACATATCTTTTTTCTTTGTTAGTTCTTTCGTTGCACTGCAATCATCAATAATGTAGAGAGTAGAATGACCAGCATATTTATTAAAGAACATTCTTAGTAGTTCTTGTAGTTTTTCTTCTCCATTAACAATAGGATTAACAATTGTTATATTTTTTGTTTTAGGTTTCCTGACATCACCAATCCACTCACGATTTTTATAAGCCTTGTTCCATTGAATGGTTGGGCAAAGTATAACAATATGTTTAAATACTTGACGATATTCCTCTTCCAAAAGGTCAAGGACAAACTCTGTTTTCCCGCATCCAGTTTGACCACATATAATAGCACAATGAGGATATTTTGGTAGTTCCATTTTTATTTGTAAAAAAAAAAAAATATTAATAACTGACTTCTTTAAATCTACCATCTTCAAAGTTGATTTGTGCATCTTGTATAACAAACAAATAAAGATTGATTGGTTCATCTACTCCTGCTTCTTTCGTTATTTGTATTGTGATACCTTCTGATGCATTTTCAATTCTTCTTCCAGAACCATGAAGTGTATTATCATCAGTTGAACGTAAATCCAACCATAAAGCATACCTGTTCGTTAGATATTTTTCTATTGTTGTATCAGTAAAATATAAATCTTTAACGACCATACTTGTTTCTTTGTTTCTTTTTGAATTCAAAGCAAAGAATTTATTTATTTCGTCCCAGTGTTGGTGGGACTTCATTCCTTGACTATACAATTGATTCGGAATCCCTTCTATTGTCATTTCCACTTTTGTAATTTCTGGATTATAATATTCTTCTGTGCTGGCCCTTTCAGGATCTTCGAATAGCATAAGAATTCCTTTCATACTTCTTGCAGGAACATTTAGATTGATATTCCATAGTGTATCAGATTTGTTTTTAGTTATTTTTCTGTGTCTTAGTATTCTGTCATACAAAATAACCATTTTACCATCAACTTGCTGTCTTATTTGTCTTGCTAATTCAGTATCAGAAACAATATCAAATTCCAAACAAATATTTTTGATTGTATAAGTTGAAGTTGCATCGCCTGATTTAATTACTTTATTATAATCATTGAATGTAAGTTCATATTCAAGTCTATCTCCTAATCCTGCTTGATAAAATGGCATATGGGTTTCCAATAATTCAAAATCAAGTGGGATGCAAAACCTGTTTCCATATGCTTTTGCGATGGCTTGATCTTCTTTATCTGCTGTTGCGTTTCCTGCACCCACTCTATGTCTCAACATGTTCTCTTTGCCAACGCCTTGATATACCATATTTACACGTTCTGTAATAGTCTTCCATAAATCAATGTAACAATGATAGATGTCACTATCGTCAATGGACATAACTTCATTTCCACTTATTCTAATTGTTGTTTTCTTAATTATTGCTCTTCCTATGTTTTGAAATATAGTTGCATTTGCATCTTTAGAGGTTAGTTCAATTTCAAATGCTAATCTGACTGTTCCGGGAACAATAACATCATTACTACTTAGATTAGGAAATCTCACTAATAATTGTTGATTTTGGTCAATAGTTGAAGGGTTATTTGTTATTACTACACTTTGACGGATACCTCTCACACCTCGTGGTTCTCTTAATTTTCTGTAAGGGTTTAGTTTATCTCCGTAAGCTGACATTTTTTTAAAAGATAAAAAAATATTTTTAAATAATAAATAAATAATGGCTGAATATGAAAATCCTGAGTATGACAAGGAGGATTATGATGAAGAAGCAGAAACATCTTTTACAGATGAAGAGCAGTTTCAGAGAACATTAAATAGTCAGTTTGCTGGTTTGAATGATTTAACCGGTGATGATTGGAAAACTCTGCGTAATAGCATAGGTCAAAACATGATAGATAGATTTTACGAAAGGAATGAAGAACCTAAACGTAAAATCAAAGGTTTGTCTCTCAAGAAAGATGATATAGGGAGACCAATGTTATATGTTAAAGATGAAGGTGGAAAGAATATTGCATTAACATATTATCGTTCCAATGCACCAGATGAAATAGCAACATTTTTATCATTTAATACTTTGCAAAGGAAATATGGTGTTGATTTTGTTAGGAATGTATTAGGTGTAGATGATTTTAAACCATCTGCTACAAGAATTAAAGAAGGTAGAAAAGCATTCACACAATTACTTCAAACGAGAACTCAAATAACACAAACAGAAGAAGAAATACCTTTACAAGATATATCATCACAAGAACAAACTCAAGAACTATTAAATACAACAGTTGATGTAGAAACTGCTGTGAAAACATTGGAGACATCATTTACTAATGAACAAGAAACACAAACAGATTGGACAAAAAGAGAGATTGATGGAATAGCAAATGCAATGACAACAGTCAAAGAAGAGATAGCAAATGAATTGGCAAAACTGAATGAAACAAATAAAGACTTAGCAAAAGAAAATACAAAATTAGAACAAGCCAAAGCAGACAATGATGAATTTCAAATAGAAAGGATAAGTAGTCGAATCAAAGAGTTAGAAAGTGAGAGAAGTGCAAGATTGGAAGTTATTAATGTTAATAAAGAAAAACTACGTAGTCAGGTAAATAGAATCAAAGAGACTATAAACAAAGTATTAAAAGAAGACACTACATTGGGTGAAAGAATTAGAACATTATTCAGAGAACAAGGCATTACAATTGTTAGTATTTTAACCGCTTTTGGAATGATTATTGGAGTTATTGTTGAGGCTGTTATTCCTACTGGTGGTGGTACTACTTCAACCCCTCCTTCTCCACCAAAAGGTGGTGTTAAAGATTGGGTTAAGAAACAATTATCAAATCTTGGTAAATTACTTTCTACCCTTGCAGGAAAAGTAGCTGCTGCATTACCAGGTGTTATTGGTTCTATTGTGTCTTGGTTGTTGTCTTCTGCGGGTAAAGTTGTTGGTTGGTTTGGAGAACATTTATGGGCATTATTTGTATTGGTTGCTGGATTGTTATATGCATCTGCGAGAGAGTTTATAAGAAAAAAAAGAACTTAATAAATTTCATACATAATTAATAGTCCAATTACTATACTTCCTACTATTAATGCTGTTTTGTTGTCTTCATGTTGTATGGCTTCTTTTTTTTCTGGTAGAGATTGATGAGATTGTGGTAGAGATTTATTTGTTGGTGTGCCTTGTAGAGATTGTGGTAGAGATTTCTTTGTAGTAGATTGGTTAGCAAGTTTGTGATGATTAAACCAATCTGCTATTCTAGCATCGGAGGTACCAGCACCATCAACCCAACTTTTTGACAGATTGTGTTTCTTTGCATAATCAACTGCTTGTTGATGATAATCTGGTAGAGATTTCTTTGTTTGTGTGCCTTGTATAGTTGCAGGTTGTGTAGCAGATGCAACAGGTTTAACATTTACATCACTATTGAAACCAAGTGTTTGATTTTCTGTTGCAATTACAATTTTATTATTATATCCAGCGATAGTACCAACTTGTAAAACCATATCACTGGGAGACATATATAATCCAATACCATAAACAAAATCTACTTTACTTCTTGCATATTTGAGTGTGTTTTGATATCTTTGTATTTGACTTGGTAAATCAACTGGACTATTAATAGCGTCTTCAATGTTAGCAAGAAATTGTTTCTGAGCATCAAATCCTGTGCCTATTTTTAGAATTTCTACACGTGTTTGAGATTGTGCTGCTAATAGTGCCCATACAAACATTCTAATACTTTCGTTAATTCGTTCAATACCTGTTTTTGTTAATCCTTCTGATTTGTCTAATATAAACATTGTCCAGGCGTCACTTATATCTACTGTATGTTCTATTTTATCATTTGGATTAAAGAATGGACCTTCACTTCGATGTTCTTGTCTATATTTTCCACTTGGTTTAAAATATTGTGTGTAACTCCCTAGACCACTGCATTTAGAACTACTTTCTAATTTTTGCCTCCAATCTGTATTAGGTGAAACATTGAATTCATTGCATAACTTTTGATAGACAGCTTTGTCGTATGGATTTTTGTAATAACAAAATGATTCATCTGTTGGTAAAGGTGTTTTAAGTTCTTTCAAAATACGAGCAATACAATAATAAACATGAAATGTATATATTGTTTTAGTTAGTCCTGAAGTGTTTTGCAAATGATCTTGATAACTTACACCACATCCTGCAGTGGCACACCAGACAGCAAAATTTAATTGACATTGCCACCAGTCAAATGATGAATGAAGCCATGTATTCCACGGTTCATTGGTGTGTAATGTTGGATTTTGATAGTTTTGAAATAAGTCGGGAAACGTTACTGGAAAATGGTCATCTTTATTAACATAAATCGTTTGTTTTATAAGTTCAATATTCTTTTCGGTATATTTAGTATTGGGGTTATATGATGCATTGGGATTGTACTTGAATTCTTTAGGTATCATTTTTATTATTGATTATATATAAAAAATAAAAATGTATCATACAATTTCGAATATTGACAAGACAATAAACTTGCAACAATACATTGATAACAGAGATGGGAATAAACGTATTGGTTTGAAATCTATAACATATGGTGTTGGATGGTATAATGTTGTTGATGAATATTTGCAGAAGACTAAAGAGAGACCTCATAAGATTATAGATGGTTATTATAGTTTCCAACAAATAGCAGATTTATTTCAAAGTAATAATATTACATTATCTGTAAATGAAACAAATGGAATTGCTTCTTTAATTACACCGGATGAATTGAAGATAAGCAAGGGCTTAAAACAAATGTTGGGGTTTGGAAATAAGCGAAAGTTTGCTGTTAATGAAACTCATTATGGTGAGAGAGCTGTAGATTTTGCTGTTTATAAATCATTGTATGTTCATTTGGAACAGATTAATACTTCAAATAATTATTTAGATGGTATGCCGAGTACTGTGTTGGCTGTTGTTCCAGTGGAAAATAAAGAGTTTGGAGAGATAACAACAGTGAGATTTGAGCATCCAGAATATAAGTGTTTGGTGAATGATGCTATAGCAGAATTGAAATTAGAAATCAGGGATGAAAATAACAACAAGGTAATTAATCATCTACCAATTAATTGCGTTTTGGAAATTATATAATTATAATAAAAAAATGAGTATATTTGGTGCTAAGAGAAAACACGTAGATGCATTGGGGCTGAAACAAGAAATATTTAATATGAGAAGTCAAGCATTTACACAAATAAATACATTGAATGATAGACATACAGGACTTCAAGATAGATTTCGGGATATGTATGTCAATCATCGATTATTATATAATAAGGTTGATAATATGTCAGACAGAAAATTGATAAGCATTTGTGCGGAGAGTAAAGGTTCCTTACAGAAGAATGAAGTGTTTGGCTTTGGAAATGGTGGTAGAGAAGTAGGTGTTGGATATGTGATGAACTTTCCTGGCCAGATAATAGGTGTTGGACTGTCGAGTAAAAGAACAAAAGGCGATGTGTCTGTGGCGATTGCAATTAATGGAAATCCACAAGCAGGATATGATATATCATTGAATAATATTTTAAGAAAACACGATAACTTTGCTACACCGTTAAAGGTTGAGGCTGGTGATGCAATTGCTTTTGTTTGTCAGACTAATAATGCTACATGTGTTAATACTGTGGCTTCGATGATAATTGAATTATTTATTGAATAAAAAAATATATGTTGTCAAGAAAAAAATGAAACAACCTAATGCACCGCTATATCCAGAGTTGCCTATTGAAGATGGGCAAAATTATAGATTACAGAAGATATCTGAGATAGAGAAGACGTTAATTAATGAGAGAGATGTGAGAAAAGCATTATACAAAAAATACAAACGTGGAATAAATATTACTGATGGAGTTGATACTGGTTTGATATCAACAAGTGTTATTTTGGCAGGTGTTGGATTAACTGTTCCAATTATGTTGCCTTTAGAGATTGGTGCTGTTGTGTGTGGGAGTTTGGGTGTGTGTGTTAAACTAATTAGGCGTAAAATGACTTCAAAAGCACAGAAACATTATGAGATTAAAACTATTGCTGATAGTAAGTTGAATAGTATAAAGGATTTGATTTCTAAGGCTTTGACAGACAGACAGATATCTGAGAATGAATTTAAACTTGTGTTGGATGAGTTGGACAAATATAATAAACTCAAAGACAATATACATTCAAAACAAACAGGATTGAGTGAAAGTGAGAGAAAGAAACTTATTGAGGAAGGTAAGGCTCAAGCGAAGAATGAAATGAAAAAAAAGATAGAAAATGCTTGATTTTATTCAATAAAATCACAATAGTAAATGACCCACCACCAAAATATGAAAGTTAATATTTTTTTTTTTTGCTTCACTTCCGACCTACAATGTTATAAGAATGTGCATTTTGTATGTTGAAACATATGTACAAAGTTTGGTGGTAATTAGTTGAACCAATGTTATTTTACAACAATTCAAAGACTTGCAGGAAATTCCAAAATGATGCTAGAACTTTGAAATTTTGTGATAATATGTATATATGCAACCCAAATACATATGCAAAATTTGAGACTAATCGGTTGATGGGATTCCACTTTTAGGAAGACTCAAAGACTTTCTGAAATTCCAAAAGTTGTCATAGGAACTTGGAATTTTAATATGTTATACAGCCTTAAAGTCTTGTTATATGTGCAAAATCTGGTGGTCATTGGATTATGTAAAGGCACTTTCAGGAGGGGTTAAAGTTTTTGCCCCAAAGTGGAATTTTCAAAATTCTTTTTAATATGTTTCTATATAGTGTCTATCCGCGACTTTTATCGGAGCAGATTTTGGATATTACTTTTAATTATTTGTTGTTCTCTACGAGTTGCTTAGTAACCTTTCTTAATTAAACCGATTACAGTGTTATCAGGATTTTTTTGTATTTTTTAACCCATTTTTATCGCTTAGAAACGCTTTTTATTGAAACCGATTACGCTGTCATCATTTTTATTCAATGTTCCATTATAAAAAGATTTTTATGTCATTACCGGGATTCGAACTCATGCCCCACCATTTACAGTCCAAACCATCTAGACCACTCGGCTATCACGGCTTGTACTAGAATAGTAAGAAATTGAACGTAAATAAATG
Organism: Lucinisca nassula; assembly: GCA_963580285.1. Taxonomy (NCBI): domain Eukaryota; kingdom Metazoa; phylum Mollusca; class Bivalvia; order Lucinida; family Lucinidae; genus Lucinisca; species Lucinisca nassula. Next base: position 63,462,004 of record OY757025.1, read on the forward strand.
ACTATTTTTTGTCCAGTGAATGGTTTTCTAAATACTGAAATAGTCCGTAGGTGATTTCCCTTTTGGACTTTGATGTCCAACTATCAGTGTGGTAAAGATAAATTGACATGTAATAGTCGGTTTATCTGTCTGCTCAAAATACTGCGGTAAAATAAATATGTGGTAAGATGTGTTTATATATAGATAGTGCTGGTTGAAGAGGTGATTTGTGAGGGTTTTTAACAGATTACCTCAAAACCGGCACTATCTATATATATACTGATCATTCTGCGGCATCTGAACTGGGCCTGCACTGTTTGCCAATTACCCGTTTTTGGGCTTCCAGTACAAAATAGGTTAACTTTGAAGTCAGCTTTAAAGATGTATGTTTGCTCTTTTATAAATTGAGTCCCTGTGAAATAGTAGTCTGAATTTGCTCCCTTTAACCCTTGTCATGCTGAATACTTTAATCTGCCACACCCACTACCGATTATCAACCAATCAGATTACTTGATGCAAATTATTGCAACAAATTCACAATCTGAATCTGATCAGAAGCCATCTGATCTGGATCTTCATTGTTTGGAAAATAAGGCATATCCGGTCTCAGCAGGACAAGGGTTAAGAGCAGGCTCATTATTGATAAGGGAGGCAAGAATATTTTGGAAAAAAAAATTGTCTCTTTTGAAAGTATGTCCACTCTCTTCCATGGATTTAGCTTCCCTTTGAAATTTACCCATGCCATAAAAGGAATTTTCCTGAGGTACGTCCTACTTCCATTTGCAGGAAAATCAATATGCTACTACTGTTTTCGCAAAATTCAATCATGTTATGGAATGGTTCTCTGATTATTGATGCTAGACTGGGTCTCGGGAGATAACGATTAATTATACCAGGCTAAAAGCATACCATTAAAGCTTTTACAAGAGCTACTGTTTGTTTGTTTGATTTGAGGTTTAACATCCCCGTCAACACTGTAAAGGTCAATTTGGAGATGTTGCTTCCAATTTTGTGGGACTTTTACCCGACATTGAGATGAAATGACATCTCAAGCCCTGTGGCCCAATGTAACCACTACAGACTAAAGTCTACAGTTTAAAATCTACAGACTAAAAAGTCTTTAAATTTACAGACAGTCTTTAAATAAAGCACTTTCTTAGACCTGATTGTGGTGATTGTATCTCAGCACTCTTGACTTATGCAGAACTCACACACAACGTTAGTCTAACTTTTATCCTGCTGTTCACGACAACCCCTATCTTTGCAAACAGTGAAGATCCAGATCAGATGGCTTCTGAAGAAGCCATCTGATCAGGATCTACACTGTTTGGCATTCAGTTTTTGAATTTGTAGCAATAAATTACATCAAGTAATTTGATTGGTTGATAGACAGAAATGGGTGTGGCTTAAATGAATATTCAGCAAGATAAGGGCTAACTTATGATGAACTTATGCATAGCAAATTGGAGTGTATTACGACAGTCACTTGAAGTCAGATATAAAAATGGTGGTTCTCTACAACCCCAAGTTGCCATGTGCCTTCGATGCCTAGTTACCTTAAAAACCTAAGTCATTATTTAAGTGGACGCAAATCCACCAACATACCTTTGAAGAAATAAAGAAGGTGTTGGAAGTGGCTGACTCCAGCAACCCGACCAAAACTGACCCAAGCAAGGGACCAACCACAAGAAGTTGCAGACTGGTGCCAAGCCCAGGATGGTGCCAACACCAAAACACTGGCAGATACATTTGTTTTTTTAAATCTAAACTTTCTCAACACAATGAGTAAGTTCTTGGGTTGGTAGCTGAAGGTTGAATACGTCAGTATGTTATACATTGTGGAAACATCCAACATCAGTTGGAGCACTGTGGTTCAGTGGTAAAGCATCGGATTTGAGATTGATCCCCGCAAGCACCAAGTTTCCTTGAGCAAGAGACTTTATCCACATTGCTTAGTACCAGTTTCTAACCAGGAAAAGAGGGCCACATGGAAGATTAGTACTAGTACTAAATGTGTTACACTCTATGAATAAGGTTGATTATTATTATTTTATTATTATTAGTTGCAGATAAGTTAGAAGTATGTTGGCTATATAGGTTAGAAGTAAGATCTGCATACCCAAAAGGTTGTGGAATCAAATTTTGATGTATTTCAATTGCATGTAATGAGTAACTCAGGTGTATGAACTTCATCATAACTGCCATAAAAGCAATATGTTGGCATATGCCAAAATTGACATTTTTTAACGGTATTTGGCATATGACAACTTATACAGATATATTTCCGCATGCTCAAAGTTTTTTAGCTCGGCTGTTTTCGAAGAAAACGATGAGGTATTGTCATAGCTCTGGCGTCATCTGCATCGTCCTCGTGCAAAAACTTGGACATTTTGTAATATCTCTGTCATTACTGAACATATTTACTTGAAACTCGGACTTGTGGTTCATTATAAAAAGGGGAAATCAAACCAATAGGTGAGGTAACTCTCAAAATATTTTTGGCACAGTTATGCCCCTTTTTCGACTTAGAATTTTTGTGTCGTCGTTGTGCAGAAACTTGGACATTTTGTAATATCTCTGTCATTACTGAACATATTTACTTGAAACTTCGGACTTTCATTATGTTCATTATGAAAAGGGGAACTCATACCAATAGGTGAGGTAACCCTCAAAATATTTTTGGCACAGTTATGCCCCTTTTTCGACTTAAAATTATTGCAGCCGAGCATTGGCACACACATATTGTGCTATTGTTTAAAGCTTTTCTCTAACTTGTTCCACCTACACCAGCATGTTTGCCACGTTTCTCATACATCTGTGATGCTGATGCTATAAGTCACTGTGTGACAGCCAATTAACCCTCAATGATTGGCATCAAAGTGAAGTCAGACCACTTAGCTACTAAGACCTTGTGGGTAACTTCATACAAGAAGACATGCATCTGAATGTATCTCTACTAGTTGACTGCGCATGTGTATTTGCAGGGCATAAATCAGAAAAAGCTAAGAGCCCGGCCCCCGAGGTTATAAAAGTTCTTTCTTTCTCAGCTCAGCTGAGCATGAAATTTAAAATGCTCATAAATATTAGAATTCAAATGAAAGATGCAATTTTCCTGCTCAGATCTGCACAGAATGTTATTTGTCCTGCTGATCAATGTTAAAATTCCAACAATCATTGGTATTTTAAAATTCATAAGCAGGACCAATTTGATCCTAAAATGAGCATGAAAAAAGTTTTATAACCTCAGGGCCTGTTCTCATGTGTCAGCTTTCCATTATTGTTCTGAAGAAGTCGAAACCTTTATGTCCATTGCAGTGTGCCTGATGGTCAGTTTTCTGCATGATCTACTTATTTTTGTTTGGATATTTGTTTGTTTGTTTTGT